>MU223776.1:9015828-9074103 GCA_018584345.1 Thuja plicata
GGGGGGTGAATTAGATATTAAAATTTCACCACTTAAAACAATTAATCCATACTCATACATATATGAATTTAACCTAACATCAGATAGTATCCACAACATGAAATATATAACTCACAACATAGAATTTTGGTAACTCAGAAACCCAAATAGGTAAAACTAGGGTGGGGATGACACCCACAAAATCTTCACTAATGCATCAATAAAGTGTGCCTATTAGGGCTACAAGAGTTTGATTACCAAATGCAATCTACCTGGTTAAAGGTCTGTTCGGTTAAGAACTAAAGATCATTACAATCTACCTTGTTAAAGGATTTCAACTTATAGTAAAGTAAGCACTTGGCTAAGAGATTTAAAATGGTCTACTAGAACCACTCTATTAAGAGATTTCACCTGATACAGTTGTTAGAATGTTTCAAGTAGTGATCCTTTGTTATGCACTCAGATGCTGATGACGAATATGCTCTTTCCAATACCTTATGTGATCTCACAATCTGACATGTCTTTAATTTGCTTTTCACTGCTCTGTCATTCTGCTTGATCTAGGATTCTTCACAAAATACCTCACTGTTCATCTTTCATGAACAACAACCCTTTTCTCACACTCAGTATCTCTTTCTCTCTGTCACTCTATCTTCTCGGGTTAGAAGCAATCTTATATGTCTTTTAAGATCTGGCAGCGAGATCTAGATGAACGATCAAGATCTATTATTTATGCCCCCAAGGCATTCTAATTTTATGATTGGCTCCATGCCATGCATAGTATAAAATAATTAAATGTGTAATTAACTCTGTAGACAAATATTAAATGCATACAAATGTTGGCCCAAATCTCATACAAGTCAGCCTAAACATTTTACATCAAAGTTTGAATCAATCCTGATATGTATGCAAAAACTGTTCTGCTCAACACTTAACATCTCTGTCGCTCAACACTTAATATTCTACTCGGCTCAGAATGATGTAACTCAGCAACCTAAAACTTACTTGGCAATGTTGCTTGACCTTTAATGTTTAGCTCGACCACAGTGATAACCAACTAAGACTGCCTAAGTAAATGACTAAGTGTTGGTCACTAATCATAAAAAAAACTTAGGGATTAACACAAAGAAGGTAAACCTGTTGCTTTCTTTAGTGAAAAGTTGAGTGATGAAAAAAATAAATTCTAGCTATGATCAAGAATTCTATGCTATTGTTCAAGCTCTGAAGAAATGGAGACATTATTTGATGCCGAGTGAATTTGTGTTGTATACTGATCATAAGGATTTATAGTATTTGGGTAGTCAAAATAAGTTAAATCAGATACATATGAAATGGGTAGAGTATTTTCAGAGTTTCACATTGTGATAAAGCATAAGAGTGGAGTTTCTAACTGAGTTGCTGATGCATTGAGTAGAAGGAGATCTTTGTTGGCTGAAATGAGAATTGAAGTTCTTGGTTTTGATGACATGAAGAATTTGTATGAAAATGACCTTGATTTTTCTGAGCAGTGGAGAGTGTGTAGAGCACCTATTCCAAATCAATCAAGTAAGTATGAATACTATTTCATTCAGGAAGATATATTGTTCAAAGGTATTCACTGAGAACTAATTTGATAAAGGAAAAACATAGTAGTAGTTTGGCTAGACATTTGGGTATTGATAAAACGTTGAGTTTTCTTAAGGAAAGGTATTTTTGGCCTCAGTTATATAAGGATGTTCAAAAATTTGTGAAAAATTGTGGATTTTGTCAAGTCACAAAAGGAATAAGTCAGAATACTGGTTTGTATATTCTGATTACTATTCTTGAGAAACCTTGGAGTGTTATCAATATGGATTTTGTTCTTGGCTTACCGAGCACAACAAGAGGTAATGATTCCATATTTGTTGTTGTGGATAGATTTTCTAAAATGACACATTTCATACCATGTAGAAAAAAATCAGATGCAGTACATATAGCATATATTTTCTTTAAGGAGATTGTCAGAATGCATGGATTACCGAGGAATATCATCTTTGACGGAGACAGTAAGTTTGTTAGCTACTTTTGGAAAACACTTTGGAATAAGTTGGACACTGAGTTGAATTATAGTTGTACATTTCATCCATAGACTAATGGAAAAATATAGGTTGTAAACTAAAGTTTGGATAACTTGTTAAGATGTTTAGTTGGAGACACATCGAGTAATTGGGATTTGATGTTGGCACAAGAAGAGTTTTCATATAACAGTTCAGTGAATAGAAGTACTGGAAAGAAACCTTTTGAGATTGTTCATGGCACACAACTGAGAGGTATATCAGACTTGAGAGACATTGCTAGAGAAGAGAAAAGAAGTGCTGAAGCAAAAAAGTTTGCTGAGTTCATGAAGACATTGTATGAGGATGTAAAACAAAAGTTGGAACAAAGTAATCAGAAATATAAGGATAGTGCAGATAGATCAAGAAGACATAATTTTTTTGAATTTGGTGATGCAATAATGGTTCATTTGAAGAAAGGTAGATTTCCTATTGGAACATATAGTAAATTGAAAATGAAGAAATTTGGTCCTTGCAAAATATTGAGAAGATTTGACAGTGTAAATGCTGATGAAGTGGAATTACTTGATGAAATGGATATATCACCTATATTCAATATTTTATATTTGTATGAATATCATGAGCCTGGTGAAGAAGTGACAGTACTGATTGATTATCCTAAGAAATAGATAGAGGAAGTTGAGCAGATTTAGAAATAGAGAGTTGGCAGAAGTACAAGAGGAAAGGAATACATGGAGAATATGATAAAATGGAAGAATAAATTGATTAAGGACTCATCCTGGATTTCTCAATCTAAGTTGGATTCATTTTAGGTTGGACTTGAAACATGATTTAGGGAATAATTTATTTTAACCCCAGGTGTCTGATGCAAGAGAATCTTGGGTTCTTTGGCAATCTCAATCAACCAAAAATATGTATGTTTTGTTCTTTAGCTTGTTTGGAGGCTTCTTAGTAAAGTGCTCGGTAACTATTGTTGCTCGGTTAATTGTTCTATCTTTCTTTACCAATGGGTCTCGTTGAATGTTGGCTACTTAGTGGGTTCTTTCACTGAGTTTTTTTTATTGCTTGGTTACCTTCTTACCGATTTGTTCCTGTTGCTCGGTTGGCTTCTTACCAAGTTGTTTATCTTGATATGGCTGACATCTGTATTTAACTTCCATAGCATAATTAATGTGGGATCTATCATTGGGATATGTGTGGACCTAAATATGGGTTGTTTCTATTTCATATGTTAGATCTGAGTGCTGACCTCTTTGGTGTATTCTTGTATATATTTGGTTTCTATTCTTAGTTTAAAGGTAGTAGTTTTTAGTATAAGTTGTTGGGTATCAGTTTTAGAGATATAAGATTAAGGGTTAGCATATTTGGATGGAAGCTCTATGACCTCACATGTATCAAGATTATTCTTAAACATCTGAATGTATATGGCTGAAATTGGGAAGGCCTTACAACTTGACATGTAATGAGTTTGATGAATTAATACAAGTAATATGTTGTTTCTTCTCTCCCTTCTTGTGTTGTTGCTTCCGTGTTGTTCAACAAGTTGGTTTGGATAGATGGAGCCCCTTGGGCCCTATTCTCCTCACTATCCTTGCATCAAATTTGATCGACGATCCTCGCTGAGTCTTTGAATGATTTTCTTAACCTTGAGTCTATTTGGAGATTGGGAGATAAAGCAATCTCGCAATCTCTGAATACTTCATTTAACCCTAGTTTGATCTCAAGATCTAGAGATAACATGTATCACTGAGTCGCTGAATGATTGTCTTGACCTTGGTTTAATTTAGAGATTAAACACCAATTGCTTATCTTGTTTTATATCAATGACCCTGATTATATCACACAATACTTTATCTAACTCAAAGTTTATTTCGAGATTCAGAGATAAAGGAAATCTCATAATCTCTAGATAAAAGTCTTAACCATGATTTAATATGGAGAATTGGAGATAAAGTCTTTTGCTAGATCGCCGATTGCTTTCTTAACCTCAGGTTCTATTCTGAGACTTAGTGCCAACCACCCATCTCATTTTCTTCCTAGACACGTGTCAAGATCTCATCAACCCGATATTTTATCTCCTGATCGCTAAATAGTTTATGCTTGTCTTGGTCTATCTGGAGATTCAATGCTATCCACACATCAGAGAATGCATCAATAGTCAACGCTTAATCTCTTAAGATTTAACTTAACTCAACTCAACTCACATTTGGATATTCAACGCCAACACAAGTCTCATGATCTCTGAATGTTATACTTAACCATGGTCTCTTATGGAGATTCAAAGATAAGAGCTCACTCCAAGTTTTTGAATGTTTTACTAACCTCAGATTAACTCATGAGATTTAGCAATAGCCCTTGATCTTTTCCAACATCGACAGTCTGCACTTGATCTCTGAATGAAATATATGACTTAACCATTTTATTACAAGATCTAGCGACTAACATCAATTGTTATGTCATTTAGCTCATTGCTGAATGTTACTCGATTAAATGCCAAGATCTTGAGACTTAGAGATAATAGCTACACTAGGTTGCTAAATGAAAAGAGCTATCTACCAACCTGACAAGACTTGGAGACTTAAAAGACATGCTCAAAAAGGTCAACTCAAAAATATAACTCTAGGGCACAATTTTGCAAATTTGGCAACACAAACCCTACCAGAGATAATTAGGACTTAGGGTTTACAACCTTCATGCATTTTTCAGAGTAGAACTTCCTTGGGACACATAAACTTTGAATAAATTTTTGCAGGTCCTCTTGAAAATGTCAGATGCTAAGGCACAATTACTGACACTTGGAACCAACATTTTAACATGACTCAAAAAACCTAAAATAGACCCAACAAGGCCCATCTAAAAGGTATACATAAAGTAAAGTGGATAGAAAAGACAAGGTCGATATTTTTGATTCTCCCTCAAAGAGGGGAAAAGGATAATTTCCTACTTCCTTTTGTGTCTCCCAAACACACCAAACAGTCCAAGTTTACCCCAAATGACTACTTTCCTAAGATAAATCAAACATGTTTGGGGTTCTGATTCCTCCTAAAGGAAGAAGAGAATAATCCACTAATGTCCAATTTAACTCACAAAAACAATACCCTAATTAAACTAGGTGCCTAAGAAAGCATTTAAGAAGACACACTTTTGTTTGGTTAATGGAGTCAAAAGACAACTTGCAAACACAAGTGTTTAGTAGTTTCAACAAACTTTCTTTCTCTCAAGCATCCTACAAGCACAAAAGCATTATAAGTTTGTGATTAAAAGTGTGCTAGTATGACTTTGACAAGTGATTCTTCCACTAAACGTTCTGCAAAAAATAGTTAGACTGTCAAACCAAAGAGAAAAAAGATCACCAAAAATATTCTAGAGGTTAGCACCTCAAGACCAAATCAAATACACCTCTAAAAATACTCCATGTTTTTGAAATGACAAAGTACAGAGGACACCCTAGAAGAAAAAAATGTACGACAAAACATGCAAGGCCATACGAAAAAACATGATAACATGATCTCCCGTATGAAAAATCTAATAGCCCAGTACAAAAATTTAAACCATATACATAATCGTATGAAAATATAAATGTCCTGAAATGAAAAACTAGTGATCAATGAATTGTTGTACGAGAAAGTATGAAACACAGTACAAAAGAAAGCGCAGTTTCGTCAAAAATATGAAATTAAATGAAATTTGGGGCAAAAAACTAGTTTGGCCCCACAGTGGGCACAAGATATATGTGTGTGGTAAAATGTGGCCTTAAACCTGCAACACCAAACACTCAATAAACCATTAATTCAAGGGGCTTAGTATCAAATCAAAATTAAAATCATTGCACAAACTACCTTCAAGAGAGGCTATTGCTTCCAACTTGAAGCAAGTTTGATTCTATGAGGATGCTCATCATATTGGCATGGAGAATTAGTGACTAGATGGCTCAAAAATGGAAGATTTCATGAAATGAGAAAGAATCATGAACTTGCATACTTTTCTCTCAAAAAACTTGGAAATGACATGCATGCATAAGAAAACTAAATGCATATTAACCATGAGATAACGCTAAGGATGCCATTACCAACTACTAAATGAAGTTATAAATGAAGCTACCATTAAACTATAGATGTAATCCAAACTCTAAATTAAAGAAAGCTAAGCTACCATGGAAATGGATACAAGACCAATGATCAAAACCTATAACAAAACTAGCATTATAACCTTACTCATCAAATTGCCCCCCTCTTTGAACAAAGGGAGTTATTCCTTTTATAGGAAATTTGGTGAAATGAATGGTCAAGATTCAACCAAGAAGAGCGGTAGAGATGCGATTTCCCTTAACCCATTTGGGTTTGATCCAAGTAAAATGCCTTTCATTGGTCAACCTTGTGCTTGTTAAGGGGAAAATGAGACGAATTTGGTAATTTCCCCGTTTAATTGTTTTTATTTGAATTTTGAGTGTTCACACATGTGTGAGGATGTGTGAATGGGTTCATTTAGTTACAAGGGGTTTAGGAATTTTAATTAAACTCTATATTTTAAGAAATTAAGCGATTTGAGATTTGATTAATAATTTGATTCAATAACTTGTGTTTAATTATGTAAGAAAGTTTGATTAAATTATTCTCATAATTAGGGTCTAGTGATAAATGCCTTTGGTTAAGGATTTCTTAAGGCCAATTAATCAAATTAGGGGCTATGGGTTTACTAGAATAATTTTAGGTGGTTACAATTACAAGGCAAGAAATAGTCAATTCATAGATTTATTGCTCAATTGGCTGATAAAGCACAACAATTTTCCAAGCTTATGCACAAAGGAATCACCTACCAATGGGATGAAACAAGTGATACATCATTTAATCAACTCAAATAGTACCTAGAAAATCCACCAATTCTAATGGATCCCATACCAGGAAAGCCATTATTACTATATATCTTAGCAATAAACACCTCACTGGAGGAACTTTTAGTACAACAAGATGAAAATGGAAAAGAGAGGGCAATATATTACATAAGCAAAACATTGGTGCAATATGAGCTTAACTATACACCTATTGGCTTACGGTTGTGTTTGCATCATAGAAGTTTAGACATTATATGCTGGCACATTCAATCAAATTGGTGGGCAAAATTGATACTTTGAAATATTTTCTTAATAAAGCAACTTTAACGGGGAGATTGGCTAAATGGGTGATGATAGTCAGTGATTTTGACATTGAATACATAGAAAGAAAAGCCATCAAAGAAAAATTTATCACAAATCATCTCGTTGAGGTACCATTACAAGGAAATAATCCTCTAATGTTGGAATTTCCCGATGAACCTATCTTAATGATCACAAAGAGCTCATGGAAAATGTATTTTGATGGTTCATTTACACAACAAGGATCTGGAGTAGGTATCGTATTCATCTTTCCACAAGGATACACAGTACCCAAATCATGCAAAATTCTATTCCCATGTACCAACAATATTGCAAAATATGAAGCATTAGTCAATGGATTAAAAATGGCACTAGAATGTAAAATCACTGAATTGCATATTTACATAGATTCCCAGTTGATAATAAATAGATCAATAATGATTATCAAACTAATGACGACATATTGGTGCCATATAAAAACATGGTGGATGATTTGAAAAAGTACTTCATAGGTATAACATTTGTGCATATTCCTCATGCAAACAATCATGAAACAGATGCAATGGCCAATTTAACATCTCTAATACAAGTGTCATGCAATCAAGTGTGTTACGTATTCCTAGTGGAAGAGTTACCTTACCCATCCTATGAGTGTTGTGACTCCAAACTAGTATGCCAAATTGTGAGTTGTGAGTCTCCTCACTATGGACAAATCCTTGATTACCTCAAGACTAATGCTTTATTTGATGGTATATTTAAAAACAAAAAAAATGAAACCCTATTCACCAAGCCTCCAAACATGTGATAATAGTTGATGATTTGTATCGATGAGGTCTTGACAATTTTTTACTAAGGTGCTTAAAACTTGAAGAATGGAACGTTGATTTGCATGAAGTCCACAAAGGTATTTGTGGATCACATTCAAATGGTCTTACTCTAGCCAAGAAACTCTTACGGATTAGATACTATTGGCCCACAATGGAGAAAGATGTCATCAAGTTCATGAAACCATGCAAGAAATTCCAAATCCATGGTAATCTTATACATGCACCAACAATAGAACTCCTACCCTTCATTACGCATTGGCCTTTTCAGTAGTGGGCCTTTGATTTGATTGGCCAAATTTACCCATCTTCTTCTAATGGACACATGTTCATTATTAAAACAATGTAATACTTTACGAAGTGGGTTGAAGCTATACCCTTAATCACTGCTACAAGAAAAAAAATCTCACACTTTATCCTTAACTATATTATATGTAGATATGGTATTCCCTCATAAATAGTAATAGATAATGGAAAGAAGTTCAAAAAAATGATTTTGCAGAGTTTTGTGACAGATTTCACATTACTCAACATTTCTCGTCCATCTATTACCCTAAAGGAAATGGACAAGCTAAGACTAGTAACAAAAACATTTTAAAGATTCTAATACACACAATCAATGATTCTAGCAGAGACTAGCATGTTCAAATAAATTTGGCATTGTGGGCCTATCGCACAAGCATTAGAACACCGAGAGGAGCTACTCCCTATTCTTTGGTTTATGGTGTCAAAGAGGTCCTACCTATTGAAGTAGAAATACCATCTTTAAGAGTATCACTATGAGGGTTAATCACAAATGATGACTATAGAATTTCTAGGTTACAAAACCTAGAAGTGCTTGCTGAAAGGTGTCAAGATGATTTTGAACATCTACAAGGCTATCAAAAGAGAATGGAAAAATGATATAACAAGAAGGTCAAACCTTGTGAGTTTCAAGTGGGAGATCTTGTACTATGTGAAAATCCTAAAAATCAGCAACACAGGGAAAAGAAAGGCAAGTTTGAACCAAATTCCTTCAGACCTTTTATCATTAAAACAATATTTGGATCTGGGGCTTATCATGTGGTCACTACAAAAGGAGATGCACTTCATGGTCCCATCAAAATCACTCATTTAAAGAGTTTCTATGTTGAGATCGTTATAAGTGACAGTTGTACAATGGAAAAAGTCCTGAAGAAATTAAAAAATAGTGAAATTTGAGCCTGAAAAAAATTCTGAAAAGTAGAAAAAGCACTGAAAAAATGGTTTTCCTGGTAAAAACCTGGAAAAGAGGCATTTGGACAACATAAAAAAATCAAAATACAAAAAAAAAATAATAATACAAAAAATAAAATTGAAAAATAAAAAAATGTGCCTGTTGGCATTGATCACCTAATTGGGAAAGATAAAAAACCATGATACCTGTCTGATCAAATGTTTTCATTGATGGTCAAACACACTAAAAAATATATCATATCAATTGACAATGAATGGTAATGAAGAATCTAATCTGAACAACCTAAAACTGACTAAGTGCCACAACAACATGATGGAAATCTGATGAATACATATTAAGATCAAAGTATTATGAGGAGAGGTTTCACAAGATGATGTATTATAACATGTTAGAGATGAATTTCATGACCTACTCTTTAAATGATAATATCTTATTTGGATTTGAATGATTAATCAGTATCATGGAATAAACATTGCAATATTATTTCTTTGAATGCTAAATGACAGATCGACACAAATTTCAAGGTGATGTTTGTTAAGAAATTTATTTGAATTGTCAAGATTCTATTGGTTTAATTGAATGGATGATTTTATCTAAGGTTAATGATGATCTGGAACATTATATAAGAAGTTGAAATTAAATTGTAAAATGACCTAAAAGCAATTTTGTATTCTTGAGATTGGTGAATTGAGTGAGAGGAGAGATAAACACTTAAGAGGCAAAAATCAATGGTGTTGATTAAGCAGAAAAAATAGTAAGTAATATTATAAAATATTATATATGAAGGAAAATTATAGAGAAGAGGTTAGACAATTATTTGAAGGATAACTATTTTTCAAGATCAATTAGCAACCGATATAGAAGATTGTGGAAAGATTGGAAGGAAAGGTTTGCATAATAGATAGTATGGAAGTATGAGAAGCTGTAGGACATAAAGGATCTTATAGGAAAGGAGTGCTAATACAGATCAATCACTTGTTGTTCTCTCACAATTATAGCAAGATAAATCCTTTCACAAGGTAGACTCTAACAGGTCTTAGTTGCTAAACCCTTTTACAAGGTGAGTCTCTAGATTGATATTTTAATCCTCACATGAGGTAGACTTTCAAAGGTCTTTATTGTACATATCATAGTGTACTAGGAATCTCTCATAAGATGAATAACTCTCAGAAAGAGTTTTTATAATCCTTTCACAGAGCAAATTTTACACTACAAGAGAGAAGATTGTGGGTACCATCCCCATTGTGGGTTTTCCCTCTTACATGGATTTCCATGGTACTAAAATAATTGTGTCACATGTGTTTATGGTTGTGATGATTTGGTTTTCATTTACTGCTTTATGTTTATGAGTGTGATCAATAATAATGGTTAATGCATCAATAATTAGTTTATTGTTTTATTTGTAACCAGTCATAAGGATTAGTTTAAATTGTTGAACTAGTTATTACACTAATTCACCCCCCTCTTAGTGCATTACTTAGTGCTTAATACCCAAAAATTGGTATCAGAGCATTGGTACTCTAAAGGAAAGTCTAACAACTTGAGTAAAAGGTCCTGAGTTGAGCACTATTGAAAAAGGAAAAACTCTTGAGCAAGTAATTGAAGATTTGACAGAAAGATTAAAGAAATCCCTTTCTTTAAGAAAGCAACTGAATAAAAATTTAAGAGATACACAAGACTATTGTGATGAACTGTCAAAAGGAAGTATGTTTGATGAAACACAAGAAGCCCTAGATGAATTCATGAAATAAAATGAAAAATTGGCAAAAGAACTATCAAATGTGAAGAAGGAACTTGAAGGACAATCAATAGTTATGTGTGAATATCTTGAACAGAAGAGAGCTGCAGAAGATGCTAGGAAAGAACTTGAAGAAAGAATGAAATTAAAGGAAGAATAATTCTATCAAATAAATAGAGAGAATTTTATAATACATGAATAGTTTCATGATGCACATGAAGAAAATGAACAAGTTGTTAGTGAAAATAGAACTCTAAGCGAAGTGAATGGAAAACTGAGAGATGAAAATGAAATGTTGAAGAATAAATTGAAGCAAGCACAAGAACAACTTAAGAAATAAAGAGAGGCACATGACCATCTTAAGAGAGGACATGATAGTACCCTAAAGATCCTTGAACAAATTAATCATCAAAGGAGACCTAATGACACATTTGGATTGGGATACACTGGAAGGAGTACACATGAAATAGGAGAATAATCAATGACCAAGGAGAAAAAAGAAGAACCTCAGTCACCTATCAGTAGTCAAGAAAGAAAAGAATTAAATCCTACATGCTACAACTATGGAAATCTAGGACACACATCCAATGTTTGCAGATACCAACCGGTAAGTCCTAAAACTCATTCTTTTAATGGATATTGTTAAAACTGTAATTGTAGACACCTAAATTTGATTAACCTAATTCAATCATATTTAGTACCTTCTAGGACATACCATCTAAGTAATTAAGCATTACCTATTTGACCTATGTCATCTCTGAGCCCTAATTAATTCAATTAATTGGATATAGTCCTGATTAATTATTAAAAGCAGCCACTAGCTTAATAATTAGTTAAAACCCTATTCCCCTATTATTGAATAAATATGTTATTTATGTAATTCAATTCATTAATATTCCCTTTAACCCCTAACCTAACCTATCTAAACCACCTAACTCAGATTTCAAACTAATCCCAACCTCTTCACCCATGATAATCCTAATCCTAAGTCCTAATATTTCCCTAATGATGTCACATTCCTAATCCTTGTATTAGGAATTCAATCCCTTCCCCAAAGTCAAATTTCTCAAGATCTATCTTGTCCCCTCACCCATACCTCATTAAGACCCTCATAAATTCCTCATAAATTCTCTTACACTCCTCATTAAGGCTCTTACACCCTCTTTAATAGCCTTATATCCTAAAGTCTCCTCTCATCCCCTTGGCTCACTTCCCTAAATGGTCACACTACTCCCTATTTTTAACCCAATCATATTGTGACACTTTTCATCATATGATGCACTTGAAGAAGCATAATCCATGTGCTCTCTTCTAGGTGCATTTGAGCCTCTCCTCGGGTTTGCATTCTAACCCTTGATTCCTCATCCATTTTCTATAAAAGAAACCTCATTCCTTCACAATTTCATCCACCTTCCATGTAGAGTTATAATGTCATTTTCATTCCATAATCATGCATTTTGAAGCAGTTTTTGAGCATACATCCTTTTTGGCATGGACACATCCATTGAACAAATGAGATTTGAATGAGCTTTTAGGAGGTTTGCACTTCCTATATTACAGCTTATTTCAGATTTCCATTTATGTCTTAGCATGTGTGTTGTTTAGATTATTAGTTGTAGAGTGTTTTAATTCATTATTATGCTCCTTTACACCTAATTTTCATAGCTTACATTCTAGCATGCCTTGTGGGACCCACTTCACAGGTTCTCTACTAATATGTTAATAGGTTCTCTTAAGTTTTTGTATTTTGTAGGTTCATAGGTTTTTAAAGGCATCGTAGCTCAATATGGACTCTGTCATGACATTCAGATCACTATTTCTGGTCAAAACACCAATAAATTTGCCCATATCCAATGACATTCAAAATCCAGCCTATACATTGGAGCCTCTATAGTCTGGCATGCAAATTTAGGCATACGACAGGCCTCCTGGCATGAATACTGAGGTAGTGGACGGAAATTTAAAAAAAAAATTGTTTTAGGGTTTTTACCCTATTTTTGGGTTTTATTTCCACCCTAACCACCCTTTGGCTTCAATCAGCCACACAACAGCCCCCATTCCCAACTAACACCCTAGCTTATTCTTTATCTCACATTACTTACCAGGTGTTTTCATATTTAAGAGAAAAATAAAACCCCCTCCTATCGCATGTGGGACTAAATTCCCTTCCCTCTTCCCGCACCCATCCAACTCTGCCTCTCCTCATCCCCATGCCAAAATCCCTCCACACTCCACCGCATAATCACTCTACCCAACTCATCTACATAGCACTGCCCTTTCTCATCCCCACCTCCACCTCTAGTTCATTCGCCCACCCCTGCCCTTTGCATCTCCTTCTCCCATAGCCCCCGCCTCCTCCAAACCCACCTCCTACCCGAGTGCAGCTTGAGCTCCACCCAAGCTCCCTCCTCCCCACGTGAGATCCTTAGCCTCCTCCCTGCACCTTCAAACTTCTCCTCCCCTCTGCACAACTCTCCACCTCCACCTAGAATCCCTTCGCTCTTGTCCAAAATCCCACCACCTCTGTCTCCTCCTCTCTCCCATTGCTTCTTCCCACCACCTCTACCTCTCTACTGCAAAACTACACAACCAAAATCCCAAACCACATAGCCAAACCCTTCTCCTCCCCCATGGATTCTACACACCTCCACCCCCGCCTCCGCTCAACCACCTCACAATAACTGTGCCACCCTCCAAACCCTCTGCCACATCTTCTTGAATAGCCCTTCAAATGGGAGAATCTGATGTAGGCACATTGCAGGAGGCCACGTCGGCAACATAGTCAGTGCCACTTCCGTAGGGGTCCCACCTTTCTTTTACACAGACATTTTTTGCAATGTTAAAATTGACATTCATTTGACCATCATTCTACAAGGATATTCGATTTCTGTGACAGCTTCCAAGATGTCAAATTTAAACTAGCAGAGTTGCTGATGTCAGCACATACTTGAACTATTTCCAAACTTTCAAAACCCATAACAGACCACTTTCATGGAAACGACCATAACTATTTCATACACACTCCATGTTCAACGATTTGAAAAGAGTCAAAAAGCTGACTTAGAGGGATATCCAGATTTGTAGACTACTTTGTCAGATTCCTCCTCCAAAAATTAGGTGAAACATTCAAAGTCCCCCTTTCTTTTTTTTACTAACTTACTCGAATCACACTCAATCTTGAATGCTCAATAAATTGAACCAACCAATCAAACATGTCATTTTGGATCTAAAATTGAACAAGAAAACTCACACATTTCATTTTGGGTCCTAAAATTGAACAAGGCAATCTCTTTTATTTTCAAGTGCACTAAAATCATCCAAAATCAAATCTTGAATGCATAAAGGGTTAACATCTTTGTTTTAGCTTTGAAATTTGACGAAATGATCAACACTTCAACTTTTGGGCTTTTAAAACTGGACGTCTCTCGCATCACTTTTTGATTACGTAATTCAGTTTGAGAAAACAACACTTTGAATTTGGGTTTAAAAATGAACAACTCAATCAAACATCATCTTGAATACATAAACAAAAATTGAACAAGGCAAAGTACATCTCAATTTGGTGCACATAAAATTCAACAAATTTGCGAGTTTATTTTTGCACAATCAAACATTGCTTAGCTTGTCAAAGGAATTAACCGTGTGTTTGGCATCTTTAATGCACTTGCACAAAATATGTAGAGTGAAACCTCACTTCACGCACTATCCTCTCCCATTGGATTTTGTGGTTGTTGGTGTAAGAGAAAGGTGATTGTGACCATTTGATCTTTTTCTAAATCTGCTTAGAGGGGCCTGTCCAGAAGAAGCATGAGTCCTTTTGAAGAATGACCTTAAACTGGTAAATCCTTTGGCCAATATAGAAATAAGGTGGAATTAAAGGTCTATCTATATCCCTTCTAGCTTGGGTGGGTCACCTTCAATGGTAGTCTATACTAAGTGAATATCCTCAACATACTGGCATGGTTGAACTAGGCTCTTAAGTGAGTCACACTGTACAAACCGATTGCGGGGACACAAAGAAAATAGTAGTAACTCATAAATATAACAACCTACCTGATCCATCCCTGAAATATTTATAATTGAATAGGCAAGGAAGATATTAACTTCCCCAAGAAATTCACACATTTGTTCCACCTTGAGCATCTGGAGTTGGATAATACGACATCATGGAGCCTCATGCTTGATGGTGGTCATATTTTGATTAGCTCTTGTGTGTGTGCCTACATATGCAGACAAAGGTTTTCAAGGTTACTGCATCCTTAAGGTAGAAAGTGCTTGTATGTGTCTTTACTGTTACAAACCTTGTGAAAATAGTTCTCAAACATACACAAATCTAAAAGTTTTGAAGTCCTTTTACCACGGAGATCAACATTTTATGCTTCTTGCAAGGTTTCTTTGCCTCTTGCGAGACTGTTTGCTCACAATTTCCAAAAAATAATCACTTGTTCCAAACAACAAAACAATCCAAGGCACACTTGCCATAGTCACTTCCTAATCCTGAAATAGTATCAGATTGAACTCATGTCCCATTTCACCAAGCACCAGAAAGTGAAGACTCCTTTGCCCCATATCTACCGAGAATAGAAGACCATAACCAAAGAGGCCAAGCAATATCAACATATCATTGAATCCATTAAAGAAGAAACTCATAAGTGTGAAGAATACGAGAAGGTCCTTTACAATTGCAAAATTTTCCATTTCCAAAGAAGTTACCATATGAACATGACCTTCATCGCACATGAGCAATATGACTAGCTGCATCATCACTTACTCTTCCTCTTCTTAGATCATTTAGCTTGAATTTAGGACTTCCCTAGTTTTCATCACTAGAATCACATCACACATCATCCCAAGCATAATCATAGCATAAATCTATATTCAATCTTGAACCATTCCTTAGCAATCCTAAACAAATCTTAGAAAATCCTAGATGAATCCTAGCAACCTTACATCAACTTTTAGCAATCCTAATCATCCTAGAAAGTGCATCCTTCTCTTGGTATCCTAGCCTCTTTTTGAGTTTCTTACCCTTCATCCTAAATGAAGGATTACCATCTTAGGTATCTTTAGATCGATACACTATTCTAAGATAACCCCCTCTGTCTTTGAAACCTCATCAACTTGAGCAAAAGGCTGGTTCATATTGACCAAGAATCTTGTTAGCCGAAGACCACAAGTCCTTCCTAGGTATTGGAAATCATATCCACCTTGATCGTACATTAGGAAAGCAATCCTTAATCAGTATTTTTCACCAAGTCATGCTTAGTATTTTAGGAATCATCCCCATCATCGTAGGTAGCGTCATCCTAGATCATCATCTTAGCATCATCATCCTTAGTTTCTTAGGAAAATCCTTGCATTTTATCTTGCATCTTGCATATATCTTTAGGACCTCTCTTTTCATGCCACCCATCATACAAGCAGCTAAGAAGAGGAAGGACATGGCCCTTAATTAGGTAGCTACTTCATCTGACCCAATGATTGATCACTCCAACATGATGGATTCCTTTGATCCATGACAAAGAACACCTATCTAGCATATTTGGGTAGACACTAATAAGATCCCAATTATCAGTGCTATAGAAACATTCATAAATCATCTAGTACATGTTCACATGGTAAGTTCCATGAGTGAACGCAACAACAATAAAGTACTCAAAGATATTCAGCTACATGGAACCCAATTACCACCTTGGATTATACCAACACTTATCACAAGACCTATGGCACTCCCAGGGGAATCTCATCATCCCATCATGAATGAAGTTGCCAATCCCATGCAGTGAGCTTTACATGTACAAACTCTTATATCACAGATTGTGCAACCTACCCTCTCTCCTTCCATAATGCACACCACACAGTAATCCACCCCATCCACCATCATGGGAGCCCCACCTCCTTATCCACCATTAGCAACACAAGAAATACCTCCCACCACACAAGCACCATCACCTATTCAACCTATAATGTATTCCGCAGCGCAACCTATCCTATCGACCACATAATCTTTCCCATCATTTCAACCCAATTTTCCTCCAGTTTCATAACCATCCATCCCCGTAGTCACTACCCAATCCATTCAAAACCCTTATGCCAGTTCTCAACCTCCTTTCACCCAAATCTCCATGCCTCTTACACCCTTTTCTTCCACAATATACCCATAGAAACAAACCTAATTCACCAAAGGCATGCCACTCACAAATCATTATAACCAATCCTTATTTCTGCAAGGACCCACTTTCCACACTCCACTAGCAACATAATTGCATTGTATGCCAACACTTCTTCTGCACGTACAATCCAACCAAAAGCCTCTACCACCACTTCCTCAAAATAGTCAAACAACACATGGTTCTTCATCATCCACTTGGAATAACTCTCAAGCCACCATGAAATCCTTGGGCATCCCCACATAGCAGCAGACCACCAATCCATTTACATCCTACACACATCAACCACAATTCAATCCCTTCACCCCAGCGCAAATTCCTATCCCCCAATCTTGCAGCAACAACCTATTCAGAAACAACAACCAATCCAGTAGAAACAACCAATCCAGCAACAATAACCAATCCAGTAGCAACAACCTATCTAGCAACAACAACCTATCCAGCAGCAAGAATTTATCCCGCAGTAGCAACCTTTTCAGTAGCAACAACCCCAGCAATCCCAGCCACACAACACAATCCCCTTCACTTCTCAAGCACATCCATAGTACAACCCTTTCACCGTAGTGCCACCTCCTATTCAACCTACCTAACAACAACAACCATAAGCACAAAATCCCAATCCCCTCATCGCACAGGTGCTGCAACAAATTGTGAATCCTTTTTCAAGTACGCAATTTTCCACCCAATCTACCCAACAGTAGCAACCCAACTATGCCAACTACCTAGCTATGCTATCTTCCAGTTCATCACAAGAAGTCCCTCCACCACAACAAACTAGTGTTCCCATCAATACTAACTAATTAATTCCACCTCAGAACACCCATCCTCTATACCTCGGCAATGCCACATCACCACCCTATGCAGGCACAGAACAAGCTCAACCCACTCATCCAACACCTCAGTAGATATAGGCTTACTTCTAGCAGATACAATAGCAACATCAAGCATTGCCACCTCCTCCACCACAATATTCCCCTCAGCTATAGTTCCCACCACAACAACCTATCTATGTTGACTAGACATTACAATACCATCCAAAAAATCCTTTGTATTCACCTGCTCAATTTGACCCGTATCTCATAAGCAGGATCAACATGACAACAAATAATAATCCCCCACCAACTAATCAAGAGTGGGAAGAAATTAAGAATGCTCTAAAAGAGCTATGTGTTGGAACTAAAGAAAAGACCTTCAAATTTGAGGAAGTCTATCCTTATCCGTTCGATTGATCCCTCATGAATATCCCTTTCCCAAGCACTTTGAAACACCCAAGTTTGACAAATACCATGGAAAAGGAGATCCCGTTAGTCATGTAAAGGAGTTCTACATGGCATGCTAAGAAGTGGCATATAGTGACAATTTCCTTATGCACTTATTCCCCAAGACTTTGGGAGGGACTGTTCTTGAATGGTTCTACAAGATCCATTATGGAATAGTATCGACATTTGTAGGGCTCTCATAGAAGTTTGTATCCCGATACGGGCATAATATAGAGAATGAACTCTCCCTTCTTAATTTATGTAATTCCAAATAGAAGGGAGGAGAGAGCCTGACAGATTACCTTCAGCGCTGACAAGGGCTTACTACAAGGTTGTCCTATCAACCCCCAAGCAACATCTCATAAAAATATTTATTAACAATCTCCATCCCAAGCTTGCCTACCATATGTGTATGAATTTTATATAGACCTATCCGGACATCATAATCAAAGGCATGAATCTTGAAAGAGGTCTTATAGAAGAGGGTGTCATAAAGCATTATAAGGAATCACAACCTGATAGAGGAAACAATGATCTCTCTAGATATTGGAACAAAAATAAGAATGTCATAACAGATGGAGCCACTGACACTAAGTATGTCCAGATCATTGTGGCAGGTCCTCAAGCATCTGCTCCCACATACCAAAAACTACAACACTATCATCAGACTACCCCAGTGCTGACCTATAAGAAACCATAGTATCAACAAGTTCCACCTCCCCCAACATATCAACAAGAAACCCAACACCAAGCCACACAACAACAAACCATACATCTGTAGCAAGCTAACCAACCCAATTATCAACACAATCCTCAACATCTCCAGAATCAGACTAATGCAATATCAGTCAAGTAGGGATAGAGAAAACCAAGAAGAGATCAAAATTCACCTAAGCACATGTTCACCCTCTTGGGTGAACCCATCGATCTCATTTTCTAAAGAATGCCCACAACAAACCTGGTGGTATATCCTCCACCAACGCAACCTTTTGAGGACTCTACTCCAAAACCGCAATGGTTCAATGACAACAAATATTGTGACTACCACCGTGTTAAGGGACACACCACAATGAAGTGCATGAAGTTAAAGCACTACATCCAAGACCTAATTGATCACAAAGAGATTGAATTAGATTCTACAAACAAAGCCTCACCAAATAGTAATATGAAGATCTACCAAAATGCGTTCCCAAACCATGCCAATAACACGGGATCTACCAACACACACACTGCTTCAACATCTAATCAGAAAAAAGGAAAACAAAGTGATCATACTATTAATAACACCACTGCTCATGTTGATTATGGTAGCCTCATCGGTTGTATAATCCAGGTCGATCCATCTGTCAATGTCATTCATGTGAAAGGTGCCGATACTAATTATACTCTTACCACATGTCGTAAATGCATAACTATTGCAAGTGCTAGTACTGTCTCATCCTCTGGGGAACCATATAACTTATTGGAATTGTTGGTTGTATTCCTACTTCTGTTTCGTTGCCCTAAAATTTTGTGATCCTCATGCCCTTTTCCTTCCTAAGGTCAGAAGTCTCTCGTCCTTGAAATATCCCTGTTGAAATTTTTAGGGTCTTCAGGTCAAAATCTATATGAAAATATAAAACCTCAAAACCCTAGGTCCTGCTCTAAGCCAAAATGAGAAAAACCCTAAAGTGTTCATCAGGTTTCTATTTTGGCATTACCTTTTTGAAACAACTTAAGTCATGTGTTTTTTACCATAGTCGCCTAGTCGTGTGATCCTAATAGCATATTCCTCTTTGTTTCGAGACTTGGCGATCAACTATTGTCAGGATGTCTCTCAATAAAATAGAATATTCCTTATGTTTTATGAGACTCGGCAGAGCCCTTCAGTCGTGAAGTCTTCAATTAAAGAAACACGTCAGGAATTAGCAAAAGGGCCCACAGATGAGTCGCAGTGTCGCGTGAATGATCCAATAGTTAGTAAATGTTTATGAGACTTAGCGATGGTACTAGTCGCATAGTCTCTGAATTGGCTTGCAGTTGAGTGATATGTTAAATGTTTATCACGTAGTCTCCAAGAAGGTTGACAGTTAAGTGAAAGATGCCAAGACTTTGCGATAAACCGCATGCAGTTTGGAATGAAAGACAGTCGGGTAGTCGCTGGATTAAAATGCTAAGTCAGTGTCTATTCAGCGATTTAGAGACAAACAGTTAAAAGGGACACGTGTCCACAAAGTGAAAAGATAAGGGGTAGTCGCGTGGTCTCCCAAAGGAATGAGGTCATCTGGTGATTAAGAGACTAAGATTATAAAGTTCTTAGTTGTCACGTTGTCTCCAAATAATATAAAGGTATTAAGAAATATTCAGCGACTTAGCGGAGCCATTAGATTCAAAAATAAGAGGATCAACGGTGGTCGTGAAGTCTCTAATTCAAAGGGATTAAAGGTAAAAGTGCTCACGACTTGGAGATAGTTTTTTGTCGTGTAGTCTCTAAATTAAAATTAAAAGCCAATGCTTGTCACGTAGTCTCTGAAAGAATTGTCAACTAACATTTGTATTCAGCGATTGAGAGACCAAGGTTAGTCGCGGGGTCTCGTAGAGAAAAATAACATTTAGCAACTTGGAGATAACAGTAAAAGGTGAAGATAACCACTAGTCGCGGGGTCTCTGAATAAACTGTGGGTTAAGTATTTCATCCAACGACTTTGATTCCTTCAATCGCGTGGTCGCTAGAAGTAGACTATGGTTAGTCAGAAAAAGAAAATAACATAGTCGCTTGGTCTCTAGAAGAATTAAGGGTTATGAAGTTGGGTTAGCGACAAGGAGATAATACACGGTCACGTAGTCGCTCAATATGAAATTTTAGAAAAGGTGGCGGTTTCTAACATGACAACAATGAATGATTTGGTGTCCAATGACAATCTAGGATATTGATTACTATGTGAAAAGGGTAGCTAAGATGTCTGATAGAGAGCCAATCACATAGAGGCATGTCACCTTCTTTGAATTTTATAAGGATTTTTTTGAAGATACACATATATGAATTTGATTTCCTGTCACACTCATGAACTACGACTAGGTTTTCAATTAATTTCACAGCGTGCTGAATTGAAGATAGAATTGATGATTTTCAAATGATGAGTTGTGTACTTGAAATAGTTACCATAAAAAGTTGATTGAAGGTTCATTTTTAAGTTATCTTGCATTCAGAGTTACAAAGCAAAGAAGTGCTAGGTTTTCTGTTTGCTGAAAGTAGAAATTGGTTAAGTTGCAGAGTACTCAATTGATTGTCAAGTTTTGAATTGCTAGGAACAGTGCACAAAGAAGAGAAGTGAGTCTTGAGAGAATATTTGCTTCAATATCAGTAAATAAAGGAGGATTGAAAAAAAGAAAAGATGAGTAGAGCAATCATTGTGGCTTCTACCAGTGGGAGAAGCGATGAGATAGATGATGATGCTAAAGGGAAGAGGAATTATTCTGATGAATTCCTGAAATTACTGCTAGGTTCTACACAGAACAAAAGGGCAAATGCAAATGTGATTACAGACAATTACTATGAGATCAAAGATGCTCACACTCCAGGATCAACAGGTTTTTCTCTTTTCAACTACTTCTATAACAATTCTAATAAGGCTATTCCAATATCAAACCCTTGGACTTGTGGTCTAGCTAGGTTAATTGTCCCTGATGTCTATATAGATGTAGAATTGTTCTTAGGTCTTCCCAGTCACTATGATGTCCTGTCCAAGACAATTAAGAAAAATGATGGCACTGCCCTGCTTATCCTAAACAAAAACTCATTTATGCAAGCCTTTGGCTTGTACAGTACCATGTCCACCAAAATTAATATTACTAGGCAAGAAGAAAGATATAGGTTAAAGCCTAGAATTGCTAGGGGACAATTGCAGAAGCATATGTTCAAGGAGGTTAGAAACCATCTTACTCCCATGCCTGGGACAACACCCTATTGGTTCAAAGACCTACATTTTTATATTAAGTATATCACCTATGCCCTGTGTAGAGTGCTAGGGATAGATGGAGGAGCTGAGAAGATAAACGCTAGAGTTTTGATGATGGTGCTGGACTTACAAGAGGTGAATTCTAGCACCAGCTATGATTACATACAATACATCATTGACAAAATGCATGAAGGTTTTGTAGCAACGCAGAAGAAGATGAAGGATGCCAAGGAGAAAGAACCTAGGTTCTTCCACTATTCCATCCTCATGCATTTGCTCTTACATTTTAACTTCGAGATCATGGATGTGAACAACTTAAATCCTCAGAGGATTTTCAAGGACAAGCCTAATCCCATTCAGTTTTGGGTTAGGATTTGGAACTATACATCCAAAGATTGTGATTACTGTGCATTTGAGAACTAGATGGTATATCCAATAATGCAGAGCATGGGCATCAGCAAGACCAGACTCCCAATCAAGGTGCTGCAACTACTGAGGCCTTGTGAGTATGTGGATAAGTGGGAGGGAGATCATAACTGGGGAGACTTCTTTCTAGAGGAGAACTTCACCATGATTAGGGTATATGGATGCATACATCCACCTCATGTCTTACCCTACCATGTGCCATCAAGAGTTACTGCCATGGAATTCATCTAGAAGCTATTATTGATAGATAATGAACATTTTGCGCCACACAGGAAGGGGACCTTAACCCGTAGGCAGTTCAAGATTTTTAATTTTACCATTGGCAAGGGTGCCATTGATTTTGTCAGCAAGTGGTTAGAGAATTACAGAATGGGGGTGACATCATATAGATACATTGATCCTGAGGGTTTCATGGTAGGAGTCAGAAAGCTTTTAACCCCCACAATCCCTAATACAAATGTTCATTGTACATGTATAGAAGAGGATGCAACAAGAAACCTTCTTGATGAAGATGAAATCAGAACAAGAAGGGAGAGGATTCATGAATTACTGAAATTAGAAATGCAAATAAAGAGAAATGGGTTGGGTTTTGGAGGCTTCTACCCTGATTTTCCCTATTTTGATAGGATCAAGGCCATGATAGATAATTTCTATATACTCTGTGAACAACTTGACAATGTTTTGGATAAGAAAGGAGCTTAAGAGCCTGATCATTCAGAATCAGAATATGAAAGTGGTAGTGATGGTGACTATGCCCATCCACCTCAATATGATCAGCCTCAACAAGATGTTGCAGAGGCACCACAGTTGCAGGGAGAAGAGGGTCATATTATTGACCTAACAGAGGTCTCCCAGCCAGACAATGTAGAGGAGCCTTCAGCCAAAAGGCAAAAAGTTGACATAGGTCAGCCTTCAACTATTAGGAAGGAAAAGAAAAAGGATAAAGTGAGTACCCTCATTCCCGGGAATAGGTTATATGATCATAATATGAGGAAACTAATTAGGCAAGGGAAGAGGCAGCAACTTGATGAAGAGGAGAATATTGAGCTGCCTCTGAAGGCATGCATTGATGAAAGATTAATACATTAGCAACAATTTTTAAGTGATGACAGTTTCATCAAGACTGATGAATTTAAAGATTTTCTAAGGTGGCATAAGAAGGAGAAAATAAGGGCTCAACTAAAGATTGATGGAGAAGAAACACTCACAAATGAGGCCCTGTTATTCTTATAGGCATATGACCCTGATAGTGAGGATAGCTCACCAGATGAGGCTAGGAAAATGGTTTTGGATAGTGGCATATTGCTTGCTGAGGGCTGGGACTTGGCCTCAGATTTTATCATTGATTAGATAAGGAAGCAGCCAGACTTGAAAATGGAAAGTGAAGTACAGATGGGAGACATGATAAAAGGTTTTGGGTATAGCCCAAATTCTCAAGCTTTTGCCATGTGGAGCCTTTGCCCAAAAGATTAGAAACCCCAATTGGTAAACATCCAGGAGAATATGGTGGGTAATCAGACAGTCTGGTCAGTATAGAATACAGGGGATTTAGAGATTTCCCAGATTATGACTCATTGGGCACACTTAAATGAAGACAAAACCAAGCAATTGTCTGATAACTGTAGCATTTTGATAGAAGAGACCAGTGCCTTGGCCAAAGATCGGGAGTTATGCCACATAAAGATACACCAACGGGATAAAGTAATTGCTGAGTTACTAAAGCAACTAGAGGAAAAACCTAAGGTGCTGTATGTGCCTTCACAACAACCTTTGCAAATTGAGGAGAAAGAAAAATCAGAGGAGGTGGTTGAGAAGGATGACATGGGAGAGAAGAAAAATGAAATAGCCTTAAATGCATTCAGATGCATTTTACAACACAAGATTGACATATTGAAGGATAAGATAGATGTCATCCTCCATGCATATAATAAGTTGCCCACCCTACACACAGAGATAACGAGGTATATTGCTATATTAAACCCTTATTTTGTTAATTGGTCTCCTAGGGTGCAACTATTTGAGAAACTTGCCTTTTTGCAGCCCACAAGGTCAGATTTACCTGAGGTGGTGATAGCAGTAGGAGATGAGGTTAAAAAGGTTAATGTGGCCTTGTCATTCTTCAAAGGCAAGTTGAACCAAGTTGAGGCTAAATTGAGCCTGTTTTCTTCAGATTTCAATAGATTTATTCCTCCTCTTAAAGGAGAAGATGATCAGGTAAAGGCCTTAGAGGCCTGGAAGAATGAATTTGACAGCAAGATGCCTAGTAATGAAGCATTCATTTCAGGATCTAATTTTGATTTAGAAGGCTTTAATAAGATTTTGGATGAGGCTTTCAAGCTAAAATTGACATCAATATATTTCTAGTGGATGTTAAAAGCATCACTGATGTCAGGTGGGAAAGGCAAAAGGAACAGGTACATAACACTCAGAACTTCAAGTGGCCTATAGATGATGAGGTGACAACATGGGACCTAATGACTAGGCCCAAGAAGAAGAAGCCTGAAATTAAGGAGGAAGTCCTTGATGAAGAGTAGATGGGAACACTTGGCACCTGATCATTGAGCACATGGAGGTTAGCTATTTATGGAGATAAGTGTAAGTTAGCCTGTAATGGCGGTCACTTAGTCTTGCTACAAATACCAGAAGCTATCCTGAACATTGTCACACAAAGGCGCTAGATTCCAGAAAGGACAAAGAGTATCAGATTTTTATCCTCTATTTTTGTCCTCCCACCGCTTCTTCATTCTTTTCTTTTGTCTTTACTATACTTTTAGGGTTAGGTTCCTTAAACCATCCGAAGCTTGTTGCATCCTAAACTAAAGGATTCCAAGATGGTTAAGGACCTATATATATAGGATCAAAATTGTAACTGAAGGCATGATGAAATATAATTGCAAGACAAACTTTTAGATTTTAGTCTGTGTTTTTTGAGCTTTTAGCCTTTATATGTACTTGAAGCAGAATATATGAATAAAAATATAGTGCAACTTTATTCTACATTGTTGTTGTCTCTTTACTTATTGCATGCACTCTTTTATGTTTAATCTGTAAGGCATGTTAAACATATTGGCTATTAGGTAGCTATATAATTATTTGCAAGTTTCTTCTAAGGGGAGAATTAAACTTTGTGAGTGGTTTCAGAGAGTACTGCAGCGATTGAGGATTTGATACAATATTGTAGACGTGACAGGATAGTTTGCAAGGCACTTTATCTGAGTTGTATGTAGGTTGTAAGGAATCTTATAGTATTCTTGTTTATATATCTCTGTGGATTTATATATTTTGACTCTATTTCCCAAGGATAGGCACTGGTCTAGAATTTGTCAAGTGATTCATCATCATCCAAGCATTAAAAAACTATTTAAATAAATTACTTTTATAATATTTTGTAGAATCAATTGTGCTCTTGCGGATCATAGTTGAAATTTGTTGATTTCTTAAAGAGAAAATCAAATAGGTTATTCCTCCTAGATTCATAAGAGTTATAAAAGGAAAGAAGAATGCAATTCCTAGCTATGTTGCTATTTGCTATCATTAAGATATTGATTTGGATTGCAAAGCTTTTTCTTAGAATAGTCATAGTTAGCTGTATTGTTATATACATGTCCATTTAAAATAGAGCATTCAGCACATAAAGTACAATCCACTCTAAAATATTGTCAAAACTGTAATCAGTCATAGGTAAAACCTGCCCGAGTCAGTGGATCTCAAAAAAGAAGGAGGTGGTAATAGATAGATCCCCAGTGTTATCAAAAACCTCATCAATTAGTGTTTTTCTCTTGCTTGAGTCAGAATGTTAAAAGGCATTGGGAGTCATAGAGTTGTCTAAGTATTCAAGCATCCATTAGAGGCCCTGTAAGTAAAAACCCTAACAGGAACATCTAGGGAATATTCCCACCTGAATGTCCATCTTGGATATCTTGCGCACATCACCCATCCATCAAGAGACCTTGAATAAAGCTTTGCAAGAGTCACGCATTCCCAACAACATGGATCTTAGTCAGTTTAAAAACCTAGTGGGTCACTTATCCACATCTTATGCTATATCTTTTAAACCCACAAACATGCCATCTGTTGAGCTTGATCATATACTCCCTCTTCACATCGCCTTCATGGTCCAAAACTTTGCCGTTGAGCAGGTCATGATAGATAATGGTTTGGTCCTGAATCTATGCACTTTAAAATTTGTAAAGGAACTGGAATACACCAAGTCTGATATCATGAATGATGTCATCACAATCAAGGCCTACAACAATCTAGAACAAACATCAAAAGGTACAATCTCCTTTCCCATTCAACTGGGCCCGACAGTACAAGAGACAAATATCCATGTGATCGATCTTGACCTCCCATACATCATCCTCCTTGGATGCCTGTAGATTCACTCTATACAGGCTGTCCTTTCCACCTATCATAAGTGTATCAAGTTTCTACACAATGGAGTTAAGATCACTATCCATGCAGATCCCAAGCCCTTCACATACTGCCATGCATTGGAATCCTCCAATCTAGATTCCAATCATTGTCCTGGGATTGACATTGGCACATCTATCGCTAGTTCCTCTACAAACCTTCTAGATCCAAACACCATCCTTGCATCCACTCTTTCCACTATCAAGATCAACCACCAAGGCTATGGAGAATATAGTCTAATTGATGCTTTTGATGTTGGAGCCCTTCCAACTAATCCACATACACATGGGTGTCCATCCAGTTATATAGAGCAGAAGGAAATTGAGCCAGACCAACTAGGTTCTACTACCTTTCTTTCTCATGGAATTCTGAATAGCCTAGAAATGGCACCTAATATCAATAAATGGCTATACAAAGATCTCACACCTCCTGACAGTGGCCTTCTGAATCATTTCAAAGGTAAATATCCCTCTACTCATAAACTAGTCACTGAAAAGTGGAACTATCAAGGAGGCAGACTAGGCCCTAAAGAACAAGTCATGAGAGTTCCCATTAAGGCCACTAAACTAAAAAGAGACATTGGTCTAGGTTTTGAACATGATACATCTGACATTGGCCATAACACAACTGGGGGCACTAACAAAACTAGTCTAACTTATTACATTCCCCTAGGTAACATATGCAAATTTGAAAACATCCCGAAAGAGAAAATTGTGAGAGCCAATTATCTCTCCATTTCATTGACCTTCCATTCCTCCATCCCGAGCTCATTAACTGGGACCAACCAAGCATCGTCCCACTCGACGAGTTCGAAATCATGGGCACACTCCTAAGATTCATGGTAGCTATAGATCAACAACCAGATTGGGGGTAGACTTCCACACATGTGTACACCTTGAACCCAGAGGCATACTTTGGGGGAGAGGAGGACTCTAGCTCCAAAATTGAAAAGAAAAAATAAAAATAAAAAATGTATCTCTTAGTGAAAACCCTTCTCAGGCACTATCAGATAAGAACAAGAAAAAATAAAGGGCATATCTCCTAGTGAAAACCTTTTTGAGGTGCCAAGAGATGGAGATTCTCCTCTCCCTATCATCCATGATTACAGGTTAGAACAGTCATCTATTCTCATTGAGGAAACCAAACTTGTTAATCTGGGTACAGAGGACCAGCCTCGACTCACTCACATTGCATCATCCTTGACAAAAGTAGAAGAAATGGCCTTCACAGCTCTTTTAAGATAATATTCAAACATATTTTCATGGTCCTACTCTCACATGCATGGATTGGATCTATAACTTGTAGTACATCATCTATCCGTAGATCCTAACATCAAACTAGTCAAACAAAAGCTCTGAAAAATGCATCCCAAAGTTGCACTAATTGTCAAAACAGAACTTGAAAAGCTCTTGGCATCTAGAATCATCATAGTGGTAGACTACTAAGATTGGATTTCAAATATGGTCCTAGTCTCTAAGCTAGATAACTCCATCAGAATCTGCATTGACTTCTGAGATCTAAATAAAGCATGTCCAAAAGATGACTTTCCATTGCCTAATATCGATATGATAGTGGAACTCATTGCTGGACATGAGATGTTTTCTCTCATGGAAGGATTTTCAGGATACAATCAGATCTGTATAACAGAAGAAGATCAACATAGGACAACATTTACAACCCCACGGGGTACCTTCTGCAACAACATGATGCCATTTGGGCTCAAGAACGCTAGAGAAACATATCAGAGGGCCATGACCATCATCTTTCACGACATGATCCATAAGATCCTTGAAGATTATGTGGATGATCTATTGGCTAAGTCACAAAATAGAATGGATCACCTAAATGATCTAGAGGTAGTGTTTGATCAAATTTGACATTATGGTCTCAAGCTTAATCCAAAGAAATGTGTCTTTGGAGTTACATCAAGAAAACTCCTTGGCTTCATCATATCAAGGTGTGGCATTGAGATAGATCCTAAAAAATTTAAAGCAATCATGGAAATGAATCCACCAAAGACACCTAGATAGCTACACATTTTACAAGGAAATCTTCAATCTATGCACCACTTCATATCACAGCTTACAGACAAATGCCAACCTTTCACACATTTTCTTAGGAAAGATCATAGTTTCAAATGGGATCCTACATGCCAAAGAAGCTTCGACAAAATCAAGGAATTTTTGATGAATTCACCTATCTTAGTGCCGCCTACACCAGGAAAGCTTCTCATATTTTATATATTCTCAACAACAACAACAACACTGGGGCCACTCCTGGCCCAGTTAAATGAAAATGGCAAAGAGCGTGCTATCTACTACATCAGCCGCACTTTGGTGGGCTATGAGATAAATTATACAGTATGCCTAGAAGTGGTTTTCACCACTCAGAATCTCTGTCACTACATGCTTAGTCATACAGTCAAGATTATATCAAAATTAGACCCGCTCAAGTATCTTCTATCCAAAACAACTCTCACAAGCCACATGGCTAAATGGGTAATGCTTCTAAGCGAGTTTGACATCTAGTATGTCAATAGAAAAGATGTCAAAGGTCAAGTCATCATAGATTAGTTAGCAGAGGCACCATTGATCGATGCATATCCTTTATTCATGGAATTGCCCAATGAACTTATATGCATGGTAGAAGCACAATCATCCTGGAAGCTATTCTTTGATGACTCCTATACATCACATGATTCTGGGGTAGGAATCATGTTTGTTACCCCACAAGGTGACTACATCCCAAAATCATTCAAACTAGGATTTCCTTGCACTAATAATATAGTAGAATATGAAGTATTGGTTGCAGGGCTTAGCATGGCCATTCAATGGAACATAACAGATATCCAAGTCTTTGGAAATTCTCAGCTCATCATAAAGCAAGTGTTGGACGAACTCAAAATGAAAGATGATAAGATGCTAGCTTACAAAGTGATGGTAGACAAAATGAAGGAGCATTTCATCAATCTACAAATGACCCAAGTACCACATCTAAAAAAAAATCTACCATTGCAATTGCTACAATTGGATCTCTTCTAGAAATACCACATGATGCAATGCAGTATGAATTCTTAGTTGAGAAAATTCACGCGCCAACTTATGAGAGCAATGACGTTAATCAGGTCTTTGTCTTGGTTGGTCCTTAGTCCTCATGGTACCACAACATCCATGCTTATCTAAAGAATGGTATCATATCCCTCATCTAACCAAAACCTAATGCCAAAAAATTATTCAAAGAGCTTCCCACTACACCATTGTAGCCAACACCTTATATCACCGTGGTTATCACAATGTTCTCTCTAGGTGTCTAGATGAAACTTAAGCAACCCAGGCGTTGTGAGAAGTGCATGCTAGAATCTATGGTGCCCACACAAGTGGCATGGTCCTAGCTAAACAAATTCTCTAGATCAGGTATTATTGGCCTACCATGGAGCATGATGCTTGTGAATTTGTAAAGAAATGCTTACCATGTCAGCAACATACGAATTTGATCCATGCACTAGCACAAGGGCTACATCCTATTGCACCTTCTTGGCCATTCTCATGTTGGGGTTTCAACCTCATTGGTAAGGTCACTCCCCTGTTCTCTGAGGGTCACAAATTTATTATCACAACAACTGAATACTTTACTAAGTGGGTTGAAGCAATCCCACTTATCGTCACGACAGGCATCCAAATATCCAAGTTTCTCCTATACCACATCATTTTCCACTTTGGCATTCTATCCACCATTTTCACAGATCACAACTCACCATTTGAAAATTAGCATATGGTTGATCTATGTGCACACCTCCACATCCATCATCGCTTCTCTAGCCCATATTTCCCACAAGGTAACGACCAAGCTGAGGCAACCAAAAAAAAACTTCTAAAAATCCTAAAGAGGGTTGTCAATGATACTGGTCATGATTGGAACCTCAAAATTAATCCCACCCTTTGGGCCTATCACACTTCATTTCACACTCCCAAAGGTACCACTCCATATTCCCTTGTCTGTGGTGCCGAGGCTGTTTTAACAATCAAGGTCTAACTACCATCCTTATGGGTATCTCTCAAAGACCTAATCACAGATGAAGACTACAGAGTAGTAAGAATCACACAGCTTGATATTCTAGATGAAAAGCACCAGCAAGCATATGACCACCTAGTTGTATATCAGAATAGATTAAAGCGAAGCTATTATAAGAAGATCCACCCACACCAGTTCCAGGTTGGGGACTTTGTGCTCAAAGAGAATCATAAAGTGGGCGCTAATTGAGAAAAGAAAGGAAAGTTTGAGGTTACTTGGTAAGACCCATTTATCATCACTGCATGCTTCAGATCTGGGTCATATTAGTTATCCACTCCTGAAGGAGAACCTCTAAATGATCCAATCAACATCATTCATCTCAGGTGCTTCTATGCCTGATAACTTCTTATCTCAGTTATCTAAAAAATCTAAAAACATTGAAAAAAGTCCTACATAAATCATTTTCTTGGTGAAAATATGGTAAAGAGACACCTTAATGATAGCAAAAAAAATAAAAAAGAGCAAAAAAGCAAAAAAGAAAAAAAATCAAGAGAAATCAATGGTCCAATGGTGAAAAATTGGCAATCAGGCACCTTGGACAAGTATGTGTGGTGAAAACCTGGCAATCAGGCATCACACATAGTGGGCCGTATCATTATCTATCAAAATATCATTCTCCTCCATCTCATTTATTCCACTCCACTTTGGCCTAATCATTACCTATATTTCCTAGATGTTCCATTATCACTCGCATGAGTCAGCATTGGTCCTCCTATCCTACATCCTGAATTTTTATACATATCAGTCCTGTATATCCTCATCCATCTAAGTTGTATATATTTATCATCCTATCCCAATCCCTAAGCTTTGGTCATCTAAATATCTTGTCTACGTCAGTCCAGTCTTGAGTCTGGTCTCGCTTGTACATATCTCACATCCTTGGTCGGTCTCCTTGCAGAAAGTGATCTAGTTTCAATTCCAAATCCTGTGCTTCAGCAAGTTCCTTATGAAGAAATCCTATTTCAAAAAAAATGATCATCATCACATCTTTGGCCAATCAGATTCAAACTTGACATCTCCATGGAAATGGGTCCTTGAGTATGTATCCTTACTCTCGTTGACCTAAATCTGATCATCTTTCTAGAAATGGGTCCTTAAGTATGTACCCTTCCTCTTATTGACCTAAATCTAGATCATCATCATCACTGGGTTCTTGTAAGATGTATCCTTCCTCTTGACCTAATCTCAATCCAATCATCATTCCACATCATTTGATCTCTCTAGCAAAAGACGTCTTGTGATTGTATTTTTGATCTTGAAATTTGATTTTGGTTCTGGGTTATCATTCCTGATTCTTCTCTTTTTTTCTCCTCCTCAAAGTTTCCATGATTCTTTATATCATGGTATGCTATGAATGGATGCACCTAGGATACGAAACTTGATCTTTTTTTCCTGCTTGTGAGTCAGTCGGATATGACCCTTGCATGTATGTAATCCATTTGGGTTCGCATGCTGCACTTGGGAAGTGTCATTTTCTTGTGGGATTTTCTAGCATCATTTCCACCATGGCTCTTTTGGGACTCATGTGTGATGCTAGGGAAACCCTCGTGTGTCTATTATGTCAGTCCTCTGCAACACCGGTGACAAGGCCTCATGTTCCTGATAACCTTGGCATGGTCTCTAGCATTTCTATATCAAAATAAGTGCTCAACTACATGGCGGTATTACCTCCCAGAATACCCCTCGTTCAAGCTTCAAGAAAACTCCTCCCACCTTAAAATCCCCAGCAAAGCATCTCCTTTTTAGTCCAATCAAATCTTGTCAAAAGCACGATGCCTACATCCCCCGCAAAGCAATCTTTTCCAGTCCAATCAAATCCCATCCCCAGAAAAGCCATCCCTTTTAGTCCAATCAAATCCCATCTCAAACCTAACCCTTCATCATTGATGCAAACCTGACTATCCCTTCCTTCATTCTTCTACCCCCCTTCCTTTTTCTTCTATCCTGTCTCTCCTAGCCTTCTTTTTGAGATGCCTCTAGGGCTTTTCCTTTTCTCCTTGTTGCCCTCTCGAGGGGGCATCATCCTGCTCATCCTATTCTAAATCTATCCTAACCATTACTCTATGAAAAATTCATTTCCTACGTCCACATCTTCACGTCATCTATTGTTTTAAACATCTTTGAAATAGCGTTATTCTAACACTATGTCGAAGAGGGGAAAAATATATACACCTAAATCTGATTAACCTAATTCAATCATATTTAGTACCTTCTGGGACATAACAACTAAGTAATTAAGCATTACCTAATTGACCTATGTCATCCCCTAGCCCTAATTAATTCAATTAATTGGCTATAGTCCTGATTAATTATTAAAAGCAACCAATAGCTTAATAATTAATTAAAACCCTATTCCCCTATTATTGAATGAATATGTTATTTATGTAATTCACTTCATTAATATTCCCTTTAACCCCTAACCTAACCTATCTCAACCACCTAACTTAGAGTTCAAACTAATCCCAACCTCTTCACCCATGCTAATCCTAATCCTAAGTCCTAATCTTTCCCTAATGATGTCACATTCCTAATCCTTGGATTAGGAATTCACTCCCTTCCCCAAAGTCAACTTTCCCAAGCTCTATCTTATCCCCTCACCCATACCTCATTAAAACCCTCATAAATGCCTCATAAATGCTCTTACACTCCTCATTAAGGTTCTTACACCCTCTTTAATAGCCTTATCTCCTAAATTCTCCTCTCATCCCCTTGGCTCACTTCCCTAAATGGTCACATTCCTCCCTATTTTTAACCCAATAATATTGTGACACTTGTCATCATATGATGCACTTGAAGAAGAAAAATCTATGTGCTCTCTTCTAGGTGCATCTGAGCCTCTCCTTAGGTTTACATCTTGACCCTTGATTCCTCACCCATTTTCTATAAAAGAAACCTCATTCCTTCACAATTTCATCCACCTTCCATGTAGAGTTATAATGCCATTTTCATTCCATAATCATCCATTTTGAAGCAATATCTATTTTGAAGCAGTTTTTGAGCATACATCCTTTTTGGCATGGACACATCCATTGAACAAATGGGATTTGAATGAGCTTTTAGAAGGTTTTCACTTCCTATATTATAACTTATTTTAGATTTCCATTTATGTCTTAACATGTGTGTAGTTTAGATTATTAGTTTTAGAGTGTTTTAATTTGTTATTATGCTCATTTACACCTATTTTTCATAGCTTATAGTAATCAATTTAGATATAGATAAAATGAATGTAGTCCTAATGCCAAGTATAGAGATAGATTTGAGGTATATTAGTACAAATGCAATAAGTATGGACAAAAATTTATAGAGTCTATGTAAGCATTGAACAATTATGGATCTTCTAAGCCACTGATGAACACTTATGGTAGAAAACAACAATCTAGTGTAATTTGTGCAAATTGTGGAATTCATGGACATATATTAGAAAAATGAAGAAGAATAAACTTGAGAAATTATCATGGACCATGGAGATCAACTAGCATTAAGTTTTATGCATGTAATAGAGTGAATCATCTAGCAAGAGATTGCAGAAGTAGTCTAGTGAACCGGTCACCACAAAATCAAGGAAAGAAGATTATAAATGTTGAAGAAGTAAGAAGTAATATGAAAAAAATTAGGGTTAAGAAAGAAGGAGGATTAAGTTCATATTAATTGGGATCTCAACCATCTAGTGTTGAGAGTTCACCTTCCAACTAGGTCAAGACATTCAATTAAGGGAAAAAATACAAATGTCCTATCAACTGGTCTCCTAAAATTATTGGTAAATAATCCAAATGATTGGTAAATAATACAAATTTTACAACCATTGTCAAATATTATTGTTGTAAGTGAACCGAATGGTACAATTATGCATTTAATGAATGAATGGTAAGATGGTTAACCATTTTAACAGGTAATGGTAACTCGGATGAATAGTAAAAATCCAGTGGAATTATAAATACATGAGATGAGATCATTTACACACTTTTCTTACACAAGAATTGTTTATGGGCTAGTGTGAACTGTATATGAGTGACCGTTGGTTTTGAAGAGTGAGAGTGCTAAAACCTAAGCGAACAAAGAAATATTTGAAGTGAATAATTTGATCAAATGGAGTTGAGTTTGTTATTTTGATTGTTAAGGAGAGTTGAATATGGAACAAAATATTTATACTCTACTCTAAGTGCACAAGTTGAAGAAGCACAACCACAATTCAAGTTGCATCATATGAAGGCTGCCGAGGTTGAAAAAACTGGAGTGCTATCGTCAATCCTACCTAGAGTCCTATTGGTCAAGGAAATCAATTCTTTCATTCATAACAAGATGGAGGAGCTTGGAGAAGCAGATATCAAAATAGGGCATGTAAACTTGTGTGAATTTGGAAGCTTGAAGAGCGAGTATGCACATTTGATGAACAATGGTATTCTAAACGCACTTGATTTCCCTAACTATTTTCACAATGAATGGAAGAGATATGTATTGAGTAGGTTTTAGGATCAATTATTATGGTTGGATGAGAACCACAAGATCATTGGAAAAGTAATTAGAAGGCTTACAAGTTTCAGCGCCACCAGTTAGATGCCTACCCTGAGGAAATTTTTTGGAGAATTGGTTGCAGAATTGAAAAAATATTGAAGAGACAAGATAGCCATGATTGTGATGGATATCCTTGATGATGCCATGATATTTTTAGTGATGGTTATTGGTTATAGGTTTTATCAGTCAATTAGATACAACAACATTCCTCATGGAGCGGTACATGATGCATATAAATTGGTAAGTGAGAATGTACCATACAATCTATGTGAATTTCTAGCTGGTCAGATGGTTTTTAATAAGGAGAAGATTACAAATGATAAGAAGAAATCATTCAAGTATGGGTCATTGCATATATGTATCTTCTTTTATTTTCAAAAGTATTTCCCTGGCAAAGGTAATTTTGAATGGAAGGAAGATATACTTGTGGTAACACAAATACCTGATTATATTAAGGAATTGGGAGACCAATTTGATACTCATATGTGGGGGTATTTCAAAAAAATTCAATCTTCAATGTACAAGAAATGGAGGATACCACCTGGTATTGTTCAAAATTATAAGGATGAAATATGTTTCTTAGGAGATACAAGCACATGTATACTTCAACCTTTTGTTTCTAGGACATTCTAGATACCTGCAATGGGTTATGAAGTCTATGAAGGTGAGATTGATAGATATGTAGAGGTATTGCTAAGTAAACCTATAGACATAACAAATAAAAGGTTTGGAACATTTGAGGAAGCTATCTCTCGAATTGAGTTTGAAATTAAGAAGCCAGTAATCCAAATGACGGAGCTGAAGTCACCATCCACGCTGATCCCCAACCTTTCCCATATTACCATGTGTTGGAAGCCTCTTTTCCCCACTCAAATCATTTCCTGGTGATTGATATTGGCACTTTTTTTCCAGCTCCTCTGGAACCTATGCCAACCCAGAAACCATCCCCGCCTCTGCACTTTCCAGTGTCAAGATCAACAAAAATGGCTACAGGGAATACAACTTGTTAAATGCATTTTCAGTTGGAGCCCTACCTATGGACCCAAATACTCAAGGAGGTCCATCCCACAAAGGACCACCTGATAAAAATGAAACACAACCAAAATAAATTGACTCTTCTACATTCTTATCCCATGGGATTCTTAATAGTTGAGAAATGGAACAACATATTAATAGAGAGTTGTATCAGGATGCTCAAGGTCCTGATGAAAAGCTCCTTGGTTACTTTAAGGACAAATAACCACACTCCCAAAAGCTAGAAAAATAATGATGGAACTACCAAGGAGATGGTTTAGACTGCTAAGAGGGTGGTATAGAGGCTCCCATTGAGCCTCCCCACTTACCAAGAAGCCAATATTTGGGCTTTGGCCTAGACACGACTTGGGGCACCAATTCAAATAACTATAATTATTATAATCCCCTAGGAGAAATCCTTGAAATTGAAGACATCCCTAAATAGGAATTTAAGAAATCCTATGATGATATCTTTCATGATGAAAAACTCCTGGGAAATTCTATTCTTTTCCAACTCTCCATAAACTTCATTGACCTTAAACTGATAGACTAGGACCAAAAAGGCATTATACATGTCAATGAATTCCAAATAAAGGATGTGCTCCTAAGATTCATGGGGGAAAAAAAACAATAGAAATACTAGGGGAAGACATCATCCCATGTCTACAAATTGGACCCAAGGCATACTTTGGAAAAGAAGAGATATTTTGCCACAAAATTAAAAATTAAAATGAAAAATAAAAAATGGGTCTCCTAGTGAAAACCCCTCTGGGGAAATATCAAACTCCAAAAAAGTAAAAACAAAGGGCATATCCCCTGGTGAAAACCTCTTGTGCCATAGGATGAATACTCTCCTCTTCCTCTCAATAAGGATTACAAGCTAGACTATTCATCCCTTGTGATTGAAGAAACTAAGCCCATCAATCTTGGGATGGAAGAATGTCCATGCATCACATATATAGTAGTGTCACTATCAGAGGTTGAAGAATTATATCTCACATCACTCCTCTAGGAAGCTATCGTAATCTTTGCATAGTCTTATGCTCACATGCCTGGATTGGATCCTAACTTAGTCACGCATCACCTTGCTGTGGATCCAAATGTCAAATCGTTCAATCAAAACCTTTGCAAAATGCATCCTGAGATGGAATTATTAGTCAAAGTAGAACTAGAAAAACTCCTACAAGATAAAATCATTTTTGCCATTAATTTCTCAAAATGGATTTCAAACATGGTGCTTATTTCTAAGCCAACCAGAGAAATCAAAATATGCACAAATTTTCAAGACCTCAACAAGGCATGTTTTAAGGATGAATTCCCCTTGCCAAATATTCATGTGATCATTGACCTTACTATAGGACATGAAATGATATCACTCATGGATGACTTGTCTGGCTATAATCAGATTCACATCGTAGAAGAAGATTAGCACAAGACAACATTCACAACCCCTTAGAGAACCTTCTGCTGCAATATGATGCCTTTTGATTTAAAGAAAATAGGTGCAACATATCAAAGAGCCATGATTATTATCTTTCATGATATGATTCACAAGATCCTTGAGGATTACGTGGACAAAATCCTGACAAAATCCAAAATAAGGAGAGATCACATAGATGTACTAGAATGTGTATTTGATTGCCTCCATCACTACAGGATAAAGCTTAATAAAAAAAGTGTGTCTTCAAAGTTACATCTAGAAAACTCCTAGGTTTCATCATATCAAGAGGAGGCATTGAAATTGATCCCAAGAAATTCAAGGCCATAATGGAAATACCTCCGCTAAGAACATTCAAATAGTTGCACAACCTCCAAGGAAAATTGTAGTCAGTCTGTCGGTTCATCTCACAACTTGTGGATAAATGTCAACCTTTCACCCATTTGTTATGCAAGGATACCAATTTCAAATGGGATCCTTTATGGCATATTTTTTCTGAAAAGATCAAAGAATACCTAGAAAATTCACCCATTTTGGTACCACCTACTCCTAGAAGGCTACTCATCTTATACATATCTGCAACTACCACAACTTTGGGAGCACTTCTTGCTCAACTTGACAAAAAATGGAAAGGAAAGAACCATCTACTACATAAGCCATAAACTTGTGGGCTATGAGATTAACTAATCACTGATGAAAAAAGTATGCATGGGAGTGGTCTTCACCACTCAAAAACTCTAGCACTATATGCTTAGTCATACTGTGAAGCTCATATCCAAAGTAGACCTGCTTAAGTATCTGCTATCTAAGAATACTCTCACAGACCGCATGGCTAAGTGGGTAATGCCCCTCATTTAGTACTATATCCAATATGTGGATAGGAAAGAAATCAAAGGACAAATCATTGTGGATCAGTTGGTTGAAGCACCATTGGTAGATACGTATCCCTTAGTCATGGAGTTTCCTGATGAACACCTATGCATTGTCTAAGAACAATAATCTTGGAAGCTCTATTTGGATGGATCCTATATGACCCATAGAGAAGGGGTAGGAATCCTCTTTATCACCCCTCAAGGTGATTATATTCCTAAATAATTCAAGTTGGAATTCCCCTGCACTAAAAACATCCTAGAATATGAAGCAATCATCTCTGGGATAAGAATGGCTATTCAATGGAACATCATAGAAATACAAGTATTCTAATATTCACAACTCATCATAAAGAAAGTCCTAGATGAGTTATCGACAAAAGATGATAAGATGCTTCCTTAGAAAGAACTAGTGGACAATATGAAAGAGCACTTCCTAAAATTGCAGATCACATAGGCCCCTAAATTATAGAAAAAAGAAAAAGATGCAATGGCTACCATCAGATCCCTTCTTGAAATTCCTCAAGACATAATGCATTATGAATTCTTTGTTGATTAGCTCCATGCACACACTTAAGAGAATACCGATTCTGAAATGGTCTGTCCTGGTTGGTCATGAGTCCCCATGGTACCATGATATCCACGCTTATCTAAAAAATGGTATCATATCTCCCCACCTCAAAAATAACTAATGCCAAAACCTCATTCACATATCATCCCGCTACACTCTCATAGCCAACACCCTATATCGTCAGGGATATCATAACATCCTCTCTACGTGTTTAGACTCAAATGAAGCTACTGTGACTTTACATGAGGTACATGCTAGAATTTGTGGTACCCACACAAATGACATGGTCCTAAAAACAACTTCTCAGGGAAGGATACTATTGGCCCACAATGGAAGAGGATGCTTGTGATTTTGTGAAGAGATGCCTACCATGTCAGCAATATACCAATCTGATTCATGCCCTGGGGTAAGATCTACATCCCATTGCACCTCCATGGCCCTTATAATATTGTGGATTTAACCTTGTTGGTAAGATCACCCTATATCTTTAGAAGGACACAAATATATCATCATCGCCACTAAGTATTTCACCAAATGGGTGCAAGAAATCCTACTCACCCTCACAATAAGAGTCCAAATATCCAAATTCATCCTCTATCACATCATTTTTTGCTTTGGCATTCCATCCACCATCTTCACAGATCATGGCAGACATTTTTTGAATCAACACATGATAGATCTATGTGACCAATTCCACATCCACCATCGCTTTTCCAAACCATATTTCCCATAAGGAAATGACCAAGATGAGGCAACTAATAAAACCCTCCTAAATATCCTCAAGAAATTTGTTAGTGATATTGTTCATGACTGACACCTCTAAATCAATCCCGCACTTTGGGCATACCGTACCTCTTACCATAATCCTACAGAAATGACCCCTACTCTCTTGTATATGTTGTAGAAGACATCTTACCAATTGAGGTCAAATTTCAATCATTGCACGTTTTACTCAAGAACCTGATCACTCATGAAGACTATCGCGTGGCACAACTCACACAAGTGGACCTTTTAGATAAGAAGAGACAACAAGCCTACGATCATCTCATTATCTATCAAAACATGCTTAAGAGAAGATACAACAAGAAAATCTTCCCATGAAAATTTCAAGTGGGAGATTTAGTCCTCAAAGAGAATCAAAAGGTACCAACAAACAGAGAAAAGAAGGGAAAATTTAAGGTCACTTGGTTGGGCCCATATGTTGTGACAATAAACTTTGGATCAAGGGTATATCAATTATCAACACTAGAAGGAGAACCTTTTAATTATCTCATTAACATCATTCACCTCAAGTGGTTCTATTCCTGATCCATATAGTGTACCCAAATTATCTCAAAAAATCCATAAAAGTATAAAAAGTCCTAAAAAAATTATTTTTTTGATGAAAACCTGGTAAGCAAGTTCCTTGATGATAAAAAAGATAAAGAAAAAGATCTAAAAAGGAAAGATAAATAAACCGTCCAATGGTGAAAACTTGGAAATCAGGCACCTTGGACAAGTATGTGTGGTGAAAACCTGGCAAACAGGCATCACACATAGTGGAGCAAATCATTATCTATCAAACTCTCATCGCCATCCATCTCATCTAACACATCCCTCCATTTCTCAATCCATATCACAAAAATCATATTCCTTGGGTATTCCATTATCATACACACCAGTTATAGAATCAAACCCCATCCCTATCCCTGAGCTTGTGCATGTACCTTTTGTATATAATTGGTTCATCCAAATCCTCATGCACTTCATCCAAATCCACTTTCCTCCCCTTTGTGGCTCTCTTAATGAGTTCCTAGGTTGAGGTGACATACACAAAATAAATAAAATCTCCATCCACCTACGGTCATACACATTGCATTCAATTATCTCATATATCTGGGTGCATTAGTCTATTTATAGGTTCATTAGGAATTAAGATCATTTTAGCATTAACTCATCTCATCAATTTCATATCATTAAGTACATCCTATCAGTTCACATCATTATAAAAATTCATTAGTTTATTCGGTAATTATCATTTAGAAGTGCATTTCATTAATTTAATGCATTTCATTAAATTATTAAATCATTAGGTTCATCTGTATAACTACATATCATGCATCCACCATAACATCACATCCTACATCATAATGCATCAGTACTCACATCACATCATAGTATCACATCTTGCATCATAAGAGTCAGTATCCTCATATGCATATACTAAAACAACACCAATACATTACATATAGAAACCATCAAAATGCATAAATCTAGATCACATGTCATATAAGTCAAAGCCCATTGTATCATAGAAAATGTCCATAGTACATATAAGTCCATCATCATAAATACATCACAATGTACGTGTAGACATCCAAAAATATTAATCAAATTAATATTTCCTATTTATTTATCTAGCTATTTAATTTAATTAATTAAATGGTTTTTTTGCTAGTATTTAAATACAATCTAAATACTATCCTAATGTATTTAATTTAATACATTGTCCTTAAAACCCCTTTTTAATAAATTTATATTTATTAAAAATCCCTCACCCTCTTAATTATTCTAAACTATGATTAATTCATATCTAATTTGGATAATAATCTAAACCCTACTTAGAAACCTACTAATCCAATCTATAAGCCTACCCTAAGCCTACTCTACTCCTACCCTAATACTACCCTACCCCTACCTATCTCTCTTGATAAACCTACTCTCCCACTTAAGCACAAACTAGTCACACTTAAAGTGTGATTCCTAACCTTTTTGGTCCTAATGGAGTGCTCACACATGTGTGAGCAACTCATCCAAAGGGAGCCACCCAACTCTCTTAAATTCTCTTACAACCTTGTCTCTCACTTGTTTCTCCAAGGTTTCTCACACGTGTGAGAAAACTTGAGCCTCACAAAACATTTAATGCTAAATTTGACCTCTCCTCTAAGCTTGTGTGTCCCTTACAAGGCTCCTATGTGGATGCCACATAGGTGCCACCTCATCCAAGCCTCTCTCCTTCCTCCAAAAATCTATAAATAGAGGGCCTTGCCTCTTGCATTTTATTTCTCATTCTTGCATTATCATTATGCTAACATAGGTCTAGATTTCATACTTGTTTTCATGCTTTCAATATTAGTTTCTTGCTTAAATCATCTAGAAATCATATGCTAGGTAAATTGGTAATGAATCATAGTTTCCATCTTGCATTGCACTCCATAATATCTTGAATCTTCATAGAGAAAAGCTTGAGACTAGTTATTCATCCTAGTTCTTGAGCTCTTTCTTTATCCATTTATCTCATTTGCATTCCACTCCTTCATCAAATCACTTGGGGATTAGTTTTTGTTGTGTTTGAGAGGGAACATCCACAATATTTTATTAAGAAAATCAAACAAGTAATAATAAGGTGCAATAAATTATTTTTAGCTTAATATGATGTTATGAAGAAGTATTTTGGTTTTATGCATTTGATCTTGAGATTTCCTCTTACACATTCTGGCATGCCCGGTGGGACCTCACCTCCCTAATTTTTAGCCTTTTTCTTGCAGATTTCATGTGCAGGTTCAGACATAGTGATAAGTTTTAGAATAGCACATTGAAAAATTTATTTAGCGCTTATGATTCCTATTTGAGCGCTTACACACCTGACAAACAATTCCTTTGCATAGTTAAACAACACTTACACATTTGTGAAACAACTCTTTTGCATAGTTAAGTAGCACTTACAAATATGATAAATAATGTTTTTGCACAGTTAAACAATGCTTACACATTTTCTAAACAACAATTTTGCACAATTAAACATTTCTTACACATCTACTAAACATCACTTTTGGACAGCTAGACATCGCTTACACATCTGCTAAACAACACTTTTGCACAGTTAAACAACGCTTACACATATGCTAAAAAACACTTTTGCACGGTTAAACAACACTTACACATTTGCTAAACAACGCTTTTGCACAGTTAAACAATGCTTACACATCTGCTAAACAATGCTTCTGCATAGTTAAATAATGCTTACACTCTGCTAAACAGTGTGGTGGAACCAAAATTTACAATCAAATTTGAATGGCTAAACAATTCAGGGAAGTATTTTATGCAATTATTATCTTGGATTATTCTTGCATTTCCTCCTTCCATTCATAGTTTATTATTGCAATTGTTCTATCTTATGCATTTATCCTGTTTAATTTCATGCATTTTTCTATTAGATTGGTTATGTTTTATATTTTCCACGGCTTACATATATTTGAATTCATAAATATAGCCATTGGCCCTTTTTCGCGGTCTATTATTTATTTTAATATATTTTATGGACTTGGCAGGAATATTCTCAGAATCAGATCTTGTGGTTGTCGCGTTATCTCCAAATCAATATGTAATATTGGTTATCATTCAGTGACAGGGAAATCAGTCAATCGCATAATCGAACAAGGAAATGGAATATGCTTCTATCTTATAGAGACTCAACGATGTTTGTTGATCTCATTCAGACATTGTTTTGATCCTACGATGGTCGCATGATCTCAAAGTAAACCCAAATTTAAAAATATCATCTCGTGACTGAGAGACTCAAGGAATTTATAAACCCAAGGTTGAGTTGCAGTTCAAGCTAAAGTCTGGGATTAAAGTAAAAGGAAGACAGGTTAAAATTGATCAAATGATTGACGTAATGACTTAATGAGAAGATGCACGGGATCTATCTTATAAGAGATTACGCTTGAGTGATAGGTGTTTTGGGACCCATAGATTCTGAGTAGCGAAGAAAGAGATCATTGGTTAAACTGCGATGAGAATCAATGATCGTCGTTCACTCGCGATGGAAAGATGCACGATTTTTATCTGCTTCGATTGTGCGATAGAGAAACACGTGTCCCAGCCCCACTGAATTATTGAGTGATGAAATATGAAGACCTACGGTGTGTTTCATGTTTGATCTATGATCGACATTCACTCGCAAGGAAAAGATGCATGATATTTATCTGCTTTGAGTGCGGGATAGAGAAACACGTGTCCCGGCCCGACTGAATGATTGAGTGATGAAATATAAAGATCTACGGTGCGTTTCACATCTGATCTATGATCCACATTCACTCACGATGAAAAGATGCACAATTTTTATCTGCTTCAAGTGCGTGATAGAGAAACACGTGTCCTTGACCCATAGAAGGTCGATGCAGGTAGATAGTAAAGATCTAACAGTTAGAAGATTACTTGATCTACGACTGTCATTCAATCACAATAAAGAGTTGCACGATATTTATTTGCCTTGAGAATGTGATTGAGTGACACATGTTTTGGGTCCCATGGATTCTAAGCAATGAGCGAATATGAGGATCTAGGGTGCTGTTCACATTTGATCTACGATCGACGTTCACTCACAACTAAGAGTAGCATGATTTTATTTGCTTTGAGGGCATGATTAGATGACACATGTCTGGATTGGTCAAAAGGTAAAAGACTTGGATGGAAATGATGCAGGATTTTATTTATTATTCTTTAATGTTTATTTCACTTTAATAATATTATCATCTCGACTTAGGGTTTTGATTATCATTTTAATACATCGACATTATTTTCATGCAGGGTTTCAAAGGTGGTAAACAAAAAATAATACGACCTAGATGAAAAGATGAAAGATCAAAGACATGCAGACATCCATTTATATACCATGCAGAAGTTAAAGAGATATCAGAGATCTATAATAAACTATAAACAAACTATTTGATTATTTTTATCTCTTTGGTCGATAACTATTTTTTAAAGGATGATAATTCATTCCTTAATTGTAATTGTGACTATTCAGTTGTTGATAATAGGGATTAGATTTTAGTCATCAACATTTGTATTGATATAATGCTTGTTCACATCATTTTGATTTTATATAAATAAGGATACCAAGATCGATACGAAGAGGTTGGAGGTGATATATTTTTCATCATTTTCAGTCAGTTTTAGTTTTGATCACAACTGAACATGGAATCTTATGTACTATTTTTCATAATCAATAAAATTTAAGTGTTTCTATCTCTCTTGGTTCAAGTTTTCAATCCTTTTCAATTAGTCCTTTGAAATTATTGAAGGAATTTCAATTGCTATCTTAGAGTTGCTTGTGCAAAAATATTATCGTCTTATATCATTATTTGAATATTAGGAAGTGTGTGAGAACTTAGTTTGTTTCCAGCTTCTTGTTCTTCTAGTCTCCCAACCATAGGATTTAAACTCATTTTAACTAACAAATATATAATACCTAGACTTTAATCTTCTCTACACCTAAAGCATTCAGATAGTTGATGGTTAAATATTGTCTTGCAAAGTTGTACATAGGATTGGATCTGGATTGAATCTATTGCCCAGGTTGATATAGGCATTGATATAAAATATTATTGGAAATAGGCATTTGATTCATGATTTCATGTTTTTGAGATATTCTAGAATTCAATCATTTATATATACATTTTTACAAAGCATTCCTTACAAATCTCACAAAGCATCCAGTTTTGCAATTTTATTCTATATTGATCTCAGTTTGATTCCTTTCAATTGCCTTGCCATACTTGAGAAGGATAGTTTGAAGTGTTCTTATCTTCTATAAAAATCCTCAAGACTTGAAGGATAATTTTAAGGTAAAGGCCTACCAGCCTTGGTTCTACAGAGCCAGAATTGCAGAAGTTTTAGCCTTTCCCCAAGGTTAAACTTGTTATTTTGCCAAATCACTTGGGTTTCTTAGCATTGGATTGGAAAGTCCATAGGAAATCCAATCTATTGATTTGAGCACCAATAGATTGGCAACTCTACTAGCGAGTTTTCAAAATTTCAGATTTTGCAGATCAAAGAGCTTGTTTGTTTGAAAGTGCACTCTACTGGAAGGAAGAATCTAGAAGACCAGCAAGCAGTATTTTCCTTCTAACAAGAAGGTGGCGACTCTACCATTTTGATGCAAGTATATTATGATAAATCCTCTTAAAGTATTTATGTGGGGTAGAAGATCCTTGCATCCAGATCAAATTGAACTAGATTTATAGGAAATTCTAAGAAGAGGTAAGAAAGAGGTTGCAGATATGATGAATACTGGATATAAAATATTTCTTGACAGAGAGACTACTGGTTTCAATGATGGAAACTATTGTAATTCAGAAGAACATAGAAACTATTTTGGTTATGAAGATGATTAGAATCCAGCACAAGAAATTGAAGAGATAGAAGAATATGATGAAGAAGACAATTTCCTATATGCTACATTGAGTAAATTAACTGAATATGGGAAAAAGAATCAAAGAGTAGTGAAAGATTTGAAAAGACTACCTAATGAAGTGTTGGAGAAGTTAGAAATAAAGAGAAATGAGCTATATTTAGCACATGAGGATGGAGAAGGAATGAAGGAAAAGGAGACACCAAAAGGTAATGGGCAGCCAAAATACAATCCTCAAATGGAGAACCAATTTTCAATAGTGATCATATAAATCCATTGTTTGAACCTGATAATAGAGGAAGATGTGAGAGAAACAGTAATAAAAATGGAAGAAATGATTATTGGAGACAACCAAATAATGCATAAAACTATAATAAAGGTAATCCAAGACACCAAAATATGGGTATTGGTCATAGAAATGGACAAAGTTACCAAGGCATGAATCATCAAAATATCAGAGGCCAGAATGGAAGTCAACATAACATGGGCCAGAGAAGAAGAGCTCCTATGGCGGTGGAAAGATATAGACAACTTGATTTCAGTGGGATAGTTGGATATCCAAATACCATATCAAATGATTTGAGAAATGCTATTCCAAAATTTTTAGGGAATGGAGTGGAATTTGCTAAACAACATACCATAAATTTGAAGAACACTATTGAAGAATTATATGGGAACCATGAAGATATTTTTATGAAGTTGTTTGTCCAATCATTAAATAAAGATGCTACTGAATGGTATATAGGATTTCCTGATGGATCCATTTCAAGCTGGTGTAGTTTTGTAAACCAATTTATTGAACAGTTTGGTGATCATAATGATACATCTTTTGCATCTCATGAGTTAACTAGTATTAAAAAGAACTTTAATGAATCAGTTGCAGACTTCAATAATTTTTTTAATAAAGTTCTGAATAGAATACCAAGAGATATAAGGCATGTTGATTATTTTCTGATTGATTTCTATCTAACTAAATTTGATAGTAAAACACATTATGAAATTAGATCACAAGGACCTGCAACACTGCAACAAGCTTTCAAAGTTGCTGCTACTATTGAAAATAATAGAAGTGCTGCTAGAAGAATAGATAAAAGGAGTGATACCAAATTACATAATCCAAAAGTTCCTGAAAAGAATGATCTAAAGGATATCATGGGTATGTTGAAAAATCTAAATGAAAAACAAGGTAGAAATGACAAACTATTATTTCCTAAAAATGACAAGACACCATTTCCTAAAAATGAAAGATTTAGATTACAAGACATGCCATATAAGACTGAATGGAAAGATGGAAAACCTAAAAAGTAGTCTTATACTAAGGAAACACCTGATCCATTGAAAAGAAACAAACATTTTTTGGAAAACCATCCTTGGTGTGATGCTTGTAATATACCACATTCCCCTAATGGTTATGTTGTGGCCCAAAGATTACAAGAAGAGGAAGATCAGAATGATGAGAAACAACCCATAGTGAACAATGTTTCATCTGAACCAATGTGGGGAGGAGATGAATATAGTTCTTCTAAGGAGGAATATGTTTACCATGAAGATCTAAACAAAATATATTAGTGTGATAAACAACAAGGAGAGGTGCCAGTTATCAGGAGGTTAACAAATGAGGAGAAATAATCATATATTGTTGTAGCACTCGAGGAAGCAAGGAATAATTACAAACTAAGGAATAGGACAGTAAATACTGATCAAGGAAAGCTTGCAAGAGCATCTATCAAAGCACCAAAGAAGAAGGTGAGTCATCCTGACATAAAAAGAACCAAAGATGATGGTGCAAAAGCAAGTCAACAGGTAGATCTTCATTAGGCACCTAAATTGACAAAGGATAAATTAATGGTTAGTAAACCTATTCCCAATAGTAGTTATTTCATATCTAATGCTTTATCTCAGGTAAACATTTCTATTCCTTTATTTGAAATGATGAAAGTGCCTTAATATAAAGATGAAACTCTTAAAGTGTTGTCTAATGTAGGTAATGTTTTTAGGGAGGAATCTAATCAAAGAGAAGTAAATGAAGAACCACCTGTGGTTATTTAGGAACTACTATTTCTCAAAGTAGAACACAAGTAGATCCTTTTTATCTCACTTTAATGGTTAACAATAAACTACTTAAGAATTGTATGATATATTTAGGAGTAACAATGAACATTATGCCTGCAGAGGTCATGAAATAGCTTGGAATGAAGGTGGATACAACTTATGTAAGATGCTATGCTATGGAAAATAGGTCTATACCTATTGTTGGTATTATGAAGGATGTGGAATTTAAATTTCTTTCTTGTCCTTAAATGTTATATAAAACTGATATTACTGTTGTTGAAGTGCTTGCTAATTATGGAATGCTTTTATTTAGACAATGGTCTAATCTAGTAGGTGGTCATATTCAATTAGATTTGTCTTATGCTACTATTCCAGTGGATGGTAAGGAAGTAAGAATTAATAGGGAACCAAGATCTCCATATATTATTGATGAAGACATTAGGGTGGAAAAAATAAACTTTTCCCATTCGGACATGGACAATTTTCAGGTAAGTATTACTAACCAGCATTGAAAATTGATAGTCCCATTGAAGTGCATTTGCAGGAAAATCAAGATGAACTTTGGCAAATTACTTTTGATGGAGCATGCAGTAAAGAAGGTAATGGTGCTAGGGTCACTTTTGTATCCCCATGTGGTAAGATCTTAAAATTTTCTTTCTTAATTAATTTTGAATGCACAAATAATGTTTCAAAGTATGAAGCATTAATTCTTGGTTTAAATGTTGCAAAATCATATGGTATTAAAAATATTTCAGTTTATGGTGATTCTGATTTGATAGTTTCTCAAGTTAGAAATAGTTTCATTACCAAAAATCCTAAGTTAAAATAGTATAGAAACTTAGTATGGGATTTAATTTAATCTTTTGATGCATTTTCAATTAAGTGGATAGAAAGATCAAAAAAATTCCTTGCAAACTTGTTGGCTAATGTAGCCATCAAGAATATTGATATCCCTTTTAATGAGATTTTGTAGGTTGAGATACAAAAAGGCCATCAGTTCCTGACAATGTGCAGAATTGATAAATATTTGAAGATTTTAGAGACCTCCTCAAATTTCTAATCAATGAAGACAAGTATGAAGATCAATGCATAGACTAGAATGGTTATGTAGAGAACTAGGATGGAAAAGAGACCTTTTTGGAAAAGAAGTTGTTCCGCTAAAGACAAAAAAAATTCCCAAATGTTTGGTCACACTAGGAGTATTGGATGATCAATAAAATTTCAAAAGGGATAAGATAAGTAATGAGTCTGAAGATATTGAAAAAATTAATTTGGGAAATGATCATACTCCTAGAGAAGTATATATAGGCAAAAAGCTCGCTCCCAAGATCAAAGCTAATTTGATAAATTTGTTAAGAAAATATAGGCACATATTTGCATGGTCATATGATGATCTTAAAGCCTACCAAGAGGATTTATTTTAGCATGAAATACCTCTGAAGCCAGATGCAAAACCTTTCAGACAAAGACAACGTCCTATAAATCCAATGCTAGCTCCTAAGATGAGGGATGAACTTGTCAAGATGAGGGATGCAGGAATAATTGTGCCTATAAGACATTCTACATGGGTATCAAAATTGGTCCCAGTTAGAAAAAAGAATGGAGACATAAGGTTGTGTGTTGATTTTAGAAACTTAAATATATCATCCTTAAAAGATAATTATGCATTAACTAATATGGAAGCTCTTTTATAGAAATTTACTAGAAATGAATTATTGTCTATGATGGATGGATTCTTAGGGTAAACCAAGTGAAGGTCAAAGAATCATAGCAATACAAAACAACCTTCACCACTCCTTGGGGGACTTATGTGTATGCAATAATGCCTTTTGGGCTAACTAATGCAAGAGAAACCTTCTAGAGAGAAATGGATGTGGTTTTGATGGTCTGATTGAACTCATTATGGTAGTATACTAGGATGATTTAACTGCTTACCCCAAAAGGGCAGATGATCATTGAAAACACTTGGATCAAATTTTTAGAAGAGCCTTAGAATATGGGATATCTCTAAATCCTAAGAAGTGTCATTTTGGGGTTACCAAAGGGAAGCTTCTTGGTCACATTGTATTAAAGGACAATGTAAGAATAGATCCTGAATGGATTGCAACCATAGATAAGATTCAAATTCCTAAAAATGTTAAAGGGATCCAATCTTTCTTTGGATAGATAAATTTTGTAAGAAGGTTTGTCCCTAACTTTGCAGAGATTATTAAACCCATTGCTAAGATGCTTAAGAAAGGTGCAAAACTTAAAATGTCTAATAAGCCATAGAAGCATTTGCTAACATCAAGAAAGCAATCGAGGAAGGTCCAGTCCTTAAAACACATGATTTTTCAAAGCCTTTTCAGTTATTTTATTTTGCATCATATCATACTATTGCTGCAGTTATGTTATAGAAAAATGATGAGGGCTATGAGCAGCCAATAGTATTTTTTAGTAAAACTCTTCAAGCAGCAGAATTAAATTATGATATAAATGAGAAGCAGGCTTATGCTCTCGTTAAAGCAGTGAAATTTTTTAGGCCATATTTTATGGGAGCTAAAGTGATAGTTTATGCACCAAATGCAACAACCAAAGATATATTTAAGCAGTTTGAAGTGATAGGTAGAAGATGGAGATGGGTGAATCAGATCTAGGAATTTGACATGGAGATCCAAATAACAAAGTTGGTTAGAGGACAAGTTCTTTCTAAACTTATGGCTGAATCAAATCTTGAGGCAATTCAAATAAATCAGGTAAACACTGATAAATTAATAGTTGTATGCACCCTAAAATGGTCGCCTAGACTATGGGCCCCATTTACCATTTTATCTATTTATCAAATTCCTGAATCAATGCTTTGCAACATTTTCAATTCAAATCAATTTCCTTGATCAAATTGTAATTAATTCAATTATTTCAATATTTCCTAAGGTTTGATCATTTTTATTTAATTAAAAGACTTAATCTCACTTTTAATTAAATAAAATTCAGCTTATTTAATTAAATTAAATTCCTCCCATTTAATTAAATAAAATTCTTCTAAATTATTTAATTAAAAGAAAAACCCCTCTTTTAATTAAATAAATAAAAATCCCCACTTAAAGCACTTTATTTGATGAAAAAAGGAAATAAATTAAATAAAGATTATATAAAATACTTTTTTTATCACATCTTTCTAAGTGGTGGGATTTTTGCTTTAATGAGCACATGGATCAACCAAGATTTAATCTCCACCATTGCTCATTTCTTTTTGCCTCTTAATCTCAACCGTTCACTTTCCTATAAAAGGAAACCTCTCCATCTCAGTCTCATATAAAATTTTTATGTATTGTTATAGGTTTGGAGAGCAATTTTGGAGGAGAATTTGAGCACTTTGGCTTGGATATTGCAACTTCTTTTTTCTTGTCTTCTTCTTCTTGCATCCATAGCTATTCATGTAGATTAGATTCATATTTTCTTGCATAGATTAAGCTTGCATATTTCCTTTCATAGATTAATTTTGCATTGTTATCATTTAGAATAATTTCCTTTTATGCATTGCAATCATATAGAATAGTTTTCATTTCATTGCATATTGGATGATCATGGAGACTAGCATCCTTGCTTTTTCTCTTTGAATCTCCCATGTCATGATGTACTTGCAGGGGCACAACTAGGTCAATCTGAGGGCCTCCATCACAAACCTTTGCACTCCATGACTAGGGAGCTATGAGTCGATATTTGAGGCCTCATTCTTAAGAAACCTTGGATGGAATGACTCATTGAAGTGTGACGTATTTTAAGCACACATTTTTGGCGCCAACCGTGGGGGAATGGTAAAAATAACAACTCTAACAAGGATAAAGGGAAGAATCCACACTAGAATAAGAATAAACATGTGGTTAATGATGGAGTTGTGGACTCCTCTCAACCAAAAGATCAAACCGTGCTCCACTTGTCTAGTGCTGTGCAAGCCATGAAACTCAATGCATCTAATCAATAGGAGAATAAGCCAAAATACCAAGATAAGCCTAAGAGAGAAAGACATCAATTTGCAAAACTTGGTGATTCATATGAGGATATTTTGAAGATGCTCATTGCCAACAATCTTGCACATCCTCAAGATCCTATGAAATTTCATATACCTGATGTTAAGCTGCATTGGTGGGATGAGAAGGCCTTTTGCATATTTCACAATGGTATTGGACATAACATTGAAAACTGCTATAAACTCAAGCATATTATTCAAGATCTCATTGAGAATGGAAAGCTTAAGATAGATGGATTGAACACTAATGTCGATCATAAGGCATTCAAGGAACCTTTTCCCAAGTATGAGAAGGGGGAAACCTCTAAAATTAAGAATGGAAAAGCTGAGATCAACTACACTTACATAGATGCGGAGAATACTATCAACATGCTTGAATTTGTAGAAGAGAATGTCAATAGGATGAGGGGAAAAGATCCCTATGGTTACAATTCTCCTCCTATCTTTTATGAAGAGCATGTTGTGGTGCTAAGGGGTCCCAACTCTAGAGCATCATCCCAAACTCTTAATGCTGTCACACAAAGTCAAGGTCTTATTGTCATTAGAGGACCCAATTCAAGCTAATCAAGTTAACCTAAGAAAGCGGCATCCAAGAATGTCACCTTAAAGCCAACAGTTGATCCTAAGTCAAGCTATAGTCTTGTTGATCAGTTACAAAGAACCCCAACTCAGATTTTGATCTTTGAGCTCTTAGAGTTGTCCCTGAGACATAAGCAAGTCCTTGAGGATGCTTTGCACATGACAAATGTCCCCAACAAATTAGATGTCGATCAATTCAAGAACATGGTTAACCACATTGCTATCCCTCATTACCTTACCTTTTTGGAGGAAGATGATAAAGCTTTGAGCCACCCACATAATATCGCCCTTCATATTGAAGTCATGATCCATAAAACCCATGTCAGGCACATGTTGATAGATGGGGGTGTTGGGATAAATATTTATTCATTCAGTTTGTTGAAAGAGTTGGGTTATTCTGAAGAGGTTATAGATACAAGGAAAAGGATTACCATCAAAGCCTATGATGAGGTAGAAATAAGTTCCAAGGGGTTGGCCATCCTTCCTGTTAGGATTGGCCCTATCGAAAAGGATATCTTAGTCCAAATAGTTGATGCCGGACCCCTTGCATATAATATCTTACTTGGTAGACCATGGATTCATGATATGCAAGAAGTTCCATCTACCTACCATCAATGTGTTAAGTTACCCTACAATGGAATAGAGATTTGTATACCTAGGGATAACACTTTATCTGTTAATTCAATTTCAGCAGGAACTCATGTTCCCCTCAATAGAGAAGTAGAAGATCTTGATGCAACCTTAGTTGAATGCAAAGAGAAGCTTAAGTCCATAGACCTTGGCAGGGGGGTTTCAACTCAAATCCCTCACAACACTACCAGTTTTACCTAGGTCTTATGGCAAGCCTTCACAAGAAAATAAATTTCTTCTTCAGCTATGACATTATTTGCATGTTTGTAGAGTCATCAGTGCCTATCCAAGATGAGAAAGAAGAGACATTTGTTAGAGACAGGATCTATAGAGAAGAAAAATAAATGCATAATGAGAACTTCTCTCCCTCTCCTAAGGAATATGGAAGAGGGTATGATTTCCTCAAAAAGATGGGCTATCTTGGACATGGCCCTCTTAGTCACAGATTAGATGCTAGATCCAAACCCCTTGATCATGCTCTTTTTGGATGCAAGTCTAAAATGCCGGTTAGACTAGGATTTGAGAATTATAAAAAGTGCACTAATCCTATCTTTGAAGTGTCAGATGGTGATAATGAACTAGAATATGTTCCTAATCTGACAAACCGACAAGACATGTGTGAAGATTGGGTCCCTTCCACTAATCTTGTTTGGGGAGATTTTGATACCCCGATCACTCATGCGTCAGTTGCAATGTTAGAACAAAATGAATTAGATATTGTAGATCCTAATAGAGACCGCCAGTGTAAGAATATTGCTCATTTAATGGAAAGAGAATGTGTTACCTTTGATGAAATGATACCTTCCACATCAAGATGTCCCAAACCTTCATGGTGTAAGCATCCTAGTTGCAGTTCAGACACAAGTTCACACGAGTATGAATGGGACTCCTTTTCTGAGTCTTCCATACTTGATAGAGATATTGATGTTATTCACACTTATAGTTATCAACCTGAGGTATCCAACGGGTCATGTGTGGGATTGGAGGATTTGAACCCTTGTGTTGCCTTAGTGGACGATTCTTACCTTCTTAGGATGAATCCCGATTTGGGTAGCTTAGAAGGACACTTGATGAACTCTGACTCTTCGATCACCAGGGATAATATCATTTACATTTATAACCTTGAACCATTCATTGACTTGCCTCTTGTTCATCTTGACCTCATTGATTGGTCCCAACGCTATCAAGAACCTGAGCTCTTAACATTTCAAAATGATTATGAGATAGCATGTTACCTAAATGCCATTGAACCCATAATCTCTTCCACCAGTGAACTGGCTACCAGCATGATAGAGCTAGACATCAAGTACCTTAGTCACAAAATAAAAAGAAAAGAAAATAAAAGGAATAGGAGTTCTGATGGCAAAAACCCCTGTGTGGCAGTGTCAGAACCAAAAAAAGTATAAAGAAATGACATATCCAAGGGTGAAAACATCTTTGAGGCACCTAAGGATGAGGTACTTGATCATCTCCCTAGCTACTTTCAAGATCTATCTTCAGTTCTTATTGAACCAACACAAGCAGTCAATTTGGGTACAAATGAGGCTCCACAAATAGTACACTTGGCTGAGTCCTTGTCACCTCAAGAAAAAGAATCTTACACTAAGTTCTTACAGAAAAAGAAGATCAACTTTGCATGGACTTATTCAGATATGCCAGGGTTGGACATTAATATTATCATGCATCACTTGTCCATAGCCCTGGATGTCAAACTAGTAAAACAAAAATTGAGAAAGATGCATCGTCACATAGCTCTCCTAGTCAAAGCAAAATTGGAGAAACTCCTTGGTGCAAAATTTATAAAAGCTATCTCCTATGCTGAATGGATATCAAACATTGTACCAGTTTCCAAACATGAAAAATCCATTTGAGTTTTCACAGATTTCAGATATGTCAATAGAGCATGCCCAAAGGATGACTTTCCACTTCCCAATATAGACATGATAGTGGATATGACTGCAGGTTATGATATTTATTCCTTGATGGATGGATTTTTTTAGATACAATCAGATTAAGATAGCTCTTGAAGATCAAGAAAAAACTGCATTCACTTGTGCATGGGGTACCTATTGTTGGAATGTTATGCCTTTTGAATTGAAAAATGTAGGGGCCACCTATCAATGAGCTATGACAACCATTTTCATTACATGATGCATAAAAACATGGAAGATTATGTGGATGACACCTTGGCCAAGTATAAACAAAGAGACACACACTTAGATGATTTAGAAATCATTCTAGATTGCATGGAACAGTTTCAACTAAGGTTAAATCCTAAAAAATGTGCATTTGGAGTCACCTCTGGAAAACTACTCAGATTCATCATTTCAACAAAAGGAATAGAGGTGGACCCTGAAAAAGTTCAAGCAATCATAGATATGCCACCTCCTAGAAACATTAGTCAAATGAGGAGTCTTCAAGGATGTCTTCAATCTATAAGGAGATTTATTTCACAATTGGCACATAGATCTCAACCCTTCAACAAGAACTTACACAAGGGAGTTAAATTTGTTTGGAATGAGGATTGTCAAACGAGCATAAATCAAATCAAGAAATACTTAAAAATCCTCCTATTTTAATGCCTCCTATCCCAGCAAAGCCACTTATTCTATACATTTTAGTGACAAAATCTTCCTTGGGGGCATTACTAGCTCAACTTGTTGAAAATGGGAAAGAAAGAGAAATATACTAAATTAGCCGTACTCTTGTTTCATATGAGGTTAACTACACCAGTATTGAGAAGGCTTGCCTTGCAGTTGTGTTTGCTTCCCAAAATTTGTGACATTACATGCTTGCGCACACTATACACCTCATAGAAAAAATAGATCCACTCAAGTATTTGATAGGTAAAGCTGCCCTCACGGGTAGACTTGCTAAATGGATGATGATACTTTTAAAGTTTGACATAGAGTACATTGAGCATAAAGAAATAAAAGGACAAGCCATAGTAGATCAATTGGATAATTTCCCAATACAAGATAATGCACCTATTCAAGTTCACTTCCCAGATGAGCACCTGATGTATATGACTAAAAGAACATGGAAGATGTTCTTTGATTGATCCTTTATGCAAAACAGTTCAAGAGCTGGTGTGTTGTTTGTTTATCTTCATGGGTACACAATCCCTAAGTCTTAAAAATTATTGTTCCCATGAACAAACAACATTTCTGAGTATGAAGCTTTAACAAATGGACTTAAGATGGCCATAGAATGGAGAATCATAGAGTTACACATCTATGGGGATTCACAGTTGATAATCAACCAAGTTAATGATGAATATCAAACAACACATGAGAAAATGGTACCTTATAAGCAAATGGTTGATTCCTTGAAGCGATACTTCATATTTGTCACATTTCAACAAATCCCTAGAGCAGAAAACAAAGTAGCTGACACTATGGCTACACTTGCTTCACTCCTTCAGTTAGAGCATTATGAATCTAGATTTGAATTCCTGGTGGAAGAGCTACATCACCCTATCTATGACTCCCAAGAAAGCCATGTCATTTGTACCCTTGTTGGTCGTGAGTCATCCTGTTATGGTTCCATTCACTCATACCTTTGTGATGGTATTGTTCCTTAAACCTTTAACTGATCTGAATGCAGAAACCTTACCTGAAATGCCTCTCGCCTTTCCCTTATCTCCGGTGACTTATATAGGAGGGGTCTAGATGGAACATTTCTTAGATGCTTAGAAAAGGAAGAATCCAACCAAGCGTTAGTTGACATCCATGAGGGAATCTATGGGGGACATTCCAATGGTCTTGCCATGGCCTGAAGGTTTCTTAGGGAAGGGTAGTATTGTCCTACGATGCAGCTTGATGTAGTAGATTTTGCGAAGTCATGTAAAAAGTGTCAAAAACATGGTAACCTGATACATGCTCCAATTAGGGAGCTCATTCCTTCTATATCTCATTGGCCATTTCAACACTGGGGTTTTGATCTTGTTGGGCAGATTCATCCCAACTCATCAGGTGAACACAAGTTTATTATCACTACTACTGATTGTGTGTGTATATTTTGTACCTAATAAGAAAGACACGACACCTCAATAGATCATTGCATTAGCTCAAAAAGGTTAGATAAGCATGTAAAACCTACTAATATCGACCTATTGCCTTCTAACTAAGAAGAGTGTGATTAGTAACATAATAGCCCTCAAATTATGCTACCATCAGTGACATATACGACTTAGCATGAAGGATTTTAGTTTAAAACAAGCTAAA
>MU223776.1:9093764-9110164 GCA_018584345.1 Thuja plicata
ATGGCTTATTGGCTTATAGGTTAGATGGTGAGCATCTTCCCATTAAGCCAATAAGCAAAACCTTAGATCTTTTTGGAGTTGCACACTTTTTAACCATTTGCCTTTTGATGAAATTAATCAAATAATTCCATTAATTCATTATTTCCCAAAATGAACCACAAGGTGACACTTGTCGCAAGGGCTTATTTTCTTATAGGTTAGATGGTGAGCATCTTCCCATTAAGCCAATAAGCGGGCCCTTGGATCTTGTTGAAGATGCACATTTTTTTAACTCTTTGCCATTTGTGATGAATTTAATTAATTAATTCATTTTTCCTCACAATGCACCAACATGTGACACTTGGCACAAGGGCTTATTTGCTTATAGGTTAGATGGTGTGCATCTTTCCATTAAGAAAATAAGCAAACCGTTGGATCCTGTGGAAGATGCACACTTTTTAACTCTTTGTTGAAAGAATTTTTAAAATAAAAAATAATATGAAACTTGCACATCTCACCAGAATGCACCAAGTGTCACCCTCTAATTGGTCCACAGGTCCACTTGGTGCCACATGTCAATTTTTGATTGGTCCTTTTGAAATGCACTGCAATTGCGCCACTTGGCGCCTACTGGGCGCCACGTGGCATCCTCTGATTCACTGACCGCCAACTGGGCGCCACTTGTCATTTGTGCTTTTTCATCCAAAATATGGGTGGGGCCCACCGCATGTACTAAGCCTTCCAGCCGGCCAAGAGGCCCACCATGGACTTCCTTTCCTTTCTCTACATATTACATACTAAGTCATTTAGTATATAAAGCCTAAAAATGCCCCTGCATAGCAAATGTGGGATATCCCATTTTCATTGTTTTAAGTTTTCTGAAACTTCCTGTGGACTCTGCTCACAAAATGCATTGTTACATTGCAAATGAAAACCATAAATGTCTTCTAGAGGTCTGGATGCCCCCTCCCATGGATTCACATTTGCAGATTTGAACTTAAAATCTCAAAAAATCTCCTCCATTTGGTACTTTGTGCAGCCTATTTCATGCCTGTCATTCCATGCTTTACGCAAAGCACATTTGCTGTTTTGTATTTTTTAAAATCTTAACATTTCAATCCCATGCGTGTGAACTCTTTCATCATCTACATAGGTTGTATGTTGGCAGAGGCTATGGACTTTCTCTACACCTACAGATTGCATTAGCTAAAAGTTTAAATGCCTTGCGTAGGCTTCTTCAAAACATTCCACAGCTTGCAAGGTGTTTATGTTCTTTAATTTAAACACACAACTTGATTCTTCCTTCACCACAGGATTCTCTTTGGATTACATGTTGCTTATTTCTGTTACCATATGCCATTTGTAATGAACTTGGCAAGGTTGCGAGACCTGGCATTAAGCCTGCCCTTTCATTTTGAATTTGGGGCTTTCTCAACACTTTTACCTCCTTTCGCAGGGACTTACCTGGAATTCTACACAGGCCTTTGTCTTATTTCATGCGCTATTTTGGAAAGCTCCGTCCATTGCAACATGTCTGTTCTTCACACCAGCGTATCCTCCTTTCAACTCCTCCAACTCCACTAGCTGCGCTGGGTCTTCTTAGATTGGCGCAACAAGTCTATTTTAGTGTGTATCCTGCCATCATCACATGCCTGAGATGGCATTTCTTTGAGGCATCCTGTCAAACTATTCACGTGCCTTCCCTCTGCTTCCACAGTGGCATGGGATTTGGCTTTACACCAGCCGATTTGCTATATCTGAAAGTTTTTAAAGTTTTATCAAACAAATCTGTCTTGAGCATATCCTGCGATCATCATTCCATGAGATTCTCTGAGGCATCCTGTCAAACAGTCATCGTGCCTTATTCCAAAGCTTCCATATTAGCACAGGTAGGGAATATGCTGGTAGAGGTTGTCTGAACTTGGTTTTACATCTACGATTTTGCATTTTGTGAGATGATATCTCTTTGAAGCATGCTGTCAAACAGTTCACGTGCCTTTGTCTATGCTTCTGCGATTTACATTGGCTGGGAATATGCCGACAAATTCATGTGGAATTTGGTCTTACACCAGCCGATGCACATCCTCCTCTCAAGCTACTACGTGTGGGCTATGCTGGTGAAGGTTGGCTTTACACCTGCGAATTGCATTAACTAGAGTTTCTACAGCCCTTCAACAAATACATTTTGAACATATACTGTAGTCATTATGTTTAATGAGATGGCATTTTTTTTTTGAGGCATCTTGTCAAATAGTCAACATGCCTTGTCTGCACTTCCACGTTTGCATTGGTCTGGAGCAGGCTGGCAGGGTCATTAAATTTGGCTCTACATCTACCAATTACCTTGTGTCAAATGTGCTCCTTCAATGTCTGCGCAGACTAGCATGTTGTTGGATGTTGCAATTTTAATGTTTTAAAACTTCTTTCTCTGCGTAGCCCACCTTCCATTATTCAACGCAGCCATTAACACTAACTGTCCATCTTGCAATCTGCATTTGTTTTAATGCTTTAATGCTCCAATTAAAGCCTCCACAACATTTGATATTGTTTAGGAGTAAATCCATCGGTGTCCCTTGCCACAAACTTCCCCCATTTGGAGACTACTATGATTTCCTGAGTTGCAAGGGTGAAGAATGACACTTCTACAAAATAGCCCAAGAGAAACCCATTTGCACACATCAAATAGTTCATCTCGAATGTACCATGCAAATTATGATTCAGTACTAAGTAATGAAGAGTTTTGTTACAAACTGTCTCAGCTCTACGTGCTGATAACTATCCTTCATCCTCATTTTCATACTTCATGAAAAGATGTTGATTGATGACATATTTCAAAAATGAATCACCCAATAACTCCAATCGCTCATATGAAAAGCACTCAGAACATTTGCGTGAAGTGAGTGCTTCCATTATCAGTGACACAGGTACAGTGGGGCAATTTGGGGGTTCTTCCCTGATTGCTTTATGGAGTTAGCTTGCAAGCAATAAAGAAGTCAGGCAATGCATGATAGATGGAACCAAATACAATGATCACATAATAGAGTTTGGAACACCCAAATTCAAACACAATTTTGGAGGGAGCTCATCAAAATCTTTTTGATTCACAATGAGGGACTTTTAGCAGTTGTGTCATGAATAATGCTCACCGCTTGGTAAATTATTCCTTTATGAACCGTAACTACTACTTTATTTATCAAATTTGAAGATTCGCCAATGTTGCTACGCAAATGTGTGGTTCCTTTACTTTTTTGCAAATTTAACTCATTAATGGCATCTGGCCTTTCGGGCTGGCTTTAAAAACTGACAAGATCCAGTAACCGGGACATGGCGATGGGCATACACATTCCATGACTGACATTCTTCCATACTAAAAAGTGGCAACTGATGAAACCAAACAGATGAAAAGATTTTAATCTCCCAAGTCGCCTCTTTATATCAATTCTGCAAATTACCCTGTCCAACAACAATGAACTGCATTTGGTTTCAACTTTGAAAACATGTCAAAAGATCTCCAGAGAATTCAAGCCTCTGTATATTGGAAGTATGGTATATGGAGAATACAGATCCAGAAGGGTACCTCTTGACAATCATCCAGGCACATTTGGCAACCCCTCAAAATTAGCCACTTGGAAATGCAGAAAACAACAAACATGAAGAATATCGATTTCTGCAAATGAAAGGAAACTTGAAAAGTAGGCAAACAAAACCCTCAAGATCTGAGACCTAGCAAACTTGAAGAAAAATTTGTCTATAATTCAGGGAAACCATTTTCTTGATGTGACCAATCACAGTATTCAAGATATAACCTTGCAAACAGGGCCTCCGACCAAGCTGTGCAACTGATCTGCATCAAACTATTAGAAATTGCAAACGAAATCAGATTGGCAAATTGGACAAATGGATTCGTCATAACTTGGAAATAATTAGGATAGCACATTTCCATGCCTATAATATAGGGGAGCTTTCAATTATCCATTTCATTCAACCGGGTGTGAAATTGTAAGACCTCAAAGTAGGTCATTCAGAAATCTGCATTTGATAGTTTGGCATACTGATAGAAACAACAAATGGAAATAGCTTAGCAAAATGACCAAATGGACTTGTCGTGACCTGATGATGGAGACTCAAAAATTATTTGACCTCTATAATGGAATACAAAAGGAATTTTTTCAATTAGGTCATAAGGTCAAAAGTTACAGTCAGTCAATAGGGCTAATCAGAATTCTGATCAATTGCACAATGCATGACAACAGTAAACTACCAACTTTGAGGGATTTGAAACCTAGTCAAAACATATCGAAATGACTTGGGATTCAAAAAATAGATTCTATGATATAAAAAATCAACATCCCCAAAGTGGCGGGTCATGAAACATTTCTGGGTGCAAGATATTCAAAGGAAAACTAGGCTAGTTATAACAGATTGACACTTAGGCATAAATGCAGATTTTGACAAGTGCCTAAAACAAGACATCACGAAACAAATTGAAACTTAAAATTGATGAAAGAGGATGTCTTCAAATGTCAAAACAAAGGTGATTTTCACTTGACATGCATGGTAGCTCTCAGAATTTCATCAGGGCAAATAGGCTCAAAAAGCACTTTAGGGGGTCAAAATGCAAAATTTTAACATGGTACTTCAAAAAACCTTACTGCTTTTTTCAGTCCCAAAAATCCACATACACCTTCATGGACATATTTTAATGCTAGATAGGAATCTTCAAGTTCTAAACACCGAATAAGTGTATCGTCGAGACTGCATCGATATAGGTTGTTAGTTATGAGGACGTAACGTGATGCTGTCCTAATCAGGGATCTTTTCTCATTTTTGGATAGATTGGCGGGAATGGTTTGGTCAGAAAGGTAAGCAATGATACTGGCATACCGAGATTGATCTGGGGTATTCAAGGTACATATTACCTAGAATTCAAGGGTATCAAAGGCAGGATAGGATATTTCTTCCACCAAGAAGTCATTGCGGAATTGATGCTCCTCCAGTTGTAGCATGGATGCCAAGGTAGCCATAGCATCCGCAACTTTGTTCTCTGATCTTGGTATCTGTTGGAAGGTGACGAAGACAAAGTAATTCTTCAGATCATCAACTAGTTTCTTGTAGGGCATCAAATTTTCATCTTTTGTTTAATACTCCTCATTGACTTGATTGATAATTAGTTAGGAGTCACCATACATGTGTAACTCTATGATCTTCCATTCCATAGCTAGCTTGAGGTTGTTGAATAATGCTTCATATTCTGAGATATTTTTGGTGCATGGAAACATCAATTTGTAAGATTTGGGAATCTTATATCCTTTTGGAGTTATGAAGAGGACCCCTGCTCCAGATCCTCATTGAGTGAATGAACCGTCAAAGTACATCTTCCAGGGATATTCAATGAGATGCATGATTGTTTCATTAGGGAATTTAATTAGTAAAGGTTCATAATCCTAAATTGGTGAATCAGCTAATTGATCTGCAAGTACCTGTCCTTTGATAGCTCTCTGTTCTACATATTCAATGTCAAACTCACTTAGAATTAGGAACCATTTTGCCAAACGTCCTGTTAATGCTGTTCTGCTCAAAAGATACTTTAGAGGATCGATCTTGGTAATGAGCTTCACTGTATGAGAGAGCATGTAGTGTCTCAATTTTTGTGATGTGAAGATGACTACTAAGCATGCTTTTTCAATAATGCTATAATTGAGCTCATAAGTGACTAGTGTTCTACTAATGTAGTAGATAGCTCATTCTTTCTTTGTTTCATCTTTTTGTGCCAGTAATACTCCTAGGGATGTAGTTGTAGCTAAAATGTATAGGAGTAAGGGTTTTCCATGAATAGGCACCATAAGAATAGGTGGAGCAGCCAGGTACCCCTTCAATTCTCTAAAGTTTTCTTCACAGTGTTCATCCCATTTGAAGGTAACCCCTTCATGTAGTAGCTTAGTAAAGGGTTGTTCCCTATCTGCAAGTTGGGACATGAATCTCCTGATAGACTGGAGTCTCCCTTGTAGCATCCTTATTTGACTAATGTTACATGGAGGAGCCATCTCTAGAATAGCCTTTACCTTTGCAGGATCTACCTCGATTCCCTTCGCTGATACTATGAATCCTAGGAGCTTCCCTGATTGGACCCCAAAGGCACATTTCTTTGGGTTGAACCTAAGTTGGAACTATTCCATCCGATCCAATATATTTCTTAGGTCAATAATGTGAGTACCTCTCTCCTTGGATTTAGCCAATGTGTCATCTACATAGTCCTCCATGTTCTTGTGCATCATGTCATGGAATATTGTTGTCATGGCTCTTTGATATGTTGCACCGACATTCTTTAACCCAAAGGCATGAAATTCCAGCAAAAGGTGCCCCATGCACATGTGAATGCGGTTTTCTCTTGACCTTCAGGGGTGATCTTGATTTGATTATAGCCAAAGAATCCATCCATTAATGAGTACATCTGAAAGCCTGCTATAAGATCTATGATCATGTGAATGTTTGGTAGAGGGAAGTAATCTTTTGGACATGCTTTGTTTAGGTCTCTGAAGTTCATATAGATCTTGATAGATTTATCAGATTTAGAAACGGGGACCACATTGGAGATCCATCCTACATAGGCAATGACTCAAATAAATCCAGCTTTTAATAACTTTTCTAGCTTTGATTTTACCAATAATGCAACATGAGGGTGCATCTTTCTAAGTTTTTGTTTCATGGGCTTGATCCCAGGAGCTATAGATAAGTGGTGCATGATGAGATTAGGATCTAGCCCTGGCATATCAGTGTAAGACCATGAAAAGTTGATCTTTTTCTCCTTTAGGAACTTTGTGAACTATACCTTCTCTTCTTCTGATAAAGATTGTGCCAGATGAACTATTTGAGGATTTTCAACAGTGCCCAAGTTTACTGGCTGTGTTGGTTCAATCAATACCAAAGATCTTTCCTAAAAGTGTTCCAAGAGGATATCAAGAGTCTCATCCTTTGGCACCTCGAAAAGGTTTTCACCATTGGATACATCTTTTTTCTTTACTATTTTGGGATTTGATACTGCCATAGAGTGGTTTTCACCATCAGTCCACTTTTTATTTTTATTTTTCAGTGTGTGACTAAGAAACTTGATATCCTCTTGTGACATGTTCTCACTCCTTGCATTGGTGGAAGAAGGGTAAGGCTCACAAACATTGAGATAACAAGCTAGGGAGTAGTCATTGGAAAAGTTGAGGATAGGAATAGAATCTGTTTCAGTCCAATCGATTAGGTCGAGAAGTACCAATGTTATAGAATCAGATTCTGGGAAGGACAGTATCATGTTAGAATCAAGACCATTAACCGACATGACATGATATTTTAAGTCAATTTATTCAATATTTAGATTAGTAAGAGTGAGATCATTGTTAAAAGGGTCATTGTTAGTCATATGTGGATCAAACTCTAGTGAATCGTCAGTAGAAATCTCATCATCATCTCTCTGTAAAAGGAGACTTCTTGCTTGTAGCCTATGAAATTCTTCCAGACTTATATATTCACCTGTGTCTCTATCAATGATCAGGGGAATGAACTCCTCTTTTGCTTCAGGAGGATCAGTATCATTGAGAGGAGTGTCAGATCATTTACTAGGAGCTGAGGGAGCTGCAAACATGTGAATTATTTTTATTCCAATATCTTTAGAGGCGATAGATAGCCAATCCCATTCATGGTCATGAGAGTTTGTGACATCATCATCAGATCTGTTTAAGTACTTAACAAGGGTTATTTTATGTACTCGGTTAGCTACTTGTAGATCATAGTGGGGTAGATCAAGGATATGTGAAATTGTGACCAATTGCCCCTAGTTAGGATGTAGACTCTGTGGCCGGGGTATCTCTTGAGTGATTGTTGCTATGGTGTCTCCTACATCTTGAATGGGAGGTTGTGCTAGCAAAGGGGTGTGAAGATCTTGTGGTACCTCAAAGCTAGGTACATAGAATTCTCCTTGATATGTAGGATTCTCTATACCAACATGTAATAATCTTTCATAAGGCCATGGTTGTAGTACTATATCATCTATTTCATCACTTCCTTTATCAGAGGCTGGGTTGTCTTTTGAAGTAGGTTTGTTAGATTGAGTATTAAAACCAAGTCCTATTTTTTCTCTGGTGTTTTGAAACTCCATGGGTATAGGTTCAATGAGCCCTCGTCCAGTGTCATTTAGAGACCCCTTTCCTTTGTATCCCATTCGTGTGAGGAAATCATACCCCTTTCCATACTGTTCTGGGGATATCTTCACATGTTTGACCTCAGATTCCACTGTTTCTCCTTTGTAAAGCTAGTCCAGGACTCCCTGTTCTTCTATGTTGTCTGAAGAAGATGTGGATTCCTTTATCATGCCAATTTCTTTATGTACTTCTATCTCTTTGGATGCTATAGGTGTAAATGTCAATGAAGGTTTTTCGTAGGATCTCGGTGACACTGGAAGTTTTGTCAGTGAGGGAGTTAGGTCCAGCTTGTACTCTCCCATACCTATTTCTTCAAGTTTCAAGGTTTTTCTAAAACTCTTCATAACCATGTCCTTGGTAGTTTCAGGAACATCTGCATCTATAGCCTCTTTGTTGTGTGGGATCATGCTACCCGCTTTGATATTGTTGCAAGTGTAGTTAGCATTTGCAGGAATCGTCACTTCCACCCCATTATGTGGGAATTTTATGCATATGTGATAAGTGGATGGTACAACTTGAATTTTGTGAATCCATGGTCTACCTAGTAGAATATTGTAGGCCAATGGTAAATCCAGAACTTGACATATGCCATTTCTCTCAATTAGTCAGACTCTGATAGGTAGAACAATAAGACGTCTAGAGGATCTTTCTTCCTCATCATAAGCTTTGATGGTTATCTTGTTTCTAGAGTCAATTTTTTTTTTCTTAGAGACCTAGTCGTCTGATAAGATCCAGTATATAGATATTCAATCTTGCACCTCCATCTATCAACACACGTCTAACACGGGATTTATGAATAAGGACTTCAATATATGTCAATGACTTATCATCCTCTTTAGAAAAGGAGAGGTAGTGTGACGCTGAGATGTGATTGACCATCGCTTGAAACTTTTCTATATCAATATATTTTGGAACATTAGCAGTGTGTAGGGCTTGTTCTAGGATTTCCCTATGTACTGTGGATATCTTGAGAAATTCAAAAATAGAAATTTTGGCAGAGGTTCGTTGCAATTGGTCTACCAAGTCATATGTTGCTTTAGGGATAGTGACCATGTGTTTCACTATTGGTTTAGGAATAGTTACAATAGGAACTTTGGATGTTGATGTTGATGTTAGTTTTGGAGGTCCTTTGATTGTAACCTGTGCTTGGCTCTATAGCATTTGAGTGGGATGAGACACCTTTAATTGTGACCACATTGATGGATTCAGTTTTAATGTCAAGCATATTAATCACATTGTCATTTTTGGAATAGGTGTAGTTTACCTCATTACCCTTCCCTTTAGATGTTTCTCCTTGATTATAATTAGGAAAGGGTTTTTTGAATGCTGTATGATCCTCATTTGTAGTAGGTCCTTCTAGTTTGATCTTACCTCCTTCGATGAGGTCTTGGATGACATGCTTAAGTTTGAGACAATTATTAGTCTAATGTCCTTTGTTTTTGTGGAAGACACAATAGGAATTATCATCCCACCACCTGGGTTTGACCATTGGTTCCCATGGTTTAGAATCGGGAATCGTAAGAACTTTGTTATCCAACAGTGTTTTCAAAATAGTCTCAAGAGGTTCCCCCAAAGGAGTGAATGTTCTTTGGGGTTTCAAAGTCCATGTTCATTCCTTGTTGTTAACATTGTTTTCTTTGGGGATGGGAGGTGTTACCTTAGCATCTTTGCTTGCCTACATGCCATTGGTTAAATTAAATATCTCAGGTTTAGGATTAATGTTAGAGGCGTCAACTACTCTATCATTAACAACATTTTTATTTTGTTTCCACCATTTAGGCTTGGAGTTGGAGGTGTCAGTTTTGTTTTCATTTTGAAGGGTGATCTCTCCCCTTTTCACCATGACTTCCTCAATACAGAGGGCATTTTTAATCATCCTATCGAAGCTAGGAGAGTCTTGCATTTGTAGAGCATAGTTCAATTCAGGCACTAGATTATTAACAAAGATTTCCATCTTCCCCGTTTCGGGAATGACCATTGAATATCGTGCAAAAATCTTCCTCCATCTTTGTAGGAAGTGTGTGAATGATTCTCTAGTTTGATGTTTAGTGTTACATAGGTCCATCATAGTTACATCATGTTGGATGTTGTAGGAGTAATTTTGAATGAATCATTGGATCAACTCCTCAAATGTCTTGACCTTAGGGTTTAGTTTTGAGAACCACTCCATGGCATTACCTCCTAGACTTCATGGAAATAGTTGCATGAGGTATGTAGGTTCGTGCATGTACTCGATGCTTAGAGCACACAATTCCCTTACATGATCATGGGGGTCAGTTTCTCCTGTGTATTTGTCATTCTTTGGCCTTTCCAGGTTGGGAGGAAATGGGACCATAGTGATACTCTTTTGAAAAGGAAATGGACAAATGGCATCCAAAGAGTATTTTGTTTTGTGTTTCTCCTTCTCTTGTTTGAGTTTTGTGAGCTCTGTTTGCATTAGATTGAGTTGTTTGGTGAGGATAGATATTGGATTTGGTACTTCCTTTTCCTTGAGATTTTCCAAGTCATAATATTTGGGTAATTTGACACCTGTGGATGCTAGATGGAGGAAGTATTTTTCTTTATCGTCATTAATTATCCATTCTAATAGCTTGTGGATCCATTTAATTTGTTTGAGTTTTTCGTATCCATCTTCAGGGATCTCCTCTTCACTGTCTGATCTGAATGGGCCATGTTCAGATTTGGGTCTTTCCTCCTCATCCGTGTCTTCGGGCTTTTGGTGTTTTCCATCATTATAATCCTCAAAATCCTCACTCCATCTGTGAGTATCGCTATCCATTTGAGGGGAATCTAGATCGAGAAGGGAACTACGAGAAGCTTCTCCTTGAAAGTGTAGCATCTCAGGAGGCAAGTGAGAGTTTTAGATTGTTCAAGTGGGCATGTCTAGGTAAAAGTAATTATTTTTTGTTGGTGGATGTAAATGATTCCAGTGTTAGAGAGTTAGAATGCCCTCATAGTGAGCTAGGAACCAAGTTGTTGGTAGAAAGTGGGTAGACCACACGTATTGAACTGATCATGAAAGACTGACTAGGCATACAAGGTGGACATTTCAAAAGTGTTTTGAAATTACAATAGGGAGACAAGAAGAGACAATAAGAATCAGCTAAAGAGAAAAAAGGATATCCTAGTCAAATGAGACTTTCTAAGAAAAACTTCTACAAGTACCCACTGCCCTGAATGCGAGCTCCGAGATGAGAGCCTCTGATGGTACTAGATGCGATCCTAGAATCTGGATGCGACTATGTGCTGACTAAATATGATATAGAATACCAAATGTGATCCTAAATACTGCATGCGACTTGGGAAATACAAGATGTGATATTATGATGTCTTTGTCAGTTCTGAAAAGTTCATTTTTGAAGTGCGTGAAGTTGCTTATTTCCAAATTGCATTAGGAGGTGTCGTAATGTGTGAAAAACACTTGTACTCCAGGGTTTGAAATTTGTTGATTGTTTTGAGGAGCTTATCTTTTTAATGATCTTTTGAACACGTCAAACAGTTTTGCATTGTTAGGAGGGTGAAACAAACACTCATCTTTTCCTATTCTCTAGGTGGAGGATGAAAATATTTGCTCGTTAACTCAGGTACACACTCAAATGCTAATCAGAATGCAACCATCACCAAGCACGCAATGGCTCTAGTCATGATGTTGTATTAGCCAGCTCCAAACGCAAGTGAGGGCACGATATAATGAGTGTCTTGGGGTAATTACTTTTTTCCTTGCATAAATATTATCACCCTTTCGGGGATGAATCAGGAATTCTTTCAGTTGAAATTGTTGTAGATTATTGGGCAATCCATTCAAAACTGTCCCCCATAGAATTGCACAAGGCAAAATTCAGGCGTATAGCCCTATGAGTACCTGAATATATGTAGTCTCGTAAGCAAGATTCAAGCGGCTCCGCTCTACATATACCCAGATATGTTCAAGGAATGATGTTGATATTCCAAGAACAAAACCAGTTCCATCTTCCAAGGCTTTAACCTATGAGGAAGCAACTATTTATAGTGAGTTGGAAGGGTTGGCGTAAAACCTGTCCTCACTTGGGTTGTTCCCGGGAGATTTTTTCCTCAACTAACAGGCCCTCTATTGTTTAAATATATGTAACCAAGATTGGTGAGCTTTGGATGTTTTGATTTCTGATTCTTCCAAAGAAGAAGAGCATACTCTCCTAATCTAAACCGTTTTCTGCCAAAACATGTAAAGCAAAGTTCATTCCTTCAAGCTATGTTGAGCTCGATTTAGTTTGTTCCTATTTTAAAGAAAATAGGATGCTTGAAAAGGAAAGTTGCCTTGTTCAATTAACCACAATATTTAATGACTTGTTTGTTTAATTTCTGATTCCAAAAGAAATTATACGATTGAACTTGTTCTTTGAACCATAATATTTAGTGATTTGTGTTATTCATTTACTGTTCCAAATTGAATTAGACAATGTGTTTTCTTGTTCAGTTAACTCCAAATTCCATTCAATCCATAAAATGATGTATGAGTTTCTGATTTTCCTTAAAAAGAAAAAGAGCATAATCCTCTAGTCAGTTTATTGATAGATTGGAATATGTATCTTAATTTGGAAAGTGAGGAAAAATAGAAGTCAAGATGGGGGTTGGGTAACCTGAAAAACCAAGTTAGTATTTTCTTATGTTAAGTCCCACAAAAACTTTCAAGAACAACCTGTAAACACTTGTTAGGCTGCAAGACATCGAAAACACAACTTGTTAAAAATATTAGAGTTAGGAAAACAAAATGCACAAACTTTCTAACCAGATGAGAGCCTAAAATTTTATTGAATGCGATGCAACATACTGTATGTGAGCTTCCTTACCAGATGCAATTCCATGCTTACCAGATGTGAGCCTAAACTGAAAATGACCCAGGAAATCCCAGATGTGAGCCTCATTTTCTGCGGTACGAGGGCGTATCCCAGATGTGATCCAGAATGGTCAAAAATGATCCTGTGTCAGAATTCTAGACATGCAAATCAGTGAAAAAGTGTTAGAAAATGAGGCCAGGTTGGAAATTGTGCCCCTCAGTGGGTGCCAAAAATGTGTGCGTATATTTTGTACCTGATAAGAAAGACACAACACCTCAATAGATCATTGCATTAGCTCAAAAAGGTTAGATAAGCATGTAAAACCAACTAATATCGACCTATTTCCTTCTAGCTAAGAAGAGTGTGATTAGTAACATAATAGCCCTTAGATTATGCTACCATCAGTGACATATACGACTTAGCATGAAGGATTTTAGTTTAAAACAAGCTAAATGATGAGAAAACATGCATTCTAGCTCTAAGAATGGAGATAATAACAATGTAAAAGCATGAATTATGAAGTGAAATATGAGTTCTAACTTTAATCTAACAACATAAAAATGCATTTACAATATGAGATGAAGGCTTATTTTCTCTCAAAAATGGCTTCTATTTATAGAAGAATGAGAGAGAGAGAGAGAGGGGAGACAAGGCTTATTAATGAGTTGAAGGACTCATTAATGGTGGTGTAAGAGCCATTAATCCCTTAGGCATTAATAAGGCATGGAGGAGACATAGGCTTAAGGCATCGTCATTAATAAGGCATTAATGAAAGCCTTAAAGAAGCAAGGGGAGGGTGCAAGGTTCAACTTGGCAAGTTGGTCCCTTAGGAAAGTCATGCTTGAGAAAGTTGACTTTCTCAGGTGGGTTGAGTTGTTAATCATTCCCTAATGGAACGTGACAACATTAGGAGGTGGGTTAGGGTAGAATTAGGATTAAGATTAGATTAGCAAGGGTGAATGAGTTGAGAAGGGTTAGAACCCAGGGTAGAAGTGGTTGAGATAGGTTAGGTTGGGGTTTGGGAGAATATTAATTAAATGAATTAAACTTATTTAATTCATTTAAAAATAGGAATTTAATTATTTAAAAAATTTTAATTGCTTTTTAATAATTAGGGGACTATAGCCATTTTAATTAAATTAAATAGGCTAGGGGAATGGGTTAATTGCAAGTGGGTAATTGATTTAGGGATTTATTTAATTCCTTTATAATTAAATACTATAGCCGTATTTGATTTTGATATGATTTAAATGGTTTGAATTGATTTGAATTGTATGGCTATAATAGTTAATATAAATTAGTGATAAAAATCACCTAGGACATTAAATTAATTTGAAGAATTAGGCCAAGCAGTAACAGGGTTGTTTGGACATAATCGAGGGTATGATCACACTTAGGGAAAATAGGTTCCATAGTTGGAATAGACCAAATTTAGGTGGTTACACTGATTACTTCACTAAATGGGTAGAAGCTATCCCACTTTCTATTGACTTAGGCAAGACATTCTCTTTATTCATTCTGAACCATATCATCTATCGATATAGAGTGCCTTCCAAGATTATTATTAATAATGGAGACTAGTTCAAAAATAAGGAGCTTAAACAACTCTACAATAAATTCAAGATTAAACAACATTGGTCCTCCATTTACTTCCCGCAAGGAAATGATCAAGTAGAGGCATCAAACAAAGCCATTCTTAAAATTTTACATAGTACAGTCTGTAAGAATGGTAGATATTGGCGATTATAGATAAATCCAGCTTTACGGGCCTATAGAATGAGTATTCGTACTCCTACTGGGAATACTCCTTTTTCCCTTGCATATGGTGCTGAAGCAGTGTTACCTTTGGAAGTTGAGATTCCATCACTTCGAGTTTCCCTCAAAGGTCTAGTTACAGATGAAGACTATCGCGCCATGAGACTTTAAGAGTTAGAACTTCTAGATGAGAAACGTCAATGATCATTTGACCATATGAGGGTTTATCAAAAGCTCATGTCCAAAGCCTTCAAAAAAAATGTTTTTCATAGAGAACTCCAAGTGGGAGATCTTGTCCTACGTAAAAATCCCAAGAATCAACAACATAGAGATCAAAAGGGTAAATTTGAACCTAATTGGCTTGGACTTTATATCATTACAATAGCTTTTGAGACAGGTGCTTATTTACTGTCTATAGAAGAGGGAGAGCAGTTCTTTGATCCTATCAATGTCTTGCACCTGAAGAAGTTTTATCCGTGATGCCCATTCTGTCTAGGGGCATCCTTTGTACATAATTATTGATCCTGAAAAAATCCAAAAAATGATATATTGTCAAAAATTCTAAAAATCAGAAAATGTCCTGAAAAAATGACCATCTTAGTGAAAACCTAGCAATAGGTGCTTTGATGTATATCCAAAAAAAGTATATATTCCAAAAATATAAAAAATTAAAAATTAAAAAAATTAAAAAAAATAGAAAAAGTGCCTTGTTGAAAACCTGGAAACAAGCACCTTGGTAGCAAAAATTCAAAAAAATTATAAAAAGTCCTAAAAAAAAAAGAAAAAAATGAAAAAAATGAAAGAGAAAAAATTGTTATAAAATTCAAGTGGTGAAAACTTTGAAACGGGAGCTACTTGAGGCCTTTGCACCCCTTTTTCTTAGCGCTTGTTCGCGACACCTAGCCTTTCTCCATTATGCCTTGTCCTTGTTGCCTTGGTTTGGAATTGGTCTTTGTCTTTGTCTAGGGGGCATAACTATGTTAGATTTGGTCTCTTGGATGCGTTATTCTTTGGGACATCTCACAAATAGTGTTTTTCAACATCATCTCAACTGTGTTTTTCAACACAACCCCTGACATCGAGTGTTTTTCAACACTTATTGGTTTGGTCTTACCCAGTTTTGTCATGTGATTTTACCTTCTTGCAAGAATTTGATCCTTATCCTTGGAACTCAGTATCAGTTAACACACTTCAATTTTTAAACACAACACTTAATGCTTGAGCTATGTCATGATATTTTCTTTGTGTGCTGACTGTTATTAATTTTTGTTGAGAGTCCTTGTCTAATAATTCTCTCTGTGATGCATAGCTAGAGGACTTGGGGCATGAGACATTTTTTTATTTGCTTCCTGCTTTGTGCTTAACTATTTTTGCACAACCGTTCTACTGGTCATCCTAGCCTCTATGCCTTGATGTGAGCATGGTTTTGCTACATTAAAATTGGGTAAGCTAACATCATAGTCATCTTGACCTTTATGTCTTTGACTCTTATGTTAGAATCTTTCCACATTTCAAATCGATATTGTGTATACGGAATCTTTCAATCTGTTGGGAGCAAGCTCAAACATGCAAACATTAGCAGATTAGCATATATCATGACAAGAAAAGCATGTAAGTTAAAACATATCATGACAAGAAAAGCATGTGAGAGACCAAACTGACAACA
>MU223776.1:9133356-9145001 GCA_018584345.1 Thuja plicata
GCTCTCTATTTGACTATGTTCCCCTGCTTTTGGCATTGGTCGAGCTTACAGATGTTTTAATTTGGTCCCATAAAGTCAAAATAAAAATCCCTTTGAGTTTATGTTGAGTAATGGTAAGAGTAATATACAAGATATAGGGCTTATTGGAAAGATTTAATGGATTTACTATTAGGGACAAAAATGGCTCTGTCTACCAATGGACATGAGTGGAAGGATGAGTGTCGTATGTGTAGGAATCGTAGCACTCCATCAGGATGGGCTCAATTTTATTACTTCTTCAGTAATAAAGGCCCTCCCATGTCAAACCCTTGGGACTTGATTTTGGCCAATTTGAAATTACCCGACATTTTTGTTGATTTATAATTCTTAAGATCAGAATTGGCCTTTAAATACTGCCTGTTGACTAAGGTTATTAGTAGAGCTGACCATAGTGTTAATGTTATTGTAGCTATGGTCAGATTCCATCAGGCTGACATAGATAACATAAAAGGTTGTGATAATATAATTATATTATTATGTGATAATATAATATAATTATATTATATTATAATATAATAAGTATTATATTATATTATATTAATATGATTATTTAATATATAATTATATTAATATAATTATCTAATATATAATTATATTCATATATAAGAGTGGTGTCCCTTGGTGAAAGGGCACCTCTTGTATACATATAATGAGATGTGTGATCTCATTTTATATATAATGAATGAATAAAAATACATATATGCAGATAGATACAACACACAATCTCTAAATCTAAGAAAACTAACATGGCATCAGAGTAGTGTTAGTTCTATACATAGAAACACCAAACTATATACTCATCTTTAAACTCTTATCCCATTTAAATAATACTCATCAAACTCTTATCTTTCAGCAAACTGCTAACTGCCTTGCACTTTCCTTCATGTTAGCATCTATCTTTACTATCTTATTCTTGATTTCCATGGTAAATTTGGAGGAGTCGCTCAACTTTACAAATAATTCTACCATATTTTTCACAGTGGTTTCCAGAGTGCTGATAATCTGTGTAAGCTGCACTTGGTTAATTGCAATCTTCTTTGCAATGCTCTCTAGAACCTTGTTCTTGAATTTCTTCTCTGCCTTCTCAAGTAACTTCTCCTGATCATTCGTGTCTATGTTGAACTTGTGGACAATGTCAACAAGTTGGTCCATTATTGAGTTACTTTCATTGAATTCAATCTGCAAAGCATCTACAAATATACCTTTTACATCTTCAAGTACTTTGTTCCTTTGCCTTTCCTTTCTGATTTTCTATTGCGAGGCCCTCTTTTTCCATAGTTCTCCCAAGATATCCATTTTTTCTACAGATAGGTTGGATAGATCCCAATTAGGAATCACAACCTCTTTATCCAAATCTATCTCATCAGTTATCACTACCTCTGATTTAAGACTTGGTGAAGGAACCTTACCCTTATCTACCTTATCCTTAGTATCGATATTCAATCCAATTAGGCCATTGACCTTTGTATTACCACTTGTTGGATCAATACTAACTGATGAATCAAAAGTAGAAATGTCTACCTTTCCTTTCATTGAATTGGGTGTGCATGTCTCAATAGTAAGAGGAACCTATTGCTTGGATTTTGTTTGTTCTGATGTAGATTCTGTAACTTTGTCTTTGCTCTGAGTCACTATACTATGTATAGGAGATTGGGGTAGTGATTCCATTACGTCAACTACAATCTAATCTACATTTGACTCTTCAATAGTTTGTACCTCAGGTAGAGGGTCATCATTTCCTTGTGCTGGAGGGTCTGTACTTGGTACTTCTTCCTTCATATTGCTTTCTGCAATTTCAAATATTAATTTCCACACTAATGTGGCACACTAAGCTACTTCTTCTATATTTTTGTTCAATATTTGAAATGCCCTGAATCTTGGGGTGTGATTATTCTCATATTTTCTTAAGGCCTCTTTCACTTCTTTGCATTTCATTACAGGCATGACCTGCTTCAATGTCTCTTCCCTTATATCCTTTTCAATTTGTACTGCATTCTTCCAAGGAATAGAGACTGCCTTAAATAAGTCTTCTATCATATAACTCTTCAACTTGGAAGGGTCATATTTCCACTTTTCCATCTTCTCCACCGCTTCTTGCTCATTTTTGTTCTTCTCTTTTTCTGTCCTAGAAGCATACTTCAGTGATTTCAAAGAAATCATGGCTCTTCCTTCCTTAAGGTCTTTGATCTTTTGATCAAGTGTGGGTGTGGGTTTTGTGAAGACCATAGTATCTTCTTCATCTTCATCCTCTTCATCACTTAATATAAGCTTCCTCCTAAATCTTCACAGGGTGACAACATGAGTACTACCTTTATCTTTCTTCTATTTAGGTGTTGTCTTCCTCTTCTTCTATGGAGGATTAACTTTGGTTTCTTCCTTGCCAGATTCAATTTCCTCAATCTCCTTTGTTTTAAATGTTTCCTCTTTTCTCTCAGATATTGAAGGAGAGTCGGAGGTCTTGCCATACTTCTTCTTGAATGTATGAAGTCTCTTTCTTCCTCTCTTCAATATCTTAGGAATCTTAATTTCCAGAGATATTCTAATCTTAGCTTCCTCATAGGTTCCAAAGTAGGGTTCCTTTGGATTGAAAAGTTCATTCACAAGAGCCTCTATGATATCTTTAGTCTCCTCATTATTAACTTCATATGACAAGGGTTGTACCCATGCAACCCTAGGCTTTACTGCTTGCATATACACTTTGTCACAATCAAATAGAAAATAGATTTCTTCTTTGTACTTCTCAACTAGTTGTTTGGGAATCCTATATCTACTCTGCATTTTCTATTTGAAACTTTCAAAGTATCCATCCATGATACTATCAAAATTATCTCCCATCTCAGCTATGAAATCATTAATATGATGAATGATTGGTCTATCCTTTTTCCATACTACTGTTCCTTTGGAGGGAAAGAAATTCTGAACATAAAATAGTATGCAGATTAGAAGAGAACCAAACTTTCATGAATTGGTTTTTGATACTTAGATTCTCTCCATGTTCTTTCTCAACTGAATGAGTTGCAATTCTACTAGGTCGAATACCAGGTTTTTCTTGACAACTTTGTAGGCTAGGTCAACAGCTTCGCATGCAACACTGTTGGGTTTGCTTGAGCTATAAATCTTGTGTGCTATCACATGAATGCCAAATTTCATCTCCATGTATATTACTCCATTGAGTCTCATGCCTCTACTATCCCACTCGGCAAGAGTTAACTCTTCTAGTTCATCCTTGTTTAGGGTTTTGGTAGCTTTTGGCTTGTCTAGCATAGGGAACCCGATAATATGGTGAATTATCTACTTGCTGATCTTCACAGGATGATCTAGCCATAGTTGCATGTCATGAACATGACTAACATATCTCATCCACTTTTTCTAGAAATCCATCGATGAATGCATGATATGTGTCAAACCCTTAGTTTTGAGGTGTTTATGCTCGGGCTTCAGTTTCCCATCTGTGCATAACTTCTCATATGTTTGATTCATCTTAGCGGTTGCAAGCTCCTGTATGTTGCTATTAGTAATAACTGAGAGGGGGGGGGGGTGAATCAGTGGCTTCAAAATTAACCACCAATCAATAAAACTCAGATTATTATGGCCCTACAAGATGCATGCCATGAAATACTAATAATGATTAACTATCTGTCAGTTTTCTCTGTCAATCCTTATTCTTTCTTGATTAATGATAAGCAGTATAACTATCTACCAAAACTCAGTAAATAAGAAGAGTATACTGATCAATCCAGAGTTATCTATGTAAGATGCAAAATAGTAAAGAAATGAATCATACACACATAACACATGAATTTTTAACATGGAAACCCTGTTAAGGGAGAAACCATTGGGACCGGTACCTTAAATTTTTACTCTTCTGAAGTGAGCCCTGTTAGGAGCCAACCCTGTTAAAGGTTACAAACACATTGTTAAGTGCGACCTTGTTAGAGGATTCTATACATAGAGGTTGTAACTTAGTATCGGGCATCTATTGCTACCATCCTTGAATTAGCCTCCTTCTTAGAATGTCAATAGGTATCAGGAAAATCCAATGCTACTTTCATGAATCAACCTTTTTGGCACTCCTTGGGATGTACCTCAATATATAGAAGACTGTTAAGTCCTGCTTGGTTAAGAGAATTGATGCTTCAATGCTTAAACTGAAACACTATGACCTGTTCATATTACAACTTTGAATTGCAGATTTTCAGATCTATTTAAGTACATTACCTCTCTGATCAATGTATCAATTCAATACTTTGTGCTCCATAATTTTTGCTCTATAATGCTGTGCTTCATTATTTGTCGGTGTCTATAGAATTCCTTAGCTCTTCCTTCAGATTGTTTGATCAGGATTGCATGAAGTTTTTCTTCATTAGTTTCTCTTCAGCATCCTCTTTCTATTCACTCCCGTTAATCCCATTCGTAAATGAATTAAGCTTGTCCCTTATAAAGACATGATATTCATTGTTTCTTGATTCTTGATTCTTGGCATGAAAAACAATCCATCCAATTAGATTTAAAGCATAACTCCTAATTTGTCTCATAGATATCTTCTTGCCAAATGTACAAATTAGTTTTAAATCAATCACTTATCTCTGGTCGAATAAAACAAAGTAGACAACTAGTTAAGTATATTTTTAGCTCTGCTAGCTAGATATTTTGTCATTTTATGAAATTTCTATTATGTCGGTCACCACTACAGTTAGTTGTTGGTGACAACTAACAGTTCGATCGGTGAGACTTCTGTTACCTTTATGATCTCTATCCGTCAGGCATCATTGGAATTTTACTCATTGGGCAACATTTTGAATTTTCTCATTGGGCATCACTGTGGCTTTTCTTCATCGGGCAACACTATGTTTCTGATCGTCGGTTATCACTGTGACTATTCTTATTTTTGCTGACTGTCAGTGTGCACTCCATCGGTGTTGTTTGTCACTAAGTGAATACTTGACTTTTATGCATTTCTGAAAGCATAACCTTTGTTCCATTGATTCTCTAAAGTCTTTGGCATTATGTACATGACCATACAGATGATATAAAGTTGACATCAATGACAATACAATACATTAACTACTTTAATGCCTTGCATTATCTTCAACTTAACACTGTCAATCATTCAATCAGTTACATGTCATCAATCTCTCCCTTTTTCATTGATGGCAACATACTATATTATCACACTATACTATTTCTAATACAGTGTGAAATACAATAGTTGAGATTCATCAAACTACCAATATTTTTATTTTGATAACCGATAAATGTGTGACCATCGGTAAGCTCTATTTTAGCTTAGATTTGATTCTTGCAACTCTTTAAATTCTTATGTGTTGAGTTCCCTCCTTGTGTCAATTTATCTCCTTTGAGTGTTCTTTCTCTTTTGATGTCTTTTTCTCTTTTCAACAACTCTCCCTTTGTATTATCTTTCCATACAATTTCTCTCCCTAAGAATATAATCTCTCCCTATTGGAGTTTATGTGATAATGGATAATCTCTTTCCCTTTCAAGAAAGATCTGATAATATGGATAATTTCTCTCCCTTTGACAATAATGCCAAACAAATATTTTACAAATATCTAACATTCATGTCAAACAATCATTTTTCTCCATCCATAATATATTCCTTGAATTTCCCTTATCCATCAGAAATATAAAAATATGCTCTGGTGCTCGGTGCTGATATATACCCGTCTGTATATAGATGTAGCTTTGAAGTTCATCTCTTTTCTTGCATCAACATTACTGATATTTTGATAGTATGTAGGCTGATGCAGCCTTCAGTCATTTTACTGACTGGTAGACAAGGGTTTGACCCCTAGTCTCTTTCTCAAGTACTCGAATGTAACCTTGGGCAGTGGCTTGGTGAAGATATCAACCAATTGTTCTTTTGATTGCACATACTCAAGTATCACTTCCTTTGCTTGAACTTGTTCTCTCAAATAATGATACTTGACAGAAATGTGTTTAGTCTTGGAATGCATTACTAGATTTTTGGAAATTTTTATTACACTGGTGTTATCACAATAGATAATCACTGGTTCTAAGATCTTCATATGCATACCTTCCAGTAACTGTTTGATCCATGCAATATTTGAGCAATTTGCAGTAGCAGCAACATACTCTGCTTCTGTAGTAGACTAAGAGATGCATCCTTGCTTCTTGCTAATCCATGTGACAAGTCTGTCACCCATAAAGAATGCTCCTCCAATTGTGCTCTTTCGGTCATCAAGATTTCCAGCCCAATCAGTGTTGGTAAATACCTTAAGTTAAAATTTGCCTTCTCTTCTATACCATAAGCCATATTCCTCATTATTCTTCAAATATCTTAAAATCCTTTTCACAATAGTCATGTGTGATTCCCTGGGGTTAGCATAAAATCTAGCAACTATTCCTACTGCATGTGCAATATCTAGTCTAGTGTGTACAACATACATGAGTTTTCCAATCATTGATTTGTACAAAGTTTAATTTACCTCTATTGTCTTGTCCTCCTTTGTCAACTTACATCCAGTAGCCATTGGTGTTTCAACTGGTTTGGAATCTTCCATCTTGAATATTTTCAGGACCTCTTTAATGTATTTGGACTGTGTAATGAAAATACCTTCACTTTGTTGAATGATCTGTAGAACACGAAAGAACTTTATCTCTCCAAACATAGACATCTCATTAGAAAATGATTTGCATAGCATATCATTTCCTCCAAATATGATGTCATCAACAAATATTTTAGCAATCAAAGTGTTAGCATCAGTATCTTCCTTCAAATAAAGATTATTGTTTTCACTAGTCCTTACAAATCCAATACTTATAAGATAGGAATGAAGTCATTCATACCAGGCTCTTGGAGGTTTTTTTAATCCATACAAGGCTTTGTGAAGTCTACATACCATGTTTCTCTTGTCTGGATCTACAAACCCTTATGGTTGCTCAATGTATACCTCTTCTTCAAGTATTCCATTTAGGAATGTTGATTTAACATCCATCTGGTATACCTTGAATCCTTTGAATGCAGTATAAGCAAGTAGTATTCTTACACCTTCTATCCTAGCAATGGGTGCAGAGGTTTCTCCATAGTCAATACCTTCCTCTTGTGCATACCCCTTGCATACTAGTCTTGCTTTGTTTCTTGTGACTTCTCCATTCTCATTCAGCTTATTCCTGAATATCCATTTAGTACCGATGACATTCTTGTCATCTGGTCTTGGCACAAGTGACCATGTCTTGTTCTTTTCAATCTGCTCAATCTCATCATTCATGGAACTTATCCATTCTTCATTATCAAGTGGAGCATTGACAGATTTTGGCTCAAACTCACAAATTAAACAATTTGAGTTTAAAGACTTACTTCTTGTTCATGTACCAGCTTTCTTATCTCCTATGATATGGATTTATGGATTGTTCCTTCTTACATACATTGCAAGTAAAGGTTCATCTCTTTGTCTATCAGCTTGATCATCATTTTGTCCTTCATTCTGTTCTTCATCACCTTGCACATTATTTTGATCATTATCCCGACTGTCAGTAATTGTAGCCTGACCGTCGTTTGCAACATTCTGTTGTTCTAGAATTAAGCACTGTTGCTCGGGTAGAGTGTTGGGTTCTTCACAGTATACAAACTTGTTGTTGTCCTCTGGTTCTTTTGTGCTTTCCAGCTCATTTTTTTTTGCAAATTCATCTATCTTTACATTTTCACTTTCAACAATTTTGTTAGAAGCCTTGATGAGACATTTATAAGCTTTGCTCTTGGTGGAATACCCTAGAAAGATACCTTCATCACTCTTGGCATCAATATTTCCATTTCTATCATCCTTTAATATATAACATTGACTACCAAAGATTTTGAAGTAACTTACATTGAGTGTTTTACCATACCATAGCTCATAGCGTGTCTTCTTTCTGTCCTTCAATTGTACTCTGTTTAGTGTGTAGACAGTAGTATTGACAGCTTCCCTCTAGAAGATTTGGGTGATGTCTTTCTCTATCATCAATGTTCTAGCACAATCAACTATTGATCTGTTCCTTCTCTCAGAAATCCCATTTTGTTGTGGTGTCCTTGGTGTAGAAACCTATCTTTTTATACCATGCTTATTACATAAATTAGTGAATTCATATGATATAAATTCTCCTCCTCTATCTGATCTCAAGCATTTCAAATCCTTACCACTTTGTTTCTCTACCATAGCCATATACCATTTAAACATCTTGAATGCTTCAGATTTATCTTTTAGAAACATAATTGTCATCATTCTAGAGTAATCATCAACAAAAAGAATAAAATATCTATCTCCATAATAAATCTTTGTCCTCATTGGTCCACATAGATCAGTATGGACTAATTCTAGAATATCTTCAAATGTATGGGTTTTACTTTTGAAACTAGACTTTGTCATCTTACCTTTTTGACAATTCTTGCACATGATGTTGGCGGGCTTTGTCATCATTGGTAAGCCTCTTACATTTCTTCTTCTGCTTATTTTCATAATGTTGTCAAAATTCACATGACACAATCTTTTGTGCCACAACCATATGTGTTCATTCTTAGTCATTAAGGAAGTGGTGTTAGTATCATTCAGATAGAATAAGTTACCTTTAGTCTATCCACCGGTACCAATCAATCTTCCTGATTCATTGAAGATCTTTGCCTTCTTATTCTCAAATGCTACTCTGTGACCTAAATTATTTAGCTAAGAAATACTCAATAGATTATAAATCAATCCTTTTACCCAATAAGCATTTTCACATTTAATCAGGTTATTCAACATTATAGTTCCTTTACCTTCAACTGGGCAAGGTGTATCATTACCCATTCTTACTGTACTACCATTATTTTACTCAAAAGTGTTAAACTTTTCTTTTTCACCGGTCATGTGGTGAGTGCAGCCACTATCTATAATCTAGATGTCACTCTTTCTAACCTTAGATATGATTGCAGTTTCTACATACCTTTCATCTTCATCTGAATCATCTTTCACAGCTACAAATACCATCTCAATGTCTTCATCAGGTTCGGTGTCAGTATCTTCATCTTTGCAAGAAGCTAGGTAGCTGGCTTTCTTGCCTTTGTCCTTGTAGTCTCGCGTATCTCTTCTTTTTGATTCTTGGTAACTTCTATAATCTTTGTTATCACCTCTGTTAGATTTATTCTCAAAAGATCTGTCATTAATTTTGTCATCTTTTCTTCTGTTAGGACATCTTGCAGCAAAGTGTCCAATCTCTTCACAATTAAAGCATACAAGTGGTAACTTCCCTTTGTATTTACCTTTTCCTCTCTGCATTCTTCTAGCCATAAGTTCTTCTATTTCATCTAGATATTCTTCTTCACTTTCACTTTCACTATCTCTTCTAGATGTGTGTCTATGACTTGATTTTCTTATTCTCACGGAAGACATAAATACAGACTCTAAGTTTGGTAAGACACTATTATCAAAGTTATTCATCTCAAATGAAATCAGTCTACCAATTAAACTATAAAGAGTAACTGTATTGTTTTCTACTGCTCTCATTTATTGAATGGAAGAAACTCTAATACCATATAGAAGTAGTAAGGTTCTTAAGATTTTAATTACTATTGTCTCCTCTTCAAGTGTACCTCCAACTCCTCATATAGAATTGACTACTTCTTTTATTCTTGTGCTGTACTGTGTGATGTTTTCTCCTTCTTTCATTCTGAGATCATCAAATTTTCCTATAAGGTTTTCTACCTTGGCTCTCAGAACATTTGTATCACCTCCATGTACAAGCTTCAATTTGTCCCACATCTTCTTTGCATTTTTGCAATCCTTGACATCTTCAAATTCAGCATTAGAGAGTGAGGAAGAAATCTTTATGACCATGCAATTGTGTTCATGCTTCTCTCTCAATTTATATACTGCTAATGATCCTATGGGAAACACATATTCAGTAACTAGGAATTTAGTAACATCATTACCAATACCTCATAAGTGGAGTCTTATCTTGCTTTTCCATGAAGCAAAGTTGTCTTCGTTCAACTTGGGCACATCTCATCTATTCATCTTGTGATCTTAACTTAGGTCTTGAAACCTTCCTTTCTAAGAACACAAGCTCTGATACCAATTGTTAGTAATAATTGAGAGGGGGGGGGAGGGTGAATCAATGGCTTCAAAATTTATCCTTCAAACTTAACCATCAATCAGTAAACCTTAGATTATTATGTGTTGGAGATTTACCTTTGGCAGCTAGTTGATTGTATGTTTGTCATTGATGACAACATATAATATACAACAATATTCTATATATACTTATCAAAAAGGTGGTATCAAGCCTTGAATGGTTATATTCATGTTGTATACATGTTTTTAATGTTTTTTTCATACACATAGACTCAGATATGGAGTTTTTGTTGTGTTGTATAATTCTGTTATGTGGCAGTTGCAGTTTCTGGAGTTTGTTTGTATAGAGCTGACATATTGCATTGGTTCTTGAGTTGCACCTATCTTCAGGATATGTGTGTATATTCAAGTTAATTTATGAGTTTATTATAGTTATCTAAAGGTTCCAAACATATTTCAACAAGATTTCAAAGTTAGAGTTAATTTGGTGAGGCCGACTTAGTGAAGCGTCGCGTCTATTCAGTTTATATTACGCAATTGTAATTATGCTTGCATGATTAGTAAAGCCGACAAGGATGTTATGAAGAGTTTTATAATAGGTCCCTTGATCTTATACTTTGAGGAAGATACGTATATCAAGTCATTTGTGGAATGCTAAGTGTGAATGAGAAGATAAGAGATAGAAAATGTACAGAGAAGAATATCAGTTGTATTTCATTCATCAAGGATCTATGTTAAGAAGAAGTGAAAGATTACAATACATTGGAACTGATCAAGACAGCAGGTCTACTCTATAGTTCATCATCAGATATAGTGTATATTTTTTCTATAGAAGGTTGTAGCATTCACCATTAAAGCAGTGAGATTTTGGATAGTGAGTCCTCACCCTTAACCGGGTTATTTGTAAAAGAATCCTAACAGGGTCAGACCCTTAACCAAGTCACTATACTTATTGCATTGTAAAGAACAACTCCTAAGAGGGTTGCAAGATATTCTAACAAGGATTATTATAAACAAGTATAGTTCATTGTGGGTGTTAATTCCCACCAGGGTTTTTACCATTTAGTTTCCCCGTAACCAAATTGTGGTGTTGTCCATTGTGTTATCTGAATGTGCATTTAATTTATTGTATTCTGGAGTTAATAAAAGAAAAGAATTAAATTAGTTGATAACTGATTCACCCCCCCAATCTTAGTTATCCTTTGGGACTATTCTAACAATTTGTATCAGAGCCAAGTACCTTGGAGAGAAAGCCTAATAGCTTAAGGTAGATCAGATGGCATACTTCAGAAAAGAGAGTCCTAAGTTCGATGGAGAAAATTATCTGGGTTGGAAGAACAAAATGATAACACATCTATAGTGTGTTGGTTTTGACATATATGAGATAGCCACACAAGAAGTTGTTATTCCCTCTCTAAAAGACCTATCAAGAGATGATGCTACTAGTAAATAGAAGGATACATTCACAGCTAATGCAGTTGCCAAAGAAGCCCTTATAAGTGCACTATCTGACAGTGAATTTTCTGAGATCAAGAAATTAGA
>MU223776.1:9150157-9172064 GCA_018584345.1 Thuja plicata
ATGGTTAGATTTGGAGATAACACTCCTAAACCTATCATAGGCAGAGGATCCATCACCCTGGATGGAAAGAACAAGACAGATGATGTTCTGTATGTTGATGGATTACATCACAATTTACTAAGTGTTGTATAGCTACTTGACAAAGGTTATCATCTGGAATTCAAAGATAAAAAATGCATTATTAGCAACAAAGAAGGAGACATGATTGCATCAGGCTCCAAAACAAAAGGTAACATTTTTCAGCTCAATTCAGATGTAAGTTATTTTGTTTCAAAAGTGGATGACAGTTGGTTGTGGCACAAGAAACTCTGTCATATTAATTTTGATCATATAGTAAAGATGAGCAATGTCAAGGAAGTTAGAGACCTTCCAAGTATTGCAAGACTAGTTGACACAATGTGCAAGGAATGTGTTATGGGAAAGCATGTAAGGAGCTCTTTCAGAAGCAAGCAAAACTTAGCAGAAAACAAGTTAGACCTAGTGCATATAGATTTATGTTGTCCTACTCAAACCAGATCATATTACAGAGAAAGGTATTTCATTTTGTTTTTTGATGATTTTTCAAGGATGATGTGGGTTGTGTTCTTAAAGGAGAAGTCTGAAGCCTTTGAGAAGTTCAAAATATTCAAAGCCAAAGTCGAGAATGAATCTGGATTAAAACTAAAGTGTCTGAGATCAGATAGAGGAGGAGAATTCACCTTTGATTAGTTTTATGACTACTGTTAAGAACATGGATTTAAAAGATAGTTGAGTGCACCTAGAACCCCACAGTAGAATGGGATAGTAGAAAGAAGGAACATGATCATACTTGATACCGCGCGCACTATGATGATTGAAGGAAAAGTTGCACACACCTATTGGAGAGATGCAGTCAATACAATAGTCTACACTATCAACATAACTCAAGTAAGGCCAGGCATGTATAATACACCTTATGAACTTTGGTTTGGTAATGTACCTAAAGAAAAATACTTCAAAATATTTGGCATCAAGTGCTACATCAAGAGAGATGATGGTGTTGGTAAGTTTGATGCTAGAAGTGATGAAGGTATTTTCCTTGGTTACTCTACTAAAAGAAAAGCATACAGATGTTTAAATTTGAGATTAAAGAAGATAATTGAAAGTACTCATGTTAAGATTGATGAGAAGTTCATGATTCAAGAAAGGTACTATGAATATGCACCTATGATTGAAGATGAACCCAGGCCTAGCAGTAAAGACATTGTTATTGAAGAAATGTTTGATTGCATTGATGTTTCATGTAATGAACCTGAATCAAGCAAAGAAGTATCATAGATTACAGATGAGGATGTTACACCAAAATTTTCAAAGTTCACATCTAGGTATCATTCAAAAGATGATATCATTGGAGATTAGAGCAACAGTGTTTTGACTAGATCAAAAGCAAAAAGGTTAACAGTGCATGAAGAGGTATGTTTACTTTCATAGATTGAACCTTTAAATGTTGAAGATGCTTGCAAGGATTCTTATTGGTAGAAAGAAATGGAAGAAGAATTATATCAAATAATAAAAAATGATACATGGAAATTGGTTCCTAGACCTAGAAACAAAAATGTGATTGGAAAAAAGTGGGTATTCCGGAACAAGATGAATGAAGATGGTACAGTGGTCAAAAATAAAGAAAGACTAGTGTGTAAAGGATATGCATAGAGGGAATGGATAGATTACACTGACACATTTTCCCTTGTGAGAAGATTAGAAGCCATTAAGTTATTCTTGGCGTATGCAACATTCAAGGATTTTAAAGTATATCAAATGGATGTTAAATCAGATTTTCTGAATGGTGACTTGAAGGAAGAAATCTACATAGAACAACCTGAAGGATTCAATCTATCAGATAAGCCAGACATGGTATGTAGATTGAAGAAAGCACTCTATGAACTTAAATAGGCCCCAAGAGCTTGGTTTGAGAGACTAGATGGTTATCTTACCAGGATCAGATTTAAGAAAGGAGCAGAAGATTGTAACCTATTCATAAGAGAGACACCTGACAGACTATTACTTATTGCCATATTTTTTGATGACATTATATTTGGAGGTAATGACAATCTTAGTGTAGAATTTGCAAAATAAATGTAGAATGAATTTGAAATGAGCATGATTGGTCCTATAAAATACTTTTTGGGATTGAACATAAAATAGATAGATAAAGAAATATTCATAAATCAGTCCAAATATGTGAGGGAAATATTGAAGACTTTCAAGATGGAAGACTGTAAGCCAGTATGATCTCCTATGAAGCAAGCTTTCTAAAGAAGATGATTCTGTAGCAGTTGAAAAGACATTGTATAAATCTATGATTGGAAAACTTATATATCTTACTCAATCTAGACCAAACATATCTAATGCAGTTGGCATTGTTGGTAGATTTGCAGCTGAACAAAAATAGAATCATCTAATGGAAATAAAGATAATATTCAGATATCTAAAGGGAACTATAGACTATGGTTTATGGTATCCTAAATCAAATAATGTACAACTTCATGTGTATACAGATGCAGATTGGGCAGGTTGTCTTGATGACAAGAAGAGTACTTCTGGAGGAGCAATATTTCTTGGAGATAGGTTGGTTTCTTGGGTAAGGAAGAAACAAAATTGTATCTCTCAGTCGACAGCATAAGCTGAATATGTTGCAGCAGCATTGAATTGTTCAACAATGGTTTGGATCAAGAAGATGGTTAAATATTTTGGTATACAGGTTGACTATCCCATTGTTTAAATCGATCAGATTTCCACAATCCATAAGAATTATTCAGCTTGATTTCTGGATTTTGATTGTGTGTAACTTTTAGCATCAACATTTTGGATCACACTCCGTGATTCCTTCATGCTCTTTGCTCTTATCCTGATAATGGATCACGGAGTGTGATCCAAAATGTTGATGCTAAAAATTACACACAATCAAAATCCAGAAATCAAGCTGAAAAATATCCCATTGTTATTCACTATGATAACACCAGTACTATCAACATGTCCAAGAACCCTGTGATGCACGCAAAGACAAAGCACATTGAGATTAAATACCATTTTCTTAGAAAAAAAGATGTAGATAATGAAGTAAAATTGGACTATGTGAGCACCAAAGAATAGTTGGCAGATATTTTCACAAAGCCTTTATCAAAAGATACTTTTGAGTATCTCAAGGAGAAGTTGGGAGTAATTACCTCTCCTGAGTCTGATTAGATAAAGTAGCAAGAACATCAGTCATTAAGTGACTAATGAATGGTTGACTACTCTACTTCTGGAGTAGTACCTATGCTTAATTGTCTATGGTGACCTTTTCCATTGATGTCAAAGGGGGAGTATATAGTAAGGGGGAGCATATACTCTGGGGGAGTATAAACACAAACAAAGGAGCTACAACAATGTAGAGAAATCTTTGATGAGGATATTGAGAATATTGTAAAAAGAAAGAAGACACCATGAGATAAAGATGTTTTTAATATCATATGTTGCCATCAATGTCAAAGGGGGAGATTGTTGGAGATTTACTTCTCGCAACTAGTTGATTGTATGTTTGTCATTGATGACAACATATGATACACAACAACATTCTATATATACTTATCAGAATGATGGTATCAATCCTTGCATGGTTATATTCATGTTGTAGACATGTTGTTTATGTTTTGTTCATACATGCAGACTCAGATATGGAGTTTCCATTGTGTTGTGTAATTATGTTATGTGGCAGTTACAATTTTTGGAGTTTGTCTGTACAGAGCCGACATATTGCATTGGTTCTTGAGTTGCACCTATCTTCAAGATATGTGTGTGTATATTCAAGTTAAGTTATGAGTTTATGATAGTTATCTAAAGGTGCCAAAAATGTTTCAACAAGATTGCAAAGTTAGAGTTAATTTGGTGAGGCCGACTTAGTGAAGCATCGTGTCTATTCAGTTTATATTCCATAGTTGTAATTATGCCTATGTGATTAGTAAAGATGACAAGGATGTTATGAAGAGTTTTCTAATAGGTGCCTTGGTCTTATACTTTGAGGAAGATACTTATAGCAAGTCATTTGTGGAATGCTAAGTGTGAATGAGAAGATACGAGATAGAAAATGCATAGAGCAGAATATCAGTTGTGTTTCATTCATCAAGGATCTATGTGAAGAAGAAGTGAAAGATTACAATACACTGGAACTGATCAAGACAACAGGTCTACTCTACAGTTCATCATCAGATATAGTGTATATCTTTTCTATAGAAGGTTGTAGCCTGCACCATAAAAGCAGTGAGCTTTTGGATAGTGAGTCCTCACCCTTAACCGGGTTATTTGTAAAAGACTCCTAACAGGGTTAGACCCTTAACTAGGTCACTATACTTATTGCATTGTAAAGAACAACTCCTAATAGGGTTGCAAGATCTTCTAACAGGGATTATTATAAACAAGTATAGTTCATTGTGGGTGTTAATTCCCACCAGGGTTTTTACCATTTGGTTTCTTCATAACCAAATTGTGGTGTTGTCTATTGTGTTATCTGAATGTGCATTTACTTTATTGTATTCTAGAGTTAATAAAAGAAAAGAATTAAATTAGTTGATAATTGATTCACCCCCCCTCTCAGTTATCCTTTTGGACTATTCTAACATTATGTCCCTACAAGATGCATGCCATGAAATACTAATAATGATTAACTGTCTATCAGTTTTCTCTATCAATCCTTATTCTTTCTTGATTACCAATAAGTAGTATAGCTATCTACTGAAACTCATTAAATAAGTAGAGTATACCAATCAATCCAGAGTTAGCTATGTAAGATGCAAAACAGTAAAGAAATGAATCATACACACATAACACATAAATTTTTAATGGGGAAACCCTATTAAGGGAAAAACCACTAGGACCAGTACCCCAAATTTTCACTCTTCTGAAGTGAGCCCTATTAGGAGCCAACCTTGTTAAAGGTTACAAACACACTGTTAAGTGTGACCTTGTTAGAGGATTTTATACATAGAGGTTGTCACTTAGCATCGGGCATCTATTGCTACCATCCTTGAATCAGCCTCCTTCTTAGACTGTCAATAGGTATCAGGAAAGTCCAATGCTACTTTCATGAATAAACCTTTTTGGCACTCCTTACGATGTACCTCAATATATAGAAGACTGTTAAGTCCTACTTAGTTAAGAGACTTGATGCTTCAATGGTTAAAGTGAAACACTATGACCTATTCATATTGCAAATTTGAATTGCAGATTTTTAGATCTATTTAAGTACATTACCTCTCTGATCAATGTATCAATTCAATCCTTTGTGCTCCATACTTTATTCTCTGTGATGTTGTGCTTCACTGTTTGTCGGTGTCTGCAGAATTCCTTAGCTCTTCCTTCAGCTTTTTTTCTTAGGACTACATGAATTTGTTCTTCATCAGTTTCTCTTTAGCATCCTCTCTCTATTCACTCCCCTTAATCCCATTTGTAAATGAATTAAGATTGTCTCTTATATAGACATGATATTAATTGTTTCTTGATTCTTGGTGTGAAAAAAAATCCATCCAATTAGATTTAAAGCATAACTCCTGATTTGTCTCATCGATATCTTGTTGCAAACTGTACAAATCAGATTTAAATCAATCACTTATCTTTGGTCAAATAAAACAAAGTAGACAACCAGTTAAGTCTATTTTTAGCTTTGCTAGCTAGATATTTTGTCATTTTCTAAACTTTCTGTTCCACGAGTCACCACTATAGTTAGTTGTCAGTGACAATTGACAGTTTCGTCGGTGAGACTTTAGTTAGCTTTGTGATCTCCATCCGTTGGGCATCATTGGAATTTTACTCATCTGGAAACCTTTTGACTTTTCTCATCGGGCATCATTGTGGCTTTGCTTCATCAAGCAACACTATTCTTCTAATCGTCGGGTATCACTATGACTATTCTTCTTTGCTCTGACCGTCAGTGTGCACTCCGTCGGTGTTGTTTGTCACTAAGTGAATACTTGACTTTTATGCATTTCTGAAAGCATAAAATTTGTTCCATTGATTCTCTGAAGTCTTTGGCATTATGTACATGACCGTACAGATGATATCAAGTTGACATCAATAACAATACAATACATTAACTAAATTAATTCCTTGCAATCTTCAACTTAACATTGTCAATCATTCAATCAGTTACATGTCATCAGTTGCAGTGATAGAAGATGCAAATGTCATTGACCAGTAACACTCTCGCAGGGATTAGGGAATGAGCTCCCATTGGGTCTATTTCCTGTACAACTATTAGATGAAGCTTGAATAGGGGAGGACCACAAATTTTATTCCTTACTAGAATCTTTGAACCTTTCTTGACCTTGCTGTTGGAAGTGGATGCCATATTTCTCAAACAAAATAATCAAACTCTGCTTTCAATCATGAATTCACACTAAATTTCTAAGGGCTCTGAATTGACTTGTAAACTAAAAGCATTGTAAACAATACTCCTCACAACCCTTCATCTATAAGAGTTTTTCAACCATTAGGGTATTTCATTAAATGCTCTATACATAGTAGCTGGTGTTACTTAGGTGTTGCTCCAATATTTACTCGAAAGCTCCAGTGAAACTAACATTTCAGTTATCAACACTGCCCAACTCAGCTCGGGTGAGCTAGAGTGACTCAACTGTAATCAAAATTCTAGATCGGGTTGAACTATAATATGTCCTCATGCATCAATATGTAGATATGGATAGTATTGCTTGCCTAGAACTGATGTAGGATGGATTTTTATTGCACAGTTCTAGTCATCTCCTTGCTTTCTTATTCTGTAATGATGGATCCACCCATCTCACTGTTTAGTGTGTCATTAGATCCTTAATTGCTTTGATCTGAATTGTATGAGGATTTCCTTACCTGTTTCTTTCTCATCTAAGCTCTAATTTTTGAGACTTTGGTTTTAGCATTCTCAAAACTGGTATCAACCTTTTCTCTGTTCATGCAGTTCTTGCTCAAATGATCGAGTTGTTTACATATATAGCATCTCTTAGTAGGATCTATTTTTGAAGTGAGTCTTCACACAATTTTCACCAATGTGTCCATATTAACTATAGTGACAAAATTTGTACCAGGTGTTGTAATCCCAACCAAAAATTGCCTTGGATAATTGTTCAGCAGGATTCCAATTCTTAGTTTTGCACTTGGAAGATTTATGACCTTGTTTGTTGCATTTGTAGAATTTCCTTTCAAACTTAGGTTTCTCTTTACATTCACTTGCTCTATGTCCATGTTTATTGCAGCTATAGCATTTACCATTAAATTTTGACCTTCCATTGCTCCAAAATTTATTTGATGTATGCTCTGTCTTGCCATAGTGATTGCATTTAGGTATGTTGTTCCTTTGAGCTCCTTGTTGCGAGGATTCAACTTGTTCAGTATGTCCTAATCTAGTCTGTCCATGATTTCTCAGTTCTGTTTCCTGATCCATGCTAGTTTGTGAATTCACCATACTTTCATGTGTTTTCTTTTTAGTATTGAGATCATTCTACAGTCTTTCATTTTCTGTCCTTAGGTTGACAACTTCCTGTGTTGCATTGTTGAGTTGACTTGCCAAATCAGCTTGCTAAACTGATAAGTGCTAGATTTCATTTTCTTTTTCCTCTAATCTTGTACTCAACAGTATTTTATCTTCTTGTGCTATATTTTTGTCATCTTCCGCTTTGTTCTTTAGTTCCATGACTTCACACATTTTAATTGAGTGAACTTCCTGTTCTCTTTTTAACTTTCTGACTTCTTCAAGTAAATTGAGATTCTTTGCAAGAAAGTCTTCAATGGATGCATCAGCTTCTTCTGAGCTTCTGTCTTTGCAAATTTCTTCAATTATTTCTTTTATATAGTTCTTGTCATTCAGCTATACTGCTAGTTCTTTTATTCTCTTTAGGGGAAGAGAGAGCTTCTCCTTAAGTATTATGATATGATCCATGGCGACTTTAAGATCTATCTTTTCATTCTCAATGGATTTCTCTAGTCTGTATGTTTCCATATCCTCTGATCTTTTCTCAAGGTGTAAAACTTCTGATAAGAGAACCACTGCTCTGATACCAATTGTTGGAATTATATGATGTGCCCAATGACTAAGAGGGGGGGATAAGGAATCAGTAAAACTTAATCCTTTTAGACCACAATTAGATTAGCTTATTTGTCTGCATGCATATAACTGGAAAGTAAAGAATCAGATGCAACACATAACACAATATTTGGTTACCCTGAAACCTTCCAAAAGAAAGTAAAACTGGGGTGGGGATGATACCCAAAATATTTAGTACTATAGTATAAATTTAGCCTGTTAGAGATTACAATGACCACTTCTAATGGTCTGCCCTGTTAGGAGCATAAAAAGGATTATTAGGTCCACCTTGTTAAAGGATTTTGCTGATCCACCTATGAGAATCAACCAATTGATGATCTTCTTTATGCAACTATGATTGCTAAATAAGATCCTTTGAAATATGAATGATCACCTGAATGTGATAGATAAGTCTCTATGATCCTAAACACTTCTTCACTTGATTCAAACTGCCATTCGCATAATCATATCATCTTATGATTATACATTCATACTATATACATATTCTCCATTACAATTGGATAAACAAACTATCTTACATATATATCTTTATCCAACAAATAACTTTGAAATTTGGCTTTCAATAAACAAATATATATTCAACAATATATGCAAAGTCGGCTTCAAACCGTCACTCGGGTCCAAAAGACTACTCGGGTGATAAACTGTCACTCGGGCAATACTGAACACTCGGGCGACACTCTATACTTGGGTAACACTGTATACATGTGTAACACTGAATGACTAAGTATTTTGACACTAATTTAAAATACATCTTTCCATAAGGTCTATAGTGGCATGTCCTAAATCCAATCATGGCCTTTGAAGAGGATAAAATGAAAAAAATTTAATAAGTCGCAAAGGGACCAAATCTTGTTTTGTAAATGGACCAATAGTGTCCAATTGATAAAAAATGAATGTTTGGGAGTTTAGGAGTTTTTAGGAGGGTTTAATAAGGCATTTTTCTCACAATGGACCAATACTACAAGGTAGGAGGTCAATTAATTAACAAAATGTAAAGTTGTATATTCAATTTTTTGAAATACAATGGTTAGTTTGATTTTAGAGGGAAACCTTAGTTTAAGTATTTTAAAGGGTAAAATAAACTGATAAACAACCAAACATGGTTGAGGAATTTTGGGGAAGTTATTTAAATACCCTATGAATCCATTGTATGGATCCAATTTGGCTGGAAGTGTACGGACACGACGGTGAATCAATAATATTTAGTTTTCTACAAATTCTTGGAGTCAATTGACATAGTTGTTGAGTGTTTTAATTGAAAAAATGACTAAAATGCATTAAATAATTTTTATCCATCAATTTAATACACTTTTGAATTCTTTGAGTAACATTTTGTGTTGTTGTCCTGTACATTTTTCAAGTTTTGATAGTCACAGTTTAAGTTTTCTTATAATAATTATGATTTCTTCTTAGAAAATGATCATCCCATGAACTATTAAGGCATTAAATTCATGGGATGATGTCTTCCTAACATTTATTATACATTTCTAATAGTGTATGTGCATATAGCACGAAGAGAGGGTGATCACCATTGAGTTGTTGAGGAAAATATAAGGAAAATTGCTTGGTAGAGTATAGCAGTAGACAATCTTCCTGAACAAGGAATCCATTTTATGATTTGGAATGTCAAGATATGTTTATGTGAAGGTGTAGCATCCATCAATTGAGTCTATAAGTTCTTGGAAGGAAGAGATTTGGAAAGCCCTAGAATTAAGGGTTTAGTAAAGCCAAATTGGGGTTTTTGGTGTTGTATAAGGTTTGGATCTAATTCCTTTGGTATTTGTGAATTTGGAAGCATAATAAGACACATTATAGGAGTTGGGGACTTGAGGTTAAATATTTCATATAGTTTCTTTGTTAATTTACTCATTTTATGCTTTTTTAGGGTCAAAGGGTGTGAGCAGCAGTACATGCTCCAAAAAACAATAGAAATCCTCTTAATATGTTGAAGTATAGGTTGGAGGGTATCTGAATCATATGTTAGTTCATATTAATTTTTGGGAATGTTGGGAGTTAGGAATATAAGAAGCCTACTGCATGGCTACAAGATGGGGCTATTAGGCCTAGGGGACAATTTGAAGTAGATTGGAGGATTGGGAGTGTTGGGTATTGCATTAAAACCTAGAACCACTTGAATCCAAGTTAATGTAACTTAAAGACATCCTAAAAACCATTTTGGGTCATTGGAAGGAGTCTTGTGTAGTTTTAAGTCATTTGAAGCAATTGAGGATTTGGGGGATATAGTGTTTGAAATTCTCAAATTTGTAAACTTATAGTTGAGCTATTCATCCACCACTCTTACCTCTTTTATAGTCAGAAAATGGAAGAAATTCCATGGTAGACTGGTTTATTCTTCTGAGTAAGTGGTTTGGGGTCATTTTAATCACCTTGAATGGGTTCTTGACTTTGATCTGGCTTTAACCCCCTATTATGCCCCATTTCCACTTTTTCCAACCTATTTCTGGCACCCCAGACTGAAAAAATGGGAATTTGACCTCAGGGTCAAGGTCAACCTCAACCTTGACCTAGGTCACAATTGAACTTTTCTAGGCCAGGGGTTCAAATTTCAGAATCTCAGGGTTTCTGGATGTCGGTCTTTGGAAAAAGTTAATTCCCGCTTCTGGGTCGGCTGTTTCGGTCTTCAGAACAAAAAATAATAAATTATATTTAATATAGGTCCTCTTCTAGGGGCATGGGTCCAATTTTAATTTAGTTCTCCTATGTCATCCTCTCTAGAATATTGTGCCCTAATTTTATATAAAAGGAATCTTTCTCCTCTCATTTTCTCTAACCACAAGCAAGAAAAATCTAAGACTTGATAATTGCAAGAGCTCAAGACTTGAAGAGTGAATTTCAAAGGTGAGGAAGAAAGATTTTAAGCAAGCCAAGTAGCCATTGAAGTATTCATCCATTCTCAAGAACTTCTCAAGCACTCATTTTCATCAAGGAGATCCATTGGTGGCCATTAAAGGATTCAAGCTCTATGGAGCCCTCTTGTTGAATATTTCTCCATCCACATTCCTCCCAGCCTCTTCCAATTCAAGAACCCATTCAAGATTGGTGTTAAAGATCTACAATAAATTGATTGAAGACATCCTAATTTCTACATTCTACATTCTACATTCTACATCCATTTGGTGCATCCATACTTGTGGGTTCAAGGATTTGAATCCTCCACAAGGACCTTTTACATGAGCAAGGTGAATTGTTTCATTTACTTTGTTTATTCCTACAATTTCAATTATATATTTGAGGTTAATTCCAAAATCAGGGTTTGACCAAGGAAAACCCCTCCCCCCAATAAACAAACCATTTTTCTTGCAGGCATATGTTTGGAACAATAGATCGGGACAGAGATTCAGATACCCTTTTCGACAAACTTCTGGGATCCAAAAACATAATTTTAGTTTGAGACTTTTTAGGTTGATTATTCCCTAGGGTGCAATCAAAAATTTTGGTCAACAGTGACATTAACTTGAGGGTACAAATCAGAACTATGTTAGAACAGAAAAAGATTTCTGGGTTTTGTTCGTCTCTGCATTTCTATTCCAGTTCCGGTCTTAGATTTTCCAGAAACTCAACACAGGCTTTAGAAAATAGAATTCTTCATATCTACAATATTCCAAGGTTAGTACATTTCTTCTATTCAATTCAATTAAGGTTATCAATCTATCTAAACATATTTCACATTCAAATGAATAAACGGGTACTTAATACCTTCCTTATTTATTCTTGTTTCCAAATGGTTGATTCATTTATGCATTGATCCTTCCTTTTGGGTTACTCAATTTGGATATTTCAATTGCATATCTAATGATAGAAGAATAGCATCTTATTTACCCCCATAACATATTCAAATGTAAGGTCTTTAATGTTAAATGATCCACTTTCATAAACCCTTCATTTTACATCTTACATTTTCATGAACCCGCGATAGACAACTCTTTCTTTTTGTTGTTAGATTTACATCTTTTATGTTAGATCTTACATGCATATTAGATTATCTTTCTTTTACATTCTTTCATTTCCCTTTCAAAAATTAAAATCAAACTCTTTGTTTTCTAAAATAGTTCATTTGCATTGCATTGGTGTATGAGCTTTACCACTTCTAGTCCTACTTATAGTATCCCGGTTTGAAGAAGCCATAGACTCATGGGTTCCTTTGATCCTGAATCTTCCTCTCCTTTCCATAGAATCCCAAATGAAAATTTGAATACTTGTGATTCCAATCCTTCTATGGAGCATAAATCTTCTCACTCATCTCATGATGAGGAAGATGCTTTAAGAGTTCCTCTTGAACAAGTGCAAAAAATTTCAACCGAGCTTGATAAAATGGGAAATTGTCTTATTCAAGAAAACCATAATCAAGATTCCATCCAAGCTATAGAGGCTCTTAAGAAATTCCTTCATGATAGTGATCAAGTTGTTAATCTCTTACGTGGTATCACTCATCTTGTGCATTTGAATGTTAAACCTTTAGCACAAGAGGCTCAAGATTTAGGATTTACTCCTCCTATCACTTGTGAGGGACCTTCTTCCATTCCTTTACCTAGCATTCCTACTTACACTCCTCCTTTGATGACTACATCTCTCCCAATTTCATCTATTCCTACGAGTGTTCCATCGGTATATCTTCCTACCTCATAACCTTCATATCATAGTGTACCTTTTACTTATGCTAATCCCCTTCCAACTATGGTTCCAAATATTCCATCGGTTGTGTCTTTTATTCCTACTGCTTCCTACACTTTTCCTAGTGTTCCTAATATTTCTATGCCACCTATGTCTTCTAATGATTCCACAATTATTAGTTTGGCTCATATTGTGTCATCTTTACAACAACAACTCACATCCTTAACTCAATCCAAGTTTAGCATTCCTACATGTGACACGGGTAGTCCCTTATCCTTAGACATTATTCATCCTACTCTTCCTCAACAAGCCAATATGCCTCATCTAGAGAATTACAATGGTAAAGGCAATCCTGTTACTCATGTTAAAACATTTCAAATCCTTTGTAGTGATTATGCTTATGCCCATAGGATTTTAGCTAAACTGTTTGCTAGAACCTTTCGTGATAAGGCTTTGAAATGGTATTGTTCTTTACCTCCTTATTCCATTGGTTCTTTTCCTAAACTTTCTAATACCTTCATTCAACAATTTCAAAATAACATTGGTCTGCAAGTTTCCTTAACTAATTTAATGCATTGTAAACAAAAAATTAAGGAAAAATTGGCTAATTTCATTGGTAGACTTAAGCATTTCTATGCTCATATTTCTTATCCTATTCCTGATATTGATATTCAACATATGTTTATTTCAAATTTACAAAAGGATATTAGAGATAAGATTCTGCTTATTGAATTTACCTCTTTTCAAAAACTTTGTGCAACACTTCATCATTATCAATTACAAGTGAGTCAATTTGAGAGCAACACTCCAATGGCTCCTGTTCCAATTGATAAGAGTGACACTACTTCTAATCCTAATAGATTTGAGAAACCTAACAACTACATCAAGATTAATAAACAGATGAATGCGGTTGCTGATCAAGTTGTTGTTGCATCTCACAATGCCACTTCTGCATCCACTGCTTTCTATATGAATCGTACATTTACTCCTCTCTTTGAATCTTTACATTCCATTATGAGTAGGTTGTTAAGTGTTAATATGATTACCTTTCCTCCTATTCAACCTCTCCTTCCTGCTACCATAGCTTCAAAATCCTTTGATTCTAAATATTTTTTCCAATACCATCGCCAGAATGGCCATGATACTAAAAATGTTATTCTCTAAAGAATAAGGTTCCAGACTTAATCGATTCTAATGCTTTATCTATTGATAAATTTTATGGTAATGGGAATAATTTTGTTTCTCCTCCTAATCAAAACCTTCAAATCTACACGAATCCTCTACCTACACATGATACTAATACCATCGCTAAACCATCTTCTATGGATATTGTTGATGAATAAAATATGGATGATCTTAATAAAATTGTTAATCATGTGGAGAGCATCATTGCATCTCAACCTATTGTTCAAGATCCTTCACCTCCACCTCAACTTCAAGTTCCATCTAAACCTCAGAAACAAATTAAGGATAAATGACCTCAGGAACTTTTAATTATCTTTGATGACTCTGAGACTATTAAGGCTCTCGATGGTCCTCTTTATATTTATGCTAGGATTGCTAAGATACCTACGCATGGTTTTTCATGTTGATCCAACATATTTAATAAACGTTATTACCAAGGAAAATCTTTTTATGAAAAATTGACAACGTGATTGTTATGATCCATCGGATGCATGGATCCAAACTTGCAATGGTTTTCTCTATCCTGCACATGGTTCTATTAGCTTTCCTATTGAACTCTGTGGCAAGGTTGTAGATACTACATTCATTGTTGTTCCTACATCTGATCAATTTCAAGTCAAATTTGGTTTGCCTTGGATAAATTCTATGCATGCTATTGCTTCTCATATTCATAAATGTCTTAAGTTCATTCATAATGGAGAAGTTAAAATAATTAATCATAGTTTATATCAACCTTCTAGGCATAGAGATTGTGCTACTCTTGATTTCTTTTGGCCCTCATTACCTAATTTATGTCCTCCTCGCCTTGAAAACCTTTTTCATTCATATCAAGCCTATAAACATCGCAAGATTGTTGAGTTAAGCATGCCTCTAATAGATCTTAACCATGGTATTTTTACCACTCCTTCTATACCTCCTTTATCCATTACTGCTAGCTCTATTACTCAACCTCCCAGTGTTGCTTCACAGCCTACTGTGAATCCTACCAATCCTCCTAAAGAACCTGTGAAGGAATTAGTGGTTATTCCTCCTAGTTCTCCACATGTGTCAAACAAAGAAAAATGTAATAAATCTACTAACAAACATCATAAGAAGTGTAGAGCTAATGCTAGGGCCTGTTCTTCTCTTCTTCAAAATTCTTTACCTTATTTTGATCAACCTATGCCTGGTGTGTTGGAAGAAGTTAATATTCACAATGATGTTAAGATGAATGAGTATGATGATCCTATTCACATCTTAGATCCCATTTTAATTAATCTTGATGAGGAAGATACTTTAGATGATCCTATTGATCTTAGTGATGAATATGAGACCATTGATCTTGATACTGACTTACCTCATATGCTTTCAACTCAATTGACAATTACACCTAGTATCAAGCAATGTGATTCTCAAGAGGAACCTTGTTTGGAACTGGCTATTATTCCTATTGTATTGGATATAGTCCCTCTTGTGAGTTTCCCACCTTCCCTAAATGATATAAACAAATATGGGGAGAGTAGGTGATGTGTTTGATTGGATTACCCTTCATGGTAGCCATTTTTGTGTTTGCATGCTGTACTGTGCTTCTCCCATAATGTGTTTGCTAAATGTTTGTTAGACTCTTTTATACGACCCTTGTTACTTTGTTGGTGCAAGGTGATAAAGGAATTAGATCTGTTGCATAATTCCTCTATATGTATCTCGATTCTTCTATATGTAGTTTTCATGTTATGTTTTACTTGTTATATTGTTCGTAAATGTTTTCCTTGTGTAGTCCGCTTGGCTCTGCGACATGGTAGCATTGATTCTTTTTGGTCTCCATGTTGTGGTCTGAAAAAACTCTTCTTTGTAACTCTTGAGTTTTCTTTCCTCCATCGTCATTATAGTTCTACTTTCTATGGGGAATGATGTCAATTCATTTTCAATAATATCATATCTATATGTACATGTTATCTTATGATCATACTAACCCCACAATAGGTAGATCCCTTCTGCGTTCTTTATATATTTATGTGATTTGTCTTCGTTTGGGGGCATCTCATAGTGGAAACGTAATCAGTAGAGTTGTTTATGTTTCTATCAAAGCCATTACTCCTATTAAAGTGTTAGCAATGAATTTAATGTGGGGGCATATTCTCTACTCACTTTTTTCACAGATGCACATTCAAAATATTTTCAAAACTTAAAATTTTTTCCCTTTATGAATTAAAGACTAATCCTTAAAGCATGGATATTTTACTTTTTAGGATCTCTTGATCCCTCCAGTTTAAATTTACACGGATCTCTTGATCCCTCCAGTTCCAAATTACAATGTTTTCATCCCTTAAAGTCAGAAGGTGTCCTTAAGAATGGATCTCCCTAATGGGTTGACTAGTGAGTAGCCACATTCACTAGGCGGTTCAACTCCATCTTTCCAGCTACACTTTTTCCTTGTGTGGTACACAATGGGACATAAGTTCTCATTGGGTGAGGTAACCACACCCTCTCTATTTCTCCTTAACTGGTGATGTCTCTCTTATCGTGATCTTAGGGCTGATAAAGATTTAGGTCCCTTGGGGGCTTGAGGATTTCTTTGTCCCTTTTGATTCCAATAATATTATCTATTCTTTATGATCTCCTTTACCAAGAGTTTGCATTGAGTCCATACTCTTGCTAAAGTGGGGGATAAATGTATAGTTGGAAAATGGAAGCACTTCCATGGTAGACTAGTTTATCCTTCTGAGTAAGTGGTTTGGGGTCATGTTAAGCGCCTTGAATGGGTTCATGACTTTGATGCAGGAGCATCCTGGGTGTAAGGGCAATCTTGCATCACCCAAAAATGTGTTTTTCTATTCAATAATGGCTATTTTGTACAAAGATGCTATTTTTGGAAACTTACTATTTTTAGTAAGTTGGTCGTTTGAACTCAGAATGTTTTAATTTTCCATGTGAAGGTTTATCTTAGTCATATAAGAATGCCAGTTGAATTTTGTTGCCAGATCATTTGTATTGGCAAAGTTATTAAGGATTTACTGTTGAGATTTTAGGGTGCAAAACCTTTGAGCTCAATTTTTAGGACCTTAAAGACTCCGGATCAAGGTCGAACCCCTGGTTGACTGGCACTTTGCAAATTAGACACTGTAGATCGCGATCTCCCCTTTCCGAAAAGTGGTTATAATAGCCAATCGGAGCTACGGTTCAAAAGTTATGGCTTCCGGAAGTTGAGCTACCTAATCTCATGTTTTGTAAATATTTAAAGCCGACCCTTTTGTAATAAAAGTGAAAAAATAATTAAATGCTAAGGATAGTCGGCCTTAATGGCTAGATTTCTAGAACCTTCTCGGGCGATGGAAACTTGCCTATTTAAGGAAGGCCCGTAGTGTTTTCTAGGGCAGTTCTGGGTGGTTATTTGAGGCTTTGTCCTACAGATTATTGTAAGGGATGCCCATGTGGCTTTTGATATTGTAATTTTGAAGTTTGTAATTCCACATTTGTGGGGCCAATAAGAAGCCAATTTTCTGTTCTTGCAAATTTCTATGGTTTCCTTTTGTTTTTGTCATGTACTTGTGGTATTAAGGGGAGTCCCCTTTATCAGACTTTGATCTGGCTTTATCCCCCTGTTCTTCCCCATTTCCACTTTTTCCAACCTATTTCTGGCACCCCAGACTGAAAAACTAGGACTTTGACCTCAGGGTCAAGGTTGACCTTTTTGGGTAAAGGTCGACCTCGACCTTGACCTAGATCACAATTGACCTTTTCCAGGCCTGGGGTTCAAATTTTAGAATCTCAGGGTTTCTGGATGTTGGTCTTTGGAAAAAGTTAATTTCCGCTTCCGGGTCGGCTATTTAAGTCTTCGAAACAAAAAATCCTAAATTATATTTAATATAGGTCCTCTTCTAGGGGCATGGGTCTAATTGGAATTTAATTCTCCTATGTCAGCCTCTCTAGAAGATGTTGCTCTAGTTTCATATAAAAGGAATCTTTCTTTTCTCATTTTATCTAACCACAAGAAAGAAAAATCTAAGACTTGATAATTTTAAGAGCTCAAGACTTGAAGAGTGAATTTCAAAGGTGAGGAAGAAATATTTGAAGCAAGCCAAGTAGCCATTGAATCAGTCATCCATTCTCAAGCACTTCTCAAGCACTCATTTTCATCAAGGAGATCCATTGGTGGCCATTGAAGGATTCAAGCTCCATGGAGCCCTCTTGTTGAAGATTTCTCCATCCACATTCCTCCAAGCCTCTTCCAATTCAAGATTGGTGTTGAAGATCTACAAGAAATTGATTAAAGACATCCCACATTCTGCATTATACATCCATTTTGTGCATCCATACTTGTGGGTTCAAAGATTTGAATCCTCCACAAGGACCTTTTACATGAGCAAGGTGAATTCTTTCATTTACTTTGTTTATTCCTGCAATTTCAATTATATATTTGAGGTTAATTCCAAAATAGAGGTTTGACCAAGGAAAACCCCTCCCCCCCAAAAAACAAACCATTTTTCTTGCAGGCATAGGTTCAGAACAACAGATCGGGATGGAGATTCAGAAACCATTTTCAGAAAACTTTTGGGACTTTTTAGGTTGATTCTACCCTAGGGCGCAATCGAAAATGTGGGTCAATGGTGACATTGAATTGAGGATACAAATCGGAATTGTTTTAGAATAGAAAAATATTTCTAGGTTTTGTTAGTCTCTACATTTCTATTCCAGATCCGGTCTCAGATTTTTCAGAAACTCAACACAGGCTTCAGAAAACAACATTCTTCAGATCTGCAATATTCCAAGGTTAGTAAATTTATTCTATTCAATTCAATTAAGGTTATCAATCTATCTAAATCTATTTTGCATTCAAATAAATAAATAGGTACTTAAGATATTCCTTCTTTATTCTTGTTTCCAAATGGTCGATTCATTTATGCATTGATCCTTCCTTTTGGATTAATCAATTTGGATATTTCATTTGCATATCTAAGGATAGAAAGATAGCATCTTATTTACCCCCATAACATGTTCAAATGTAAGGTATTTTATGTTAAATGATCCACTTTCATAAACCCATCATTTTAGATCTTACACCTCTGCATCAAGTGGTATCCGAGAATAGTAGGAATCCTTTGGGGAAGTTTTGGAAGTGGTCTTGATAATTTGGGTCCTTAGTTAGCCCTTGGAGTAGAAGTATCTTTTGAGGAGAATTCCTTAGTTGATCCACCTTTTCTAAGAGATCAGGAACCATTTCTAAAGGAGAAGAAGAGTTTCCCACAAGGATGACAAACATTGAGTTTGAAAGGATAGTAAAGGAGAAATTGGTAGATAACAAGAAGTTGAAGGCAACATTGGAACAAAAGGAGAAGGAGAACAATGAGAAGGATAAGATTATGGAAACCATGATGGAGAGAATCTTGGCATTAGAGAAAAGGGATGGAAGAAGAAGACAAGATGAGGAAGTAGAAGTTGGAGAAGAGAAAGAATTACCCCAAGAGGAAGAGAAATTAGATCCTAAAGATCAAAGGATGACTAGGTTTTCAAAAGCCATAAAGAGTGGAGATACAAGGGCAAGAGAAGATTTGCCTACGTATGGAGGGAATATGGATGATGAATAGTGATGAAATGTAATTTATTGGATGCTTGATAATGTTAAGTTGAAGATAATGCAAGACATTAAATCAGTTAATGGTTTGTATTGTCATTGATGTCAACTTGATATCATCTGTACGGTTATGTACATAATGCCAAAGACTTTAGAGAATCAATGGAACAAAGGTTATGCTTTTAGCAATGCATAAAATCCAAGTATTCACTAATTGAAAAACAACACCGATGGAGTGCACACCATTGGTAAAGGCAAAGAAGAAAAGTTACAGTGATACCCGACGAGCAGAAGACAGTGTTGCCCGATGAAGCAAAACCACAGGCTGCCCGATGAGCTAAAAACAGAGCTGCTCGACGAGTAAAAATCCAATGATGCCTGACAGATGGAGATCCTGAAGCTAAATAGAGTCACACTGACAAAACTATCAGTTGTCACCGATGACTAACTACAGAGTTGATCGATAGAACAAAGAGTTCAGAAAATGATAAAATATCTAGCTGACAAGAGCTAAAGATAGACTTAACTGGTTGTTTTCTTTGTTTTATTCAACCAGAGTTAAGTGATTGAATTAAAGATGATGTGTACAATTGGAAAGAAGATAACTACAAGATAAATCAAGAGTTATGATTTAAATCAAATTGGCTGGATTATTTTTCACGCCAAGAATCAAGAATCAAGAAATAGTGAAAACCATGTCTATATAAGAGACAAGCTTAATTCATTTATGCATGGGATTAAGGGGAGTGAATAGAAAGAGGATGCTGAAGAGAAACTGATGAAGAATAATTTCATATAGTCCTAATCAATCAAGCTAAAGGAGAGCTAAAGAATTTTTTAGACACTGACGAACAATGAAGCACAACATCACAGTGCAGAAAGAGTGGAGCACAAAGAACTGAATTGATACATTGATTAGAGAGGTAATGTACTTAAATAGATCTGAAAAGATGCAATTCAAAGTTGCATCATGAACAGGTCATAGTTTTTCAGTATAACCATTGAAGCATCAAGTCTCTTAACAGAGCAGGACTTAACAATCTTCTATATATTGAGGTACATCCCAAGGAGTGCCAAAAAGGTTGATTCATGAGAGTAGCATTGGACTTGCCCGATACCTATTGATAGTCTAAGAAGGAGGCTGATTCAAGGATGGTAGCAATAGATTCCCGATACTAAGTGAAAACCTCTATGTATAAAATTCTCTAACAAGGTCACACTTAACACTGTGTTTGTAACCTTTAACAGGGTTGGCTCCTAACAGGGCTCACTTCCAAAGAGTGAAAATTTGGGTTACTAGTCCCAGTGGTTTTCCCCTAACAGGGTTTCCACGTTAAAAATTCATGTGTTATGTGTGTATGATGCACTTCTTTATTGTTTTGTATCTGACATAGTTAACACTGGATTGATCGGTATACTCTACCTATTTACTGAGTTTCGGTAAATAGTTATACTACTGTTGGCTAACAGATTTGTCTTCTCAAAACACCTACACAAAATGACTCCTGAACACCCAAGGCTGAAAGAAAAATTGCAACACAACAGTTGGGTCACTTCGCTATGAAGAACGTAAGTGCCCTTTGAATTGACCGGGTACAACTCCTCGTGTAAGATTTACAATGAATTAAACATGGATGCTTTTAACCAGAAAGCATGAAAGGATTACAAACATCTATTTGTAAACATGATATAGATGCAAAGAGACTAACTAACTAAAAGGAGATAAACATTAAATGCTACAAATTTCATTTGCCTCAACACTGCATTACAGAAAGAAACTAAGAGAGAAAGATAGACTAGTTCTTTCCAAATACACAAAAAACTATAGCACAAAGTCCACAGATGATCGTGTTGATTATCAGACGTAACAGATACGAATTCAAAGGAAATCAATATCATTCAAAGATGAATATTAACCAGAAAATGAGCATCTAAACACAAAGTTTTAGTATGCTACTATTCTCCTTCTTTGAACACAATAAAATAAAAAAGATTCTGTTGTTCCTGCACACTAATCATTATCTAAAAATAAAATCCCTCTTTCCCTACATTACAATAAAAATATCCTAAAACTATCCCTCCCCTGGCACAAAGTCACTCGGGTTAGGTGGAATCCAGACCCCTCTTTCCCAGAGCACAAAGACTTTTCAGAAAAAGAAGAGCCCCCCTATCACTGTATTCATAGCCTCTGTTCTGCTATGGCTCAAAGTCCCCCAGCCAAAATTCAGAAATTGGAACCCTCCCTCTATCTTCAGCTGGCCTCTTTATCTTTTTTTTTTCTATCAGTTTCAATTCCATAGCCATTCTGTTACCAGAATAACTATTTCTTGGAATCAAAATCTTTAATTACCTCCCGATGAAATTTCATTTCATCTCCTTTTGAGCTCTCCTCTTTTTAGTCTTTAATAACTTTCTCTCTTTAATTGACACGACTCCTCCTTAGAATTCCT
>MU223776.1:9198506-9212270 GCA_018584345.1 Thuja plicata
TTGAAGCTTGCCCATTTGATTTATCTAATCCTAACAAGTTTAACACATTGTGCTTTCTATGTTTTACAGCCTAACAAGTGTTTTCAGGTACCTTTTGACAGGTTTCATGGAGTTGGATTAGCAAGAAATTAACGTGGTTTTCGCAGGTTACCAAACCTCTTCCGTCTTGACTTCTATTTTCCTGTTTTCACAACTTCAAAACCATTTTTTCCCACTTGATAAACAACTAGATATTATGCTCTTTTCTTCTTGAGGAAAATCAGAAAGTTGGACGTTGTCTTATCATTTGTGATGAAACTGGGAGTAACTGAACCACAAACAAAACTATTTAATTCATTTTGGAAAAGTAATTGAACAAACACAAATTACTAAATATGTGGGCTCAATGACCAAATACATTGTTTAATTACTTTTGGATCAGAAATTGAATAAAACAAACGCACTAAATCTTTGTGGTTAATTGAACAAGGCAAATTTCCTTTTCAAGCATCCTATTTTCATTAAAATAGGAACACTTAAATCAAGCTCAACATAGCTTGAGGGAAAGAACATTGTTTTTAGTGTTTGAGGAGAAAACGACATGGAATAGGAGAGTATTCTCTTCTTCTTTTGAAGAATTAGAAATCTAGAACTCCTAAGCTTGCCAATCCTGGTTACCGTTCTTTTAATAGTAGAGGGCTTTTCGATTGAGAAAAAATCTCCTGGGAATGACCCAAGTGAGGATAGGTCTTACGCCGACCCTTCCAACTCACTATAAATAGTTGCTTCCTTGTAGGCCAAAGCCTCGAAAGATGGAACTGGTTTTGTTCTTGGAATTTTGACATCATTCCTTGAACATATCAGGGTATATATAGAGCGGAGCCGCTTCAATCTTGCTTGCGAGACTATATATATTCTGGTACTCATAGGGCTATACACCTCAATTTTTCCTTGTGTAATTCTATGGGGGACAGTTTCGAATGGATTGCCCAATAATCTACAACACATTCAACTGAAAGAATTCCTGATTCATCCCCGAAAGGGTGATAATCTTTGTGCAAGGCAAAAAGTAATTGCCCCAAGACACTTGTCATATCTTTCCCTCACTTGTGTTTGGAGTTGGCTAATACAGCATCATGACTGGAGCCATTGCGTGCTTGGTGATGGCTGTATTCGGATTAGCATTTGAGTGTGTGCCTAAGTCAACGAGCAAATGATTTTCATCCTCCACCTAGAGAATAGGAAAAAGATGTGTGTTTTGATCCACCCCTTTTAAACAAAGAAAAATTGTTTGCCGTGTCAGAAAGATCATTAAAAAGATAAGCTCCTCATAACAATCTATAAATTTCATACCCTGGAGTACAAGTGTTTTTCACACCCAACAAATACCTCTTAAATGCAATTCAGAGACAAACAGATCACGTTCCTCAAAATGCAAATTTTTCAAAATTGACTAAACTGACAAGTCCATCATACAATCACATCCGAGATTTCCTAAGTCGTATCCTATATTCAGGATCATATCTGGTACATTAGATTGCATTTGGTCAAGCAACAAGTCATATCCAATTTTTCTAGGATCGCATCCAGGGTTTAGGATCGCATTTGGTTCTGTCAGAGGATCGTATTTGGGAGCTCGCATCCTGGGTAGTGGGCATTTCTAGCAGTCTTTTCTAGGAAGTCTTAGTTGTTTTAGGTACCCTTTTTACTCTTTAGCTGGTCCCTATTGTCTCTTCTGGTCTCCCTACTGTTATTTTCAAACACTTTTGAAATGTCTACCTTCCATGATCAGTCAGTCTTTCACGATCAGTTCAATACGTGTGGTCTACCCATTCTCTATCAACAACTTGGTTCCAAGCTCACTATCAGGGCATTCTAACCCTCTAACGCTAGAATCATTTACATCCACCAAACAAACAAATAGTTACTTCTACCTAGACACACCCACTTGAACAATCTGGAATCCTTGCTAGTACTATTGGGAAACGTTGATGAAGTTGAGAAACAAACTTCATGGTTAACACGAGATGCAACAAGTACACAACTAAAGGATCAAAAGTACCTCCTAAAACATCACACTTTCAAGGAGAAACTTCTCACAATTCCCTATTTGATCTTAATTCACCTCAAATGGGTAGCAACACTAACGATTAGAGTAAAGCCTTTGAGGGCTATGACGATGGCAAACAAGCACAATCCATAGGCATGGAAGAAGAAGAAAGACCCAGGTTTGAACGTAATCTGTTCGAGTCAGATAGTGATGAAGAAATCCTTGAAGATGAATGTGAAAAGATAAAACAAAGCAAAAGAGTCCACAAGCTGTTAGAACGGATAATCAGAGATGACAAAGAAAAAATCTTCCTCCATTTAGCATCCACAGGTGTCAAATTACCCCAGGATTACGATGTGAATGATCTTAAAGAAAAGGAGGTACCAAACCAAATATCTATCCTTACTAAATAGCTCAATCAAATGCAAACCGAGCTCACAAACCTCAAGCAAGAAAATGACAAACCAAAAACAAAATACTCTTTGGACGCCATTTGTCCATTTCCTTTCAATAAGAGTATCACAATGGTTCCATTTCCTCCTAATGTGGCAAGACCAAAATATGACAAGTACACAGGGGAAACCGATCCACATGACCATGTGAGAGAATTTTGTGCTCTTAGCATTGAGTATATGAATGAACCCACTTACCTCATGCGACTATTTCAAGGAAGTCTAGGAGGAAACGCCATGAAGTGGTTTTCAAAATTAAATCCCAAAGTCAAGACATTTGAAGAGTTGATGAAATGGTTCCTTCAACACTACTCCTACAACATCCAACATGATGTCACCATGATGGATCTATGTAATACCAAGAAGAAAATGGGAGAATCCTTTACACCCTTCCTACAAAGATGGAGGAAGATCTTTGTACGATATTCAAGAGTTATCCATGAAATAGAAAAGATGGAAATCTTTGTTAATAATCTCATACCTGAATTGAGCTATGATCTACAAATGCAAGATTCTCCTAGCTTCGACAAGATGATTAAGAATGCTCTCCGTATCGAAGACGTCATGGTCAAAAAGGGGGAGATCACCCTTCAAAATGAAAACAAAGGCAGTAGCTCCAACTCCAAGCCTAAATGGTGGAAGCAAAACAAAAACGTTGTTAATGATGGAGTGGTTGATGCTTCCAACATTAATTCTAAAACTGAAGCATTCAATCTTACCAATGGTATGCAAGCAAGCAAGGAGGCTAAAATAACACCTCTCATTCCCAAAGCCAACAATGATAATGACAAGGGACGAACATGGAATTCAAAACCCCAAAGAACATTGACACCTTTGGGAGAACCTCTTGAAACCGTCTTAAAAACATTGGTGGATAACAAAGTCCTAACGATTCCTGATTCTAAACCTTGGGAACCAATGGTCAAACCCAGATGGTGGGATGACAACTCTTACTATGTTTTCCACAAAAACAAGGGACACAAGACAAATAATTGTCTTAAACTGAAGCACGTTATCCAGGACCTCATTGAAGGGGGTAAGATCAAGGTGGATGGACACACTACAAATGAAAATCACACAACATTTAATAAACTATTCCCCAATTACAATCAAGGAGAAACATCCAAAGGGAAAGGTAATGAGGTACACTATACTTATTCCAAAAATGACAATGTGATCAACATGCTCAACATTAAAAATGAGTCTATCAACATGGTCACCATCAATGGAGCCTCATCCTCCACAAACGCTATAACCCAGAGCCAAGCACAGGTTACGATCAAGGGACCTCCAAAATAGACATCTACACCCAAGGTTCCTATTATCACTATACCTAAACCAGGAGCAAAACATGTGATCACTATTCCTGGAGTGAAATATGACTTGGTGGATCAATTGCAAAGAACTGCTGCCAAAATCTCCATCTTTGAATTACTCAAAATATCTACCGTGCGTAGAGAAATTCTAGAACAAGCTCTAGATGCTGCCAATGTTTTGAAGGATATAGATGTAAACAAATTCCAAGCGATGGTCAATCATATTTCAGCACCACATTACCTCTCCTTTTTTGAGGAAGATGACAAGTCATTGACCCATCCACATAATCAACCCCTCCATATCGAATTGCTTATTAATAAATCCCGTGTTAGATGTGTGTTGATAGATGGAGGTGCTAGATTAAATATTTGTACACTGGATCTTGTCAGGAGGCTCGGCCTCTCAGAGCAAACAATTGACTCTAGAAATAAAATAACCATCAAAGCATATGATGAGAAAGAAATATCATCTCGAGGTGTCATTTGTCTACCCATCAGGGTGGGACCAATTGAAAGAGATGTAATATGTCAAGTTCTGGATCTACCACTAGCCTACAACATTCTACTAGGGAGACCATGGATCCACAAGATGCAAGCTATACCATCTACTTATCATCAATGCATCAAGTTCCCATATAATGGAATAGAGGTGACAATTCCTGCAGATACCAACTACGCTTGCAACAATATTAAAGCAGGTAGCATGATCCCACACAACAAGGAAGCTATGGATACAATTACTCCTGAAACTACCAAAGACATGGTCATGAAGGGCTTTAGCAAAATATTGAAACTTCAAGAAACAGGTATGGGAGAATACAAGTCAGACCTGAATCCCTCCCTGACAGAGCTTCCAGTATCACCAAGATCCTATGGAAAACCATCATCAACATTCACACCTCTCATAGTACAAGAACTAGAAATACATAAGGCTACTGGTATGGTAAAGTCATCCACGTCTCCTTCAGATAACACAGAAGAGCAGGCAATCTTAAATTGGCTTTACAAAGAAGAACTAGTGGAGTCTGAGGTAAAAAATGTAAAGATATCCCTAGAACAGTATGGAAAGGGATATGATTTCCTCAAACAAATGAGATACAAAGGAAAAGGACCTCTAAATGACATAGGACGAGGGATCATCAAACCTATACCCATGGATTTCCGCCTCAACAGAGATAAAATAGGATTGGTATTTAATACTCAAATCAACAAACCTCCTTCCAAGAAAAGTCCACCTTCTGAAGCAGAGAGTGATAAAATAGATGAAATAGTCTCAGACCCATGGCTTTATGAGAGATTGCTACATATTGGTACAGAGAATCCAGAATATCAAGGAGAACGCTATGTACCTAGTTTTGAGGTACCACAGGATCTTCATACTCCTTTACTAGAATAACCACCCATTCAAGAGGTAGGAGACACTGTAGCTACAATCACTCAAGAAAAACCCCGGCCATAGAATTTACATCCTAATTGGGGGCAATTGGTCACTATTACACATGTCCTAGATCTACCTCACTTTGATCTACATGCAGCCAACCGAGTCCATCAAATAAACATTGCTGAATATTTGAATAGATCTGATGATGATGTCACAGACTCTCATGACTATGAGTATGATCGGTTATCTATTGCTTATGAAGAAATTGGGATAGACACGATTCACATGTTTGCAACTCCCGCAGCTCCTAGTAGGTGACCTAACATCCCTTTCAATGACACTAATCCTCCTGAAGCAGAAGAAGAGTTCCTTCCTCCAATCATAGATGGAGAGACTGGAAAATACATAACTCTACAAGAATTTCATAGGCTATAAGCAAGCAGCCTTCTTTTACAAAGAGATGATGATGAGTTATCTACTAATGAGTCACTAGAGTTCGATCCATATATGCCTGACAATGACCCTTTTAACAATGATCTCACTCTTATTGACCTAAACATTGAAGACATTAACTTAACAGACCATGTCATGTCGGTTAACAGTTTTGATGCTAACACGATGCTGTCCTTCTCAGAATCTAACTCCCTAAAATTGGTACTTCCAGACCTCATCGATTGGACTGAAACAGATCCTACACCTATGCTCAACTTTTCCAATGACCACTCCCTATATTGTTATCTTAATGCTTGTGAACCTCACCCTTCTTCCACCAATGCAAGGAGCGAGAACATGTCATAGGAAGATATCAAGTTTCTTAATCACAAAATGAAAAATAAAAAGAAAAAGTAGACTGATGATGAAAACCACTCTGTGGTAGTATCAGATCCTGAAATAGTAAAGAAAAAAGATGTATCCGATGGTGAAAACCTCTCAGAGGCGCCAAAGGATGAGACTCTTGATATCCTCCCTGAACACTTTTAGGAATGATATTTGGTATTAATTGAACCAACACAACTGGTGAACTTGGGCACTATTGAAGAACCTCAAATAGTCCATCTAGAAAAATCCCTATCAGAAGAAGAAAAGGTACAATTCACAAAATTCTTGAAGGAGAAAAAGATCAACTTTGCCTGGTCGTACACTGATATCCCAGGACTAGATCCCAATCTCATTATGCATCACTTATCTATAGCTCCTGGGATAAAGCCCGTGAAATAGAAACTAAGAAAAATGCATCCTCATGTTGCATTACTAGTGAAAGAAGAATTAGAAAAGTTGTTAAAAGCTAGATTCATTCAGGTCATTGCCTATGCAGCTTGGATCTCTAATGTGGTCCCATCTCTAAAACTGATAAATCTATTAGAATCTGCACATACTTTAGAGATCTCAACAAAGCATTTTTGAAGGATGATTTCCCTCTACCAAATATTGACATGATTATAGACCTTACAATTGGCTATCAGATGTATTCCTTAATGGATGGATTCTCAGGTTATAATCAAATCAAAATCACCCCTGAGGATCAAGAGAAAACCGCATTTACATGTGCATGGGGCACATTTTGCTGGAACATCATGCCATTTGGGCTAAAGAATGCTGGAGCAACATATCAAAGAGCTATGACAACCATATTCCATGACATGATGCACAAAAACATGGAAGACTATGTTGATGACACACTGGCTAAATCAAAAGAAAGGGGTACTCATATTGCCGATTTAGGAAAAATATTGGATCGAATGGAACAATTCCAACTCTGACTCAATCCAAAGAAATGTGCCTTTGGGGTTCAATCAGGTAAACTCCTAGGGTTCATAGTATCAGCCAAGGGAATTGAGGTAGATTCGGAAAAAGTAAAAGCTATTCTAGAAATGACTCCTCCATGCAATATCAGTCAAATGAGGACACTACAGGGGAGACTCTAGTCTATCAGGAGATTTCTGTCCCAACTTACAGATAAGGCACAACCCTTTACTAAGATGCTACATAAAGGGGTTACATTCAACTGGGATGAACACTGTGAAACCAATTTCAGAGAATTGAAGGCATACCTAGCTTCACCACCAATTCTTATGGCACCTATTCATGGAAAGCCTTTGCTCCTATATATTTCAGCTACAGCTACACCACTAGGAGTATTACTAGCACAAGAGGATGAAACAAAGAAAGAGTGGGATATCTACTACATTAGTAGAACTCTAGTCACTTATGAGATCAATTATAGCCTTATTGAGAAAGCATGCTTAGCAGTTGTCTTTGCCTCATAGAAATTAAGACACTACATGCTTTCTCACACAGTCAAGCTCATAGCTAAGATCGACCCTCAGAAGTATCTTTTAAGCAGAACCGCATTAACAGGCCATTTGGCAAAATGGGTCCTCATTCTAAGCGAGTTTGACATTGAGTATGTTGAATGGAGGGCTATCAAAGGACAGGTACTTGCAGATCAACTGGCTGATTCACCACTCCAGGATAATACACCATTGCTAATTGAGTTTCCTGATGAAACAATCACACATCTCACTGAACACTCATGGAAGATGTACTTTGACAGGTCATTTACTGAACAAGGATCTGGAGCCGAGGTTCTCTTCATTACTCCACAAGGATATACGATTCCCAAATCTTACAAATTAATGTTTCCATGCACCAACAATATCTCAGAATATGAAGCGTTGGTCAACGGTCTCAAGCTTGCCATAGGATGGAAGATCATTGAGCTACACATATATGGTGAATCCCAACTAGTTATCAATCAAATCAATGGGGAATATCAAACAAGAGATGAAAAATTGATGCCCTACAAACAACTAGTTGATGATTTGAAGAAATACTTTGTCTTCATCACCTTTCAGCAGATACCAAGATCAAAGAATAAAGCTGCAGATGCTATGGCTACCTTGGCGTCCATGTTACAATTAGAGGAACATCAATTCTACTATGATTTCTTGGTGGAAGAAATATCCTATTCGGCCTTCGCCAATCCAAAATACTAGGTAATTTGTGCCTTAAATACTCCCGATCAATCCCGATATGCCAGTATTATTGCCTATCTTTCTGATCAAGCCATTCTCGCCAATCTATCTAGAAATGAGAAATGATCCTTGATTAGGACAACATCGCGTTACATCCTCATAACTAACAACCTATATTGACGTAGTCTCGACGGTACACTTCTTTGATGTTTAGAACAAGAAGAGTCCGATCTAGCTATAAAAGACGTCCACAAAGGTGTATGTGGATCACACTCAAATGGCTTTTTGTTAGCTAAAAAACTGCTCAGAGTAGGCTATTATTGGCCTACAATGGAGAAAGATGCTATTTAATTTTCCAAAGCATGTCTTAAATGCCAAACACATGGAAACCTCATCCATGCTCCTACCAGAGAACTGATACCTTTCATAACACATTGGCCATTTTAGCAATGGGCCTTTGACTTGGTTGGACAAATATATCCCAACTCTTCCAATGGACACAAGTTCATCATTACAACCACTGCGTATTTCACAAAGTGGGTTGAGGCCGTGCCGCTAATCAAAGCCACTGGCAAACAGGTGGCTATGTTCATTTTAAACTACATTATTTGTAGATATGGGATACCCTCTTCAATTGTGATAGACAATGGGGGCCAATTTAAAAAATAAGACATTGATGACCTCTGTGAATAGTTTCACATTACTCAACATTGCTCTTTGGTCTATTATCCTCAAGGTAATGGACAGGCTGAGGCATCGAACAAAAATATTCTCAAAATCCTACACAGAACTGTAAGCAAGTCTGGCAAAGACTGGCATTTACAACTAAATCCAACACTATGGGCCTATAGAACAAGCATCAGGACACCAACTGGAGCCATGCCATTTGCTCTAGTCTATGGCGCTGAGGAAGTATTACCTATTGAGGTTGAAATCCCATCTTTGCAAATCTCTCTACAAGGGCTAGTTACTGATGAACAGTACCACATTGATCGGATAAATTCTCTAGACCTATTGGATGAGTACAGAAAACAATTGTTTGATCACCTCAAGGTATACCAAGCAAGAATGTCCAAAGGTTACAACAAGAAGGTTAAACCACACAAGTTTGAAGTGGGGGACCTTGTCCTAAAAGAGAATCCTAAAAACCAGCCTAACAAAGAGTAGAAAGGGAAATTTGAACCTAACTAGCTAGGACCTTATGTTATCATGGCTACTTTTGGGACTGGAGCTTATCAGTTAGCTATGCCTAAGGGAGATGTTATTCTCAATCCTATCAAAACTCTACATTTGAAGCGATTCTACGCTTAATGTTCGGCTAGCAGAGCCTGTACAACAAAAAGTTCTTGCAAAACACCAAAAACATTCAGAAAATTGATCCTGAAGAAATCCAAAAATAGTGAAAAAGGTTCTTCAAAATGGGTATCCTTGGTGAAAACCTGGTAAATAGGCAAAATGGATACATCTACCACATGAAACATGTCAGAATCTAGAAACTACAAACATGATACAAATCCAAGCATAAAGAGTATCAGTAAGCATAAAGAGTATCAGTGCGCATAAAAGAGTATCACAGCATAAAGAGTGTTAGATACACATAAAGAAAATCAGTATGCCAAAACTCATGAATCAAATATATATATATATATATATCAATGTAATTTATGAAAATGGGATCTCAGCAGGATCCATATATACATGTATAAATCTCAAAAAGAAGCAAAATGGAGCACAGTATCAACTCTGGCCCACCCCCTCTCCCTGGTCAGGAGGAGGAGGAGGAGGAGGTGGCATGAATGGCACTGCTGGAGGTGGCATGGCCCCCTCTGACTGCTGAGCTATATGTGAAAAAGTGGGTGCCCTCTGACCCTCAGGAACTGCAGCATGATATAAGGCATAATAATAAGTCACCCTCTATCCCTGATGGACTGCGGTCTGGGCCTGTGTGTCCCTCTCAGCTCTCAGCCGCTCAAGCTACCTATCTCTGTCTACTAACAAAGCCTCTGTAGTGGTAACCCTAGCCTCCAAGGCTATGATTTGAGCTTTGAGCTCCTCTCTCTCCTGCTCACACCTTGATAAAGGATCCCCATCTCTGCTAGGGCCCTGCTCCTGTACTCTTTGTCTCCACTGTCTCTACTGCTCAGGAGTAAGTAATGGGCTAGGATCTCTCTGGGGGGCCACAAACCTGTATCTCAGTCGTCTCTGACCACTACCACTCAGACCGCCAGTATCTACTGCCTCACCACCTCCCCCCTGGTCATCACCATCATGTCTATCATTTGGGGGAGGATGCCTGCCGCCTCTGCCTCCATCTTTGCCACCATCTCAGCCCCCATGTCTACCTAGAGCTCTACCCCTACCACCTCTCCCCCTGATAGGTCGATCCTTTGGATCATAATCTAGCGACTCCTCTATATGAGGAATCATCTCCTCTAGCACTGTAAATCATGGAAATGGATGCTAAAGCATCTCTGCAGCATACCCATCAGAAACACCTGCATCCTCAACATCTGGGCAAAGGTCCCAGTCTATAGCTACCATGTCCTAGATGTCCTGTGTAGTAGTATCATAAGTCAGCTAAGCTCCCAGTCAGCCACCTCATCCCTGATCCGAGCTTAAACTGCCACATCCTCAGTGTGACCCTGTCGCCGGCCATACTGCCTCAGAACCCTGGTGATGAGGAAGCGCTCTATAATGTATCTGGTACAACCAATCAAATATCTTCTCTAACACAAAAGGGGACTTGCTGAGCGTCAGATGTCCATACCTCATAGTCTAGGTATGGTTGCCACACGACCTCTATCATATCATCGAATAAACGATGCCAATACTCAACCTTGCCCAAGTGGGGTTGTTGTAATAGACCTTCATACATATATACATAGGGATGCTCTGGAGCCCTCTGCTTGTCACCAATCGGCCATGTCACTGGGATGTGCTCCCAGGCCCATACCTGAAGAATCAATATGCCCACAGTCATGCTGCAGGTATGGTGATAAACAATCTTATGCAGCTCTCGGTATATGTGAGCTAAAATGTAGCCCCCCCAGGCAAATCATCGGTGGTGGACGATCATCTGCTCTACCATGCTGACCCAGCCCACAAAGAAACCATGCTGTCCTCTGTCTGGCATAAGGATGCCACCTACCAATCCAGCTAAATACACAGCTAGTCGATCATAGTGATCGACCATGTAGTCCCATGACAGGTATATGCGATCTATGCTGTCATCCTGAAAGAACCTCTGAGCAGTCCCAATCACAACGCCGGCTCTCAAATTAAAGAAAACCTCATGTCCCACCATGGGCATGCGCAAGATCCTCCAAACATCCTTAGGTGTCATGGTAAAGTCACCAGTCGGTAGGTGGAAGGTGTTGTGCTCTGAATGCCATCTCTCAGCCAGAGCAGTCAAAAACCCTCAGTTTACCCCGATCTTGGGTAAACCTATCAATGACTGTAATCCACATCAGATCATGATATTCTGCTCTTCATCTGATAATCGGCCAGACAATGCCAGAACTCATGCAGGATAAGTGCCTTGAAAGGCGACTACCTCAAACTGGGCCTGATTTTTGACAAAAATAGTAAAGTATCAGCATTCTATCTACAACAAAGGGCATATTCCTATTCTACTCAATCCTTTCCCATTCGTAGGATGCAAACAGATCAAAACAATTTGAAAACATAAGTCTTTTACTGAATGCGATCCTAGAAATATAGGATACGATTGCGCATACAGAATGCAATCCTAGAAAAATAGGATGCGATCCTAAGTGCGGGGTATGATCCCCAAAATCAAGGATGCGATTCACTGATGGAATCTTTCTCAAAACATAACTAAACCTAAAGGATTGGATGCGATCTAGGAAATCCTGGATGCGACACAGAATCCGGAAAAAGCTGGATGCGATCCAGGAAAACCCGGATGTGATGCACGTTTCGCAGGATGTGATCCAGAATCCCGGATGCGATCATATCTTTGACTAGCTATAAAATGCACAAAAATGCTTGAAATTCAAAAATGAAAAATTCACAGGGTAGTTTATCGAGCACTTACCGATGGTGGGTAGTCGGTTGGTCGCTGGTATCGTCGGCTCATCTCAAAATGATGTTTCCTCACAGGGACCACCATTTTCTCTGTAGAGCTCTCTAAATTGCTATAGCTGAATGTCAAAATGAATAGTGAAATGGTCAATTTGGAGGCTTATATGGGTCTTTTGGGACATTTAGGGTTTCCAAAACCCCTCCCAGGCAATTACACAATCATCTATGTTCTCTTTTTATTAATCGGGAACAAAATCGAAGGTGCCTACGCCATTTTCAGCAGTACAATGTCCTTTTGCGACGGTTTTTGAATATTGCAAATTTGCTTCATTTCTTCCCCACATTGGTAAATATTGCACATTTTCTCATGCATCTTGATCTCAACATCATTATCACTCATCTTTTCACATAATTCACTTGATAATCATGTGTTTATTTTTAAACACACTTTCTTCTACTCCGCTCTTTCTGGCCTTATCGCTTCCTGTAAGTGTTCTATTCTCTATAATTAAGGGATTTTATTTATTTTCCTTTGATTTCATTCCTGAGGGGGCATGATCACACTATCATCAATTAAATTTTTGCTTGAAACAACATCAAAATGACTTCGTTATCAAACAAACTAGGGGCATAACAGTTTCTTGACTAATGTCGAAACTGTTGGATAGAAAGCTTTAGTTCTCATAAGGTGGATATCTTATGTTTCCTCATTTTAGAAGATTTTTAAAGTTCCTGGCAGCTTCGTACTGGCTTTCAGACGACAACCAAGTTTGGAATCAGTATTATCAATTTTTGGACAACAACCAAGTTCAAAATTGGTATTTTAAAAATATTTTGTTGATCTTTGGACGAAAACCAAGTTCAAAATCAATTCTATCAGTTTTGTTTAAACAAAGTGCGAGACTGATCTCATCAACATTTTGTTCGACAACCAAGAACGAGATTCTCAACTTTTTTTAAGTCAAAATCAAAAGCTTTCTTTGAATCAATGCGCTGCTCGCACATCAATTCAAAGAGGGGAAAATGTAACCACCTGAATTTGGTCTATTCCAACTATGGCCCCTATTTACCCTAAGTGTGATCATACCCTCGATTATGTCCAAACGACCCTATTACTACTTGGCATAATCAATTTAATGTCCTAGGTGATTTTTATCACTGATTTATATTAACTATTATAGCCATGTAATTCAAATCAATTTTGACCAATCAAATAAAATTAAACTCAAATATGGCTATAGTATTTAATTATAAAGAAATTAAATAAATCCCAAAATCAAATACCCATTTGCAAAATAACCCATTCTTCTAACCTATTTAATTTAATTAAAATGGCTATAGTCCCCTAATTATTAAAAAGCAATTGAATTGTTTAAATAATTAATTCCTATATTTCTAAATGAATTAAATAATTTTATTTCATTTATTAATATTCCCCTAAACCCCAACCTAACCCATCTCAACCACTTCTATCCCGGGTTCTAACCCTTCTCAACCCATTCACCCATGCTAATCTAATCCTAATCCTAAATTCTACTCTAACCCACCTCCTAATGTTGTCACATTC
>MU223776.1:9222385-9243053 GCA_018584345.1 Thuja plicata
TGGGAGCCCAAAAGACCTCCTAAAACTAACCCTGAAGTTAACCTACGGATTTCTAAGTCAAGAAGACTTCTAGAAACTTCTAACCCTGGGGTAAGCTTGGGTACTACTCCTAGATAACCTTAGTTAACCCTTATCTAACCTTGGTTCCCTTTACTATCCATGTCAACAATTAAATTACAACAATTGCCAAACTTGGCACATTAAATTAAAACAAATGACATGACTTATTCACATAAACATTTACTAATTTAATGACACACATGCAAACAAAATTTATGAAATAATCACATAAACAATGAGGTCCATGTTTCTTTATATAGACAGGACCTTTTAAAGCATGGATATTTACATAGGTTCCAGTACTGGGTCCCTGATTTAGATCCATGGTCAACTTTTCCTGCACACTTAATGTACACATCAGTAGATCTAAAACAACATGATATGAAACATAACCCAATATCAATAATATATATGTAAGCATATAGAACACATTGCATTAGAAATAAATTAACCTAGCATCAGTTTCCTAAACCAAATTCATCATATTACATTCATGCATTAAAATCCATATAAGACATCAATCGTAAGCTGAAACTGAATCAGAACATAAAGCATCTCAAAAGTACCCTGATTACAAAATCAGGTGCTGAATATATAACATAGGATTCCACCGATGATCAAATGTATAAAAATTCTCCAATAGTCAATGTATGCCAAAGTATAAACTACTGAAAACATGAGAACAAAATAGTAAAACTATAGCAGTCTAATGTAGGTCTCATACATACCTCATCAATACTAGCTGGTTTCTTGAATTGTGCTGTAGGTATGTTACTGGGTTCATCAATTTCAATCTTTTCATCATCACTATCTATCCCCAAGTCTAGTTTCCTCCTTGGTCTCTTTGCTGGCTTACTCGGCTCAGCCTTAGGAGCAATTTTAGCTTCTTTTTCAGAACTGCTTTCTCCAACCTTCTTCTTTTCATACACTTTTGTTTGTACTTCTACTGGAGAAGTAATAGTAGATTCTCTAGTCCTTGGATGATTAGCTATAGGAGGTGTAACCGTAGGTTTAGCTTTTCTTGGCTTGGTTACTATTACTATTGATGGTCTTTTACCCTTAGTTTTCTTAGTGATCTCTTCAGATGCACTCACTTCCTCTTCTATAGATATATCCTCACCTTGTCCAGTGGTCAGGCCTAAAGGTGCATCCTCAGATTCTTCATCACTACCTAAACCAACCATTTTCTTTATGTTTTTCATAATCTTATTTCTTTTCCTCTCCATGGTTCCCTCTATTAAACTTCTTGAAATTTTAACTTTGGCTTCATCAAAATTTCCAAACCTTTCTACTATAGTATCAATTTCCTTGGCTAGGAGTGCAATGATGGTAGATGATGCTTCATCAATGTTAATTTCATATGAAAATGGTTCTAAGCATGTTACCCTGGGTGTCACAGCCTAGATATATGTGTTATCCGTATCAACTAGAAAACAAATTTATTCATAGTGCTTCTCCACTAGTGATCTAGGAATCCTAGTTCTTAATCTCATTCTCTTCTTGAATTCTACAAAATAGCTCCCCATAATGCTATTGAAATTACTTCATAGTTTCTCAATACATTCACTAATATGAACTGTAATGGGTCTATCCTTTTTCCAAACAATATTTCCCAATGTAGGAAATGTATCCTGAATGTAGAAAAATATACAAACTAGTAAGGAACCAAACTTACATGATGAGATTTTAGCCTTTCTGATTGATGCAAGGTTCTTGGCTAATTGTGTCTACTATAGCTCGGCAAGATCATATGTATGATTCTTCTTAACAAATTTCCATGCCTGATCAATGGTTGTACAAGAAACACTATCCAATCTACTTGACTGATAGAAATTATGTTCTATTACTCTTACTCCAAAATCAAGTTCTAGGTCTTTAATTGTAGAGATAGTAATACCTCTGTTGTTCCATATGGCTCCAGTGTTTAGTGTAATTTCCTCTTTGCTGTTATTTCTCATTGTCCATTTTCTGTTAACTATAGGATATCCAGTCACTCGATGAATCATGTTCTTAGTAATCTTGACTGGTCCATTATCCAACCACATGCACATATCATGAACTCGGCTAAGAATAACCTTAATCCATTCATCTTTGAAACCTTGTGGAAAATCTAGGGCACGTTTTAACCCTTTGTCTGCTAAATGTTTGAATTCTCCTTTTAGAACTCCATCGACACACAATTTTCTATAGGATTTCCTTAATTCACTATCACCTACTTCACCAATCTTAACCATGTAACACGATCGAACATCATGGATCATAAGTACCTTGGGTGGAAAGGATGAGAGGGCTTTGATTAAATCATTATGAATTGCACTTTTAGGAACAGCTCAAAAGTTGAGAGGTGCACATTCATCTCTCTGTACTAACTGAATTTGCTCTTGTTCTCCCTCCATACTTTTAGCTCGTGTGAAAGAGCTTGCAGCCATAATCTTGAAATTAGGGTTTGAAAGATGAATAACATAGTACCTTAGCAAGTAACCCTTTGCACTGTTCACCTTAGAATTTCTGACGGCACGCTGATGAAATCTTTGATGCTAACTTCGTTAAGATCAATTCTGCAAATTACTCCAATCACTCCGTAAACAATAAAAATTGCAAGGTAAAAAAGAAATATCAACTGTTCATCCTTTATAGAATTTGAAAGGTCAAGGTAGGTAAGCAATGAATGTTCTTCCCATTGAGTTAGTGCAAGCCAGCTGTCCTCAGCTTTCTAACATAACTTGCATCCCACTCGGCTTACTAAACTCGGATTTCACAAAACTTACTCAGCCAACAAAATGCGACACACACTAAAGAACTCGGCCTTAGAGTCCATGATTGGTGCTCAACACCTATAGTGTAATTGGCTCATCTCAGCATTTGTCTTCAAAAATATGTCCTGGTGCATCTTAAGATATGCAAATATGGACTTTGGTATATTTCATGTCAGGAACTGATGTAAGATAATAATTTTAGATGTAGTTCCTTACATACCTCTTTTACTTAGTAGGAGATGATGTGATCACCTAATCCATTGGATTGGGTGACCTTGGCTTCACTAGCTTCACTGCTGCATGGTTCAGACTTCTTAACCCATGTCTTGTTCATTTGTGCTCTAATCTACTCAACAGTAGGAGCAGGTACCCTAGTCTTATAATATTTCCTTGTATGACCAATTTTCAGACAACTGTGACAAACTAGGCTTCCATTCATCCAACTCTTAGACTTTCCTCTGAAATGTGTCCTTATGCAATTTTATAGAACATGTCCATACTCACCATAGTAATGAAAACTATGCCATGTGTTGTAGTCCCATTTTTAAGTATTTCATTTTCTTGGTGATTTCTCTTGTGCCTTTGATGTCCACTGCTATTTACCTATAGATCTGCAATTTTGTGCTCTATGACCATATTTTTGACAGTTATAGCAATTACCATTGAGTCTAGGTGTGTTTCTTGCCTTTGTCTTACATTCATGTGCTTGATGTCCAAACTTATTACAGTTAAAGCAATAACCATTAAAGTTAGTTTTCAGATTGGACTTACCATTCTTGCTTTGGCAAATGTTTGCTGTATGACCTGGTTTCCCATAGTGGTGGCAAATAGGTTTGTTGCTTCTTGGCTTTGCATACCTTCTTTCATCTATCTTAGATGATTCTCCATCTTCAATGGTTGTATGTTGTTCAGTGTGACCTAATCCAGAAGAATCTTTAGGTCTTCTTGATGCTTCCACCAGTTGTTCAAAGTAGCTCATAGCTACACTCAGATCATTCACTCTATTATTAAGTTCTTTCTCAGATCTCATTTCATCTTTCAAATGACTTTTCTCAGATCTAAGATTTACAATCTCCAATTCTTTCCTACTGATCTCCTGATTCACAAGTAGTAATTGATTTGCCATGCCAACTTGATTGACTGTCATTGTTTGTACATCATGTGTTCTTTCATCAAGTCTGATAGTCATCATTCTTTTGTCTTATTCTTTCATAGGCTTGTCATCTTCGGCTTTATTTTTCTGTTCAACAAATTCACACATTCTTATTGATTGGGCTTCTTGTTCCTTTTTCAAGTTTATGACTTCTTCACATAGTGCACTATTCTTTTCTAGTAGATCTACTATTGCTGCATTGCTCTCAGTAGAATCTCCATTCTAAAATAGATTTGTGGTGTCTTCTTCCTGATAATGAGTGTCATTCATTTGTTTGGCCAAATCTTTCCTTGCAGTCAAGGACTTCTTTAATTCCTGTCTCGCTGTCTTAAGCTGTTGTAGTGCTAGCTGAATATCAATCTTTTGATTCTCAATGACTTTACCCATCTTGTAGATCTCCATCTCAAGATCTATATTCTCAAGCTGATTATGACCTTTTTTAGAGAACTGAGCTATGATACCAATTTTTGGAAATACAATAATGGGAAAGCAAGATACTGAGAGGGGAGGGGGGTGAATCAGATCTTCAAAATTAAACACTTAAAACAAACTAATCCACATTCATACATATATGAATCTAATGTAATATCAAATAGCATCCACACAATGAAATAAACAACTCATAACATAAGAACTTGGTAACCCAGAAACCCAGATAGGTAAAATTGGGGTGGGGATGACACCCACAAAATTCTTCACTACTGCAGTAATAAAGTGTGCCTATTAAGGCTACAAAAGTTGATTACAAAATGCAATCTACCCTGTTAAAGGTCTGCCCAGTTAAGAGCTAAAGATCATTACAATCTACCCTGTGAAAGGATTTCAACTTACAATAAAGTAAGCACTCTGTTAGGAGATTTAGAAAGGTCTGCTATAACCACTCTGTTAAGAGATTTTCACCTGATACAATGATTAGAATGTCTCAAGTATTGATCCTTTTTTATGCACTTAGATGCTGATGATGGATCTCCTCTTTCTAGTACCTTCTATGATCTCACAATCTGATATAACTTTACTCTGCTATTCACTGTGTTGTCACTTTGCTTGATCTCTTCTTAACAAAATAACCGTCTGTGCATTTCACTTCAAAAATGTAGTCACGACACACTTTGTCTACTCTCTTCTTACACACACAGAATAGGGTTTAGAAGCAATCTAATATATTTGTTCAAGTCTAATAGCAAGATCTAGATCAACCATCAAGATCTAATACCTATACCATCAAGGCATTTACAATTAATGTTTACAATAGATCATGCATAGGATAAAACAATTAAATGCATAACCAACTTTGTAGAGTAGAAGAATATTAAATGCATACATAAGTCAGCCCAAAAAGCTTATACAAGTCAGCCAGATCACTTATCCTCAAAGTTTGAATCATTCTAGACATGTATACAAAAACTTTTCTGCTTGGCACTTAACATCTCTATCTCCTACTCGGCTCGACAATGTAACTCGGCAAACTGAATACTGCTCGGCAATGTTGCTCAGCCTTGCATAGTTTTAGCTCAGCCACAGTGATAACCAACTAAAACTGCCTAAGTGAATGAATAAGTGTTGGTAACTAATCATCAACAGAACTTAGAGATTAACAAGTTCTTCAATCGTAAGGAAGTGGGCCATGAGTCATTCAAATTTCCTAAACAGAATGAGGATAAGGGTAGAGACAAAAGAGTGAACTTGGCAGAAGAAGAGACAAATAGGGAAGAACAATGAGAGTCCATTGTAATTCATCTAGAAGAAGGAGAATACTTATTGATGAGAAGAAGAAATCACGTACCATAAGATCCAAGCATTTTCATATCAAATTGTTTGATCCAAGGAAAGGTATGAAAACTCATTATAGACTTAGGAGGAAGTCATATTGTAGTGTCCTATGAAGTTGTTAAGAAGTTAAAGTTGCAAAAATTTTCACATTTGAGGCCTTATTATGCAACTTGGGTGAATGAAAGTCAGAGTATGCTTGTTCAAGATCAAGTAATGATTGAGTTTTCAATTGGAGGTTATCATGATAGAGTATTGTTTGATGTAATGAACATGAATTGTGGGCATTTGGTTTTGGGAAGATCTTGGCAATTCTCAAGGAAGGTTATCCATGATGGCTACCCAAACACATAATTAGTCCATTAGGGGGGTAAGAGATATGTTTTACATCCATTATTATAGAATCAGTTTGAATCAATACTCATGTGTTTTGGATAGGAGGTTAGTGTGCAGATGCAGTATGATACTGGTTGGAATGACACTAAGAAGTTATAGATTAAGGAAGGACAGGACAGTACTAAGAAGAGTGGCTTGTTGGGGAAGGAATTTGTGGTGGTTGGGATAGTAAAATGTACTATTAGAGGACAAGTACATGAAGGTACATTCGTGAAAGGGCAAAGGAAAATGAAGTCTGAACACGGGTCAAAAGTGCAAGAATTCAAGCAGCAGCAACACTGTCATGAAAGAGGGCAGTCCTATACAAATAAGTTTTTATCTAATTCCTTTTGTATGCATGCAGGACATTTAATGAAGAAGAAGGTCACTTTATGGGACTTTTGGATCCATAAGTCTCAGATTGAACCAAGAACTAAAAGGAGGCAACAAAAGAGGGACAACTCTTGGGACAAGAATTTCATTGATGGTGAGGAGTATGGTGCATGGGCACCAAGGAAACTTAATCAAACCTTGGAGACCATGAAGACCTAAAATAAATTATAGGAGGATCAAAGGGTTGTGATGAACAATAATAGACCTATTCAAGTCAAGTGGCATGTCCTAAAGCCAATCATGTCCTTTGAAGAGGATAAAATGAACAAAATGTAATAAGTCCCAAAGGGACCAAATCTTATTTTGTAAATGGACCAATAGTGTCCAATTGATAAAAAATTAATGTTTAGGAGTTTAGGAGTCTTTAGGAGGGTTTAATAAGGAATTTTGGTCACAATGGACCAATACTACAAGGTAGGAGGTCAATTAATTAACAAAATGTAAAGTTGTATACTCAAATTTTTGAAATACAATGGTTAGTTTTATTTTAGAGGGAAACGTTAGTTTAAGTATTTTAAAGGATTAAATAAAATGATAACCAACCAAATATGGTTGAGGGATTTTGGGGGAAGTTATTTAAATACCCTATGAAGCCATTGTATGGATCCAATTTGGCTGGAAGTGTACAAACATAACAGTGAATCAATAAAATTTAGTTTTCTGCAAATTCTTGGAGTCTATTGGCATAGTTGTTGCGTGTTTTGATTGAAACAAGACTAGAATGCATTAAATAAGTTTGATCCATCAATTTAATACACTTTTGAATTCATTGAGTAACATTTTGTGTTATCATTCTATACATTTTTCAAGTTTTGACAGTCACAACTTAAGTTTTCTTATAATAATTATGATTTATTCTTAGCAAATGATCATCCCATGAACTCTTAAGGCCTTGAATTCATGGGATGATGTCTTTCTTACATGTATTATACATTTCTAATAGTTTATGTGAAAATAGAACAAAGAGAGGGTGATCACCATTGAGTTGTTGAGGAAAATATAAGGAAAATTGCTTGGTACAGTATAGTAGTAGACAATCTGCCCAAAAAAGGAGTCCTTTTTATGATTTGGAATGTCAAGATATATTTATGTGAAGGTTTATCATCCATCAATTAAGTATAGAAGATCTTGGAAGGAAGAGATTTGGAAAGCCCTAGAATTAAGGGTTTAGTAAAGCCAAATTGGGGCTTTTGGTGTTTTGGGAGGTTTGGAACTAATTCCTTTGATATTTGTGCATTTGGAAGCATAATAAGACACTATCTAGGAGTTGGGTACTTGAGGTTAAATATTTCATATATTTCCTTTGTTAATTTACTCATTTTTATGCATTTTTGGGGTCACAGGGTGTGAGCAGTAGTACATGCTCCAAAAACAAAGACATCCTTTTAAAATGTTGAAGTACAGGTTAGAGGGTATCTGAATTGTTTATTAGTTCATCTGATGTTTTGGGAAATTTGGGAGTTAGGAATTTAAGAAGCCTATTGCAGGGCTACAAGACAACGCTATTAGGCCTAGGGGACAGTTTGAAGGATTGGGAGTGTTGGGTATTGCATGAAACCAAACAACCACTTGAATCCAAGTTAATGTAACTTAAATACATCAAAAAAACCATTTTGGGTCATTGGAAGGAGTCTTGTGTAGTTTTAAGTCATTTAAAGCAATTGAGGATTTGGGGGACAGTGTTCAAAATTCTCAAATTTGTAAAGTTATAGTCGGGCTATTCATCCACCACCCTTACCTCTAAGTAACCTACTATCATGCCACCCATGGGGGCCTTTAACCAATCCTTATTTACACAAGGGCCCACATTTTGTTCTCAACTAGTTATACCCTCATAGAATGTCCGAGTACCTCTTGCGTAGACACAACCAAATCTAACTCCTTCATAACAAGCCTCCCAAGTTGGCTAAACCATGCAAGACACCTCATCATCTACTTGGAAATATTCTCAGGCTACCTTGCAAGAAATTAGGATACCCACACATTCCAATAGCACAAACCTTGACACTTCCCATGTGCAACGACCATTCATCAACCCCTTCATCAGTGCGCAACCTGTTATGCAGCCCATCCAACAACAAGAAGCCACTTACACCAAATATTTGGTCATGCTTCCCACCGGATCACAAACCATTACATGATCAAAAAAAATCCCACCTCCTCAAAAAACAAGCATCCCCTCTCATATCAACTACCTCACTCCTACTAGGGTCATTCACCCATAGATTACATATCCCATGTACAATTGTGTTACCACAAAAACATTTTATGGGGGTCTAACCCAGGCTCACCCAACCTATGTAATACCCCAGTAAGCACAATTTTTTTTATCAAAAACTATCACAACCACAACATAATTTACCTTCAATCCCCTAAAAATACGTTATTCAACCACAGTTTCCACATTTGCAACCCGCTTATGAAGTCAACCAATCCCCTTATCACACACCTCAATATCCCTTGAGAATCCTCCATACTCACCAGCTCTGTTTGACTCGTATCAGGCACCCAACTCCAACATACTTGGGGCACCTACTCCACCATCTATTAATCAATAATGGGAAGAAATGAAAAATTCTCTCAAAGAGCTCCAAGCTAGGACTAAAGCCAAGACCTTCAAATTCGAGGTGTGTCCCTATCCCTTTGATTGATCCATCACATCCATACCCTTTCCCAAACACTTTGAAACTCCCAAATTTGATAAATACAGAGGGAATGGAGACCCTGTCAGCCACGTTAAAGAGGTTTACATAGTTTACCAAGAGGTAGCATATAGTGATATTTTTCTCATGCGCATCTTCCCGAAAAGCCTGGGAGGGACAACTCTTGAGTGGTTCTAAAAAATCCCATATGACACAATGACAACATTTGCAGATTTATCTAAAATGTTTGTAGCCCAGTATGCAGATCACGTTGATAATTAACTATCTCTCCTAGACTTATGCAATTCCAAGAAAAAAAAAGGCAAAATCCTAGAAAATTACCTTCAAAGGTGGAAAGACCTCACCACAAGACTATCATACCAACCACTTGATAAACATCTGATAAATATATTCATCGACAATATCCATCCCAAATTGGCACACCATACTCGCATGAACTATCTACAAACATACCAATAAATTTGAGGAAAAGGGATGGAGCTTGAAAATGGTCTCATGGATGTCAAAACCATCAAGCTATATAAAGAAACTCATCATTATAGATCTAACAATGATCGATCCCATTATTGGAACAAGAACAAGAGTTCTATGACCGATAGTGCCACAGATACCAAACACATCTAGATTGTTTTAGCCAATTGAAAAGGTCCCATGCCTGCATATCAGCAACTCACATATCAACAAAAAATGTTCCAACAAGTCACACCAACATACCCTCCTCTTGGGACAAATTATCAGTCAAAATACCAAACTCCTATAAATAAAATGAACGCCATATCAGTCCCGCATGGACAAACAAAACCATGAGCCCAGAATTTGAAAAAGCACATATTCACCCCTTTGGGTGAATCCATAGATGTCATCTTCCAAAAAATATCTAAGGCTAATTTGATTTTGTACCCGCAAACATAATCACTTGACAAATCAACACCTAAACCTGCATGGTACAAAGACAATGAATACTGTGACTACCATCTTGTTAAAGGAAACACCACCATAAAGTGCTTGAAGCTAAAGAACTACATCTAGGAACTCATCAACCATAAAGAGATCATAGTAGATTCCTCCACCCAACCATTTCCAAACACTGACCTAGAAATCTATCAAAATGTGTTTCCTAAACACAACTCGGGTAAAGGACCCGCCAATCCTGCTCAACCCTCGAACCAAGGGAAGGGAAAGAAAGGAGATTATTCTGATAAAAGAGACTATACAAATTCATACATCAAATACAACTAGCTCATCATTTGTATATCCCAAGTGGAACCCTCGGTCAATTTAATTCATGTCAAAGGCATAGATAGCCAGTATGTAGTCACCACTTGCTAAGGAAGAATATCTGTCATAGGTGTTAATATTTCTCCATCTTCTGGAACACAATACAATTTATTAGAACACCTAGGGAATAACCCTACCCAGATCTCCATCCTAGATCTCCTCCACACTTTTCCCATCCAGCAATAAATCCTAAACAAATCCCTACAAGAATTATGTGTCCCTTGTGACATTGAGCCTACCCAATTCCAAAACCTTGTAGGCCACCTATCTACATCTTGTGGAATCTCCTTCAAACGAATAGACATGCCATCTGTCAAACTTGACCATAACCTCCCTCTCTGCATCGACATTATGGTTAAATATTTTTCCATCAAGAGAGTTATGATAGATAATGGTTTGGACCTCAATTTATGCACTTTAAAATTCATCAAAAAATCAGGGTATACCAAAGCTTGCATAATGAATGATGTCATTACCATCAAGGCTTATGACAATTTGGAATGCACATTTGAAGGTACCATCTCCTTTCCTATCTAGTTGGGCCCAACAATGAAAAAAACAATCTACCACATTGTTGATCTTGAACTCCCCCTCAACATCCTCCTTGGATGCCCATGGATTCACTCCACGTAGGCTATTCCATCCACCTTCCATCAGTGCATCAAATTCCCACACAATGGCACTAAAATTACCATCTGTATAGATCCCCAGCCCTTCACATACTGTCATGCGTTGGAAGCCTCCTTCCTGCATTCAAATCATTGTCCCAAAATTCACATTGGAACTTCCATTTCTAGTTCTTCTAGAGCCTACATCAATCTAGAAACTATCCTCTCATCCACTCTCTCCACTATCAAGATCAACAACAAAGGTTGTGGTGAATATAGCCTATCAAACGCATTTGTAGTTGGTGCCCTGCCTATGGACCCAAACACACACAGATGCTCATCCCATCAATAATCACCCAAAGAAAGTGATTCATATCCAAGAAATTTAGGATCCTCTACATTCATGTCCCATGTAATTCTAAACAACAAATAAATGGAAACTTACATCAATAGATGGCTATATCGGGATCCTCAGGCCCCTGACGAAAAGCTCCTTGGTTATTTCAAAAACAAATACCCACACTCCCAAAATCTAACAAAAGAGAGGTGTAATTACCAAGGAGGTGGATTAGGTCATAAGGAGGGTGGAATGAAGGCTCTCATTGAGCCTCCCCATTCACCAAGAATTCAAGGATTGAGTTTTAGCCTTGACACGATTGGGGGCACCAATGAAAACAACTACACTTATTGTAATACCCTCGGTGAAATTATCTAATTCAAAGACATTCCAGAGGAGAAAGTTGTAAGAGCCTATGATGATGTCCTTGATGATGAAACCTTCCTAGGAAAATCTTTCCTCCTCCAACTCACCTTTAACTTCATTGAACTTCCCCTTGTTCTTCCAAAACTCATAAACTAGGATCAACCAAGCCTCGTAGAACTCGATGAATTCCAAAGCGAGGATACACTCCTGAGATTCATGGGGGTGACATAACAACTAACTGACTGGGGGCATGATTAAAAACATGTCTACAAACTAGATCCCAAGGCATACTTTGGGGAAGAGGAGGTCTTTAGTTACAAAAGTGAAAATAAAAATGAAAAGGAAAAATTGGATCTCTTGGGAAAAACCCCTCTCGGGCACTATCTGATCATAAAAAAGTAAAAAAAAAGGGTGTATCCATTGGTGAAAACCTCTCCGAGGTGCCAAAGCATAAAGATCCTCCTCTTCCTCTCATCCATGATTACAAGCCCAAGTAGTCATCTAGTCTTATAGAGGAAAAAAAACCTATCAACTTGGGCAAAAAGGAGAATCCCAAAATTACTTAGATTGCAACATCACTATCAGAAGGTGAAGAAATTTGCCTCACTTCTCACCTTCGAGAGTCTATAAAAAAAAATTGCATGGTCTTATCCTCATGTGACGTGGTTAGACCCTATTTTAGTAGTACACCATCTGACAGTGGATCCAAATGTCAAACCATTAAAATAGATGCTCTGAAAGATGCATCCAAGGTGGTGTTATTAGTCAAGGAAGAATTAGAAAATCTCCTCCAAGCTAAGATCATTCACGCCATCGACTATTATGAGTGGATCTCCAACATGGTTCCTGTTGTAATCACCTAAAATTGGTCCAGCCAAAGCAATTGCCCTAAATGCTAATCAAAAGAGCCAATCTCCTAATCATGATAAAATCAAGCTAATCTCCAACATAATTGTGTAATTGAAATTGATCAATTCATTTGCATAATTCATCAACCATCAAACATCAATGATCATTCATCCAGGACCATTCATAGATTAATACTCCTAGCTATTTAATTAAATCAAAACCAAAAATCCCATGGCTAGTGATATTAATTAAAATGATTTAATTAATTGTCCTATTATCTACTCAACTCACAAAAGGACAAAGCATTTAAATCTAACCAATGAGCTTCAATCACATGGATAACTCAAGGTCCTAATCTTAGCCATCCCTCATGGATGCATCTCAACCATTCAGTTCAAATTCAAATTTGAATCTTTCCCTCCAAAGGAAAATCTATAAAAGCAACTTCATCAAGGCTATTATCAAGCTAGATCCTCATTTGCATAGACATATGCTAGTTTCATTTCTAGCTCATATATTCTAGCTCAATTTCACATTAATTTAGATGAAATCTTAATTGAATCTTCCATTTCATGATTGTCAATTCAAAGATCTAACATGCTAATTCTGAGAGCACTAACAATTAGATTACAATCTTCATGTCTACGAAGCAATAATTCATTTTCATGACATTTTTCATTGATTTCATTAATTTGATCTTACGAACCTTGGATATAATGAGTTATTGAGTGTTTGTGTGTAGAATACTTGTAGATACAAATTTACACATCACATTTTGGCACCCACCGTGGGGTAGATTGCTATTTTTTCACAAAATTATGCTCTCTGTTCTTAACATTTTCAAATTTGTAGGCAGTCTATTGTTTCTGGCATATGTTATATAATTTATGGGAGAACTTTATCGTCTCTGGTAATACTTTCATTATTTTTGAGAGATTTAATATCATCTACTACTGAATTTGTATCATCTTTGGGAGGTATAATTTTTCCTTTAATGTGTCTTTGGTGATTCATTTATTGTTTCCTGTGCTCTTTATCATATGTGGTAAAATGGTTATCGTTTCCTGTAAAGTGTATCATCTTTGGTAGAATCTTTATTATTTTTGGGAATTATTATTTTGGGTAACTGTTTTATCATCTGGAATCTAGAGAGAAAAAATACAGAGTCTTTTCTTTGACAAATTTGATTACTAACATGCTAACTTGGTTGTGTTTGTGATTTTTATCATATTTTTAGTAGCCTAACATATTTTACAGGTCGTTTGACAAAGATTTCCATGGAGAGAAACTACTAATGAATTGTTTGTAGGTTGCCAAATGCAAAGATTTAAACAATTTGATCTAACACTTAACACAATTTTGTGCATTTCATAATTCGGATAGAGGATTATGCTCTTTTCCCTTTGGGAAAATCAGAAACTCAAACCCCGAATTAAGTCTTGTGTCAAAATTAGAAGGAATGAACAATTTCTTTTCACATGCAAAGTGTTTTTCTCAATTATCTTGTTAGGAATCTTAATATCAAGTTTTAGAGTTAATTTTTGATTTCATTAGAGGATTATGCTCTTTTCCCTTCGGGAAAATTAGAAACTCAAAAGTGAAATTAAAGGTTAATTTTGAATTTGAGGGAATAAACATTGTTTGAAGTTCTTGATAGGAGAAAATGTTATTGAGTAGGAGAGTATGCTCTTTTCCCATTGGAAAAATCAGAAATCTAGACCTCTTTTCAATGCCAATCCTCTTTCATTATTTTTATCCTTTAGTTGGTCCTGCCGGTGAGGAAAAAATCTCTTGGGACGACCCACGTAAGAACGAGGTGTGAGACACACAACTCCAAATCACGTTAATAAAATTTACTCTTTTGGGTTAAAGCCTTGGGAGTCAAATGTCATTTGAGCTTACACTCAGCTCACATCTAACTTAAGTGAGGCCTAATGGTCTTAATCACGTTTACATGACCACTTTTGTTAAGACACTCTATGGGGCTATACACCTGAATCGCGCTTGTGTAGACGTAGAGGATACAACCGAATGAAGAACCTTACTAGACACTCTAAGATTAGAAGCTACCCAGATCACCCTTAAAATTTGATAATCCTTGTGCAAGGAAAAAAGTAATTTCCCCAAGATACTCTTGATATCGTACCCCCATTTGTGTTTGGATTTGGATAATATGGCATCATAATTTGAGCCATTGCGTGCTTGGTGATGGCCATATTTTGATTAGCATTTGGCTGTGTACCTAAGTTTATGAGCAAGTATTTTCATGCTATACTAATTTTGTAGGGATAGTGTGTGTTTGTACCCTAATAATCACAAAATTCATAAAAAAAAACAATCCTTATTAGAATATGACAAAAGCACTTTTCTTTGCGTGTGTGTGTCACTAAATTACATATTTCAAAAATACCTTGCAAGCATTTAAAAAATGGGCGAGTCTTTACAAATGGTGGTTGAAACCTTTGCACACAATTTCTCACACAATCACTCAAAAATTTTTCTCCAAAAAAGTTGTTCCTAGAACATTGTCCTTAGTTCTTACATTCTTGTTGGTCAAACCAAAGGTCATTTCTGGTGTCCGCTTCATCATTTTCAGGATGGATAACCTATTTGGTCATTTTAAAAATAGAGGCCATTTGTGTTTGTCTTTTGAAAAATCTCATCATTGATTCAAACATCCTTTGTGGACTAATTTCACCTTATGTTGTCACAGATATCCAAATCAGTTAGAAGATTCAACAATTTTCCAAAATTTCTTCAAAATTTTACCCCAACTTTGTGAGTTCATAACTTTTGACTCGGTGTTCAAAATTTAGAACCGTTTTCACCAATGGAAAGGTATCCAAAAATTCTAATTTGTCTCTAAACTAGCATTCCTTTGGCAACCCAATTTGAGAGACCAATTAAAGTCTCAAATTCCAAAAATGAGAATAAGACCTCCAAAAATGCAAATTACCAAAAGATGTAAAAAATTGAAAAAGATATGAAAAATTTGCATTTTTGTTTTTTTCTCAAAATGATCATACTTTCTCATGCTCTCTTCGATACATAAAATTCAAGGTATTAAGAGACAAACCTCATCACAGGAGACTATAATTTTTCATCAAGAGATTTGAAGCAATCATAACATGGCTAAAAACAAATGGGTTGGACACTATAATCATAACAGCAAGGAAGAAGACGAAATCATTGTAGCCTTATCAAAGAAAATATAATCTTTACAATCTAAAATTCAAGACTTGAAAGAGGAAAATGATACATCATAAAATTTTCCTTCACTAAGATCAATCGTTCCTTTTATCTATGATCATGATTCATGCATATCTTCCTATTCTTCAAGAAAAGAGAGACCTACTTATGGCAATCCTATCTTTGGTCAAGAGGTTATTTCACAACATTACACCAGTCTGGTTTTTGATCAACATCCTCATAATATTGAATCCAACATCTCATTGGAGAGTTCAAGTAAATCTAAATGTCCATTGGATAGAGCATTCATTCCTTTAGGATAATCTTATGAATGAGTTCTAGAATAACTTCTTGAAAACAATATCGTCACGTTGCCTCAAATCACTTCATGGGGTTTTGTATTCTTGAGAAACTATTGTGCCTATCATAGACATAATGAGCATACAACTTTAGATTGCATGGAGTTGAAGCATAAAATCCAAGATCTTATTAATGAGGGAATAATTGAAAATACTAATGATTCATCTAATCAAGATCAAGATACTAATCCCAACCATGATAAAAATCATGAACCTATGTCTAGCAATGAACCACATGTCACCTCCACTTCTTCCACCATTCCTTCATCTCACAAAGCTTCACAATCAACCACTTTCCCTCCATCAAACAAAAAACATCATTCTTTTCTTGCTAACTATGTCTACCCTCAAGGTCTACCTTAAAAGAAATCTAAGCTAATCCACATCTTTCTGCAAGTATATTCCACGCTTCTAAGATCAAAGACCCTAAGCTTCCATGTGCTTCAATGCCTATTCTGAATGATTCTCTAGCAACCCTTCAAGAATCCCTCATGAAGATTAAAACTCCTATCTTTTCCTTTTAAGTGGATCCATGTCAAGAGGATAATACAAAGTATGAAGAAACAAGTCTTACTAATGATCAAGATCAAGACATTATCCTATCCCCTCCAACATTTGACGAAGGTCCCATATCCCTACAATTTGAAGATTACCCCCTCATATATTTTCATTTCTTCCAAGAAGATATCCCTCCACCTCAAGAGCTACATAGCCCTACATATCCTAAGAAAGATCAAGATATTCATTCTAATTCCAATGAGCTTATTGCAAATCAAGAGCAAAGTATTATCTCTACATTATCCAAAGATCCTTGTCAAGATCAGAGTATCCCATCATCCCCTTTTCATATTCCTCCATATCCAAAAACCATCATTCCTCCAAATCCATGGCATGATGATAAATCCCCTCAAGCTTCAGTGGTTCCTATCAAATTTGTTCCTATTGGTATAAATATGACTCCTAATGATGAGAGATTTGGCCTTGCAACTCCCTCTAATGATGCTGATATACATTACACACCTTATCTTCCTCCATTTAAATGCAAGCATCTATCTTTCCCATCATCCAAATTCATCCTTTGTCCCTACATCTCAAAGTTGAAACCGTCAAACCTTCCATCTATATTGGGTCCTTATATCCCTCCATCCACCATGCCTATCACAACTAGCTTATCATCCACTTACCCTATCTCCTATCAAGATCAACAAAGACCTGCATCGTTGAACCATCCATATCCTGGTTCATATCAACCTTATTCATCCACAATTCCCAAGTCTTTTGGAAGCAATTTGGATGTCAAACAAAGAAAGAAGAAATCCAATAATCCACTTACATATGAAGATCACCATTTCCAGTCTAATCAACATGTGAATACAAAGCAAGAAGAGATACTAAAGAGACTACAAAGGTCCACCAAGAAAATAGAAAAATCAAAGAAAATGTGAGTTCCTAAATCCCTCATTGAAGAAATGCATTTGAAAGCATCACAAAAGAAAGAAAAATTATAGACTGTGTGGATTCCCAAGTCATTCTTAAAAGACTTGCACACAAAAGAAAAATCAAAGTTGGCATCCAAGCTTCTGAAGGCTTCCACTCCATCTCCTTCCAAATCTATTTTGGGTCCTCATATCTAAAAATCCATTGATTTGAATAGTTTACCATCTTCTTCATCCATCTTGGGTCCTTGTGTACCAAGATCCATATCACTTCCCACATCAAAACCTTGATCCATTTCATCCACTTTTCCTCTATCATTCCACCATCCTTCAAGATGTGTGTTGATGTTGATCTTTCCAATGTTTCCATCTATTATTACACACAAAACTTTCAATACCCTACCCAATATCCTACACCTACCCATTATCCTTGTATATTGGGTCCCTACATCCCATCCATCCCATATCCTTCCATTCCTCTCATCTAATCCATTGCATAAATTCTTGGATACCATCTTCCTTATCCTCCATATCATACCCTTACCATCACCCTATCAACATCTTTGAGCATACTTTAAGCGGTCTTGGCTCATCATATCATATAATTCAAAGGAGCACTATCCAAAGAGCAAGAGGCATAAGTTCCTCCCTAAAATAAGAAAATTAAAAAAAAGAGAGATTGAAAAATAGATAAAAGTGCCTTGGTAGAAACCTGGTAAACAAGCACCTTGGTAGAAAAAATAAAGAGAAATAAATCCATCCTATGGTGAAAACCACTTCTTGTGGCACCTTGGATAAGTACCGTGATGAAAACCTGGCAAATAGGTGTCATGCATAATTCCTCCTACTTGCACTCTTCACTTGGGGGAAAGTTCCTTCCATGTCATCTTATCCATAAAATCTTCCATCTAGCTACCCCATGCGCATCCATGTTCCTTCTGGTGATCTTGAAAAGGTTGAGCCTATCTATGAACACTTTGCATATTAGCATGCATTATCCTTACTCTCTTTCTCTTATCCAGGGCACCTTATCATGATCTTTTTTATCCCAAGCCTATCCTCACTATCCATGAACATCCTTGCACTAATCCCAAAGCATTCACTTATACCTCCATCACCCCTTATCCCAATCATGCTAATTGAACCCTTGGTCTTGATCAAAAGAATTAATAAACAAAATGCAACATAGGTTCTTAGAACTCTCTTAACATGTCCAATTTTTTGGGCCACATGCTTTTCATGACATCAGTTCATTTCCCTATATGCTATCTAGCACCACTTCATGAGCTAACATTGCTATATTATTTATCCCTAGCTTGGGTAATCTTGAGGAGACTATCCTTGAAGGTCACATTCTCTCACTTCATCCATCATTTTCTATTTCACTTCTGATTTTCCCTATACCTTGCTAGACATTGGGGGAAAACCAATGTGATCATTCTTTAGAATTGGTAATCTCTAAGTCCAAAAACATTTTAAAATCTCTAAAAATCCAAACAAATCATAAAATATAATAATAAAAAAATCATCAAATTTGCATTTATTATCATTTCTTGTGCATATCTTGTATATCCTTTGCATCCTTGTGCAGTCTCAACCGGTTTTGTATTCTATCATCATAGCTTGGAACCATTCCACATCTCATCCTTGGGACAATCATACCTAGCTAGAGGCAAGTTCTTAGTCATCCTGGAGAGTTAGTTCCTAAATTCAACTATCGGTCCAAGTGGAGACCACCAAATTACCTATCAAATATCAAGTGTTCTACTATTTTACAACATTGGCATTTCTCAACACCCACAAGCTTAAACAAACAATGTTTATTAACACTCATCAAACAAACAATGATAATTTTTTTTTTTTACACAATCAACTAACGATGTTTCTCAACACTACCTATCATGGATAGTATGATTATTATTTTTCTTATCATGTCTTCCGAGTGACTCTATGATGTCTTTGTACTAGAGAAACACGGATAGGGGGTATGATATTTTCTTTATATGTTGTCTATTATCATTGATTATTGATTGTGACATTTTCTTTGTTTGCTTATTGTGAGTTAATTCATAATAGTGTGCAAATCTGTCTTAGGACATGATCACCAAAGAATCATTGAGGACATTTGCATATGAAAAGGATTAATTATTGTTTGATAATCCGTACAAGCAATATTCATATTAACATGGTCGCCTAAGTACTAGTGGTGGTTGTACTTTCTTATGTGTGTGTATATTATGTATGTGATGAGAGAGACACAACACATCAATAGATCATTGCATTAGCTCAAAAAGGTTAGATAAGCATGTAAAAACACTAATATTGACCTAGTGTGATTAGTAACATAAAATCCCTCATTTTATGCTACAATCAGTGACATATACGACCTAGCATGAAGGATTTTAGTTTAAAACAAGCTAAAAGATGAGAAAACATGCATTCTATCTCTAAGAATGGAAGTAAGAACAATGTGAAAGCATGAAATAAGAAGTGAAATATGTGTCTAAGATTAATCTAATAGCATAACATTGCATTTAGGATATGATTTGAAGGCTCCTTTTATCTAAAAAATGGCTTCTATTTATAGAAGAATGCGAGAGAGAGAGGGGGGACAAGGTGGATTAATGAGTTGAGGGACTCATTAATGGTGGTGTAAGAACCATTAATGCCTTGGGAATTAATAAGGCATGGAGGACACATAGGATTAAGGCATCTTCATTAATAAGGCATTAATGAAAGCCTTAATGAAGCAAGGGAAGGGTGTAAGAGGGTGGCTTGAGAAGGTGGAATTGAGAAAGTCATGCTTGAGAAAGTGGACTTTCTCAAGTGGGTTGAGTTGCTAATCATTCCTTAATGGAATGTGACAACATTAGGAGGTGGGTTAGGGTTAGGGTTAGAATTAGGATTAGGATTAGATTAGTAAGGGTGAATGGGTTGAGAAGGGTTAGAACTCAGGGTAGAAGTGGTTGAGATAGGTTAGGTTGGGGTTTAAGGGAATATTAATTAAATGAATTAAACTTATTTAATTCATTCAAAAATAGGAATTTAATTATTTAAACAATTTAATTACTTTTTAATA
>MU223776.1:9243236-9259355 GCA_018584345.1 Thuja plicata
TTGGTTTGAATTGATTTGAATTGTATGGCTATAATAGTTAATATAAATTAGTGATAAAAATCACCTAGGACATTAAATTGATTCAAAGAATTATGCCAAGTAGTAACAGGGTCATTTGGACATAATCGATGGTATGATCACACTTAGGGAAAATAGGGTCCATAGTTGCAACAGACCAAATTCAGGTGGTTACATTTTCCCCTCTTTGAATTGATGTGCGAGCAGCGCATTGATTCAAAGAATTTTTTTGATTTTGACTTCAGAAAGATTGAGAATCCCATTTTTGGTTGTCGAATGAAATGTTGATGAGATTAGTCTTGCACTTGATAGAAACAAACTGATAGAATTGATCTTGAACTTGGTTGTCATCCAAAGATCAATAAAAGATTTTAAAGATATCAATTCTGAACTTGGTTGTCATCCAAAGATTGATAATACTGATTCTGAACTTGGTTGTCATCCGAAGAACCAGTATGAAGCTGCCAGGAGCTTAATATAAATCTTTTACAATGAGGAAACATAAGATATCTAGCTCATGAGAACCAAAGCTTTCTATCCAACAGTTTTGACTTTAGTCAAGGAAACTATTATGCCCCTAGTTTGTTTGATAACGAAGTCATTTTGATGTTGTTTTGAGTAAAAATTTAATTGATGATAGTGTGATCATGCCCCCTTAGGAACGAAATTGAAGGAAAATAATAAATGCCTCAGTTGAAAGAATGTATTACTACCAGGAAGCGGTGAGGTCAAGAAAGAATGGATTAGAAGAAGTGATGGAACGAAGGTGTGTTTTAAAAATAAACACACAATTATCAAGTTAATTATGTGAAAATAGGAGTGATAAGACTGATAAAATGATGTTTAGACGAAGATGTATGATAAAATGTATAGTATTGACCAATGTTTGGAACAAATGAAGCAAATTCATAAATTTTGAAACTGTTGCAAAAATGGTGTTGTGCTGCTGAAAACATCGTAGGCACCTTTGATTTGCTTCCTGATTGATCAAAAAGAGAACAAAAATGAATTTTTAGTTGTCTGGAAGGAGTTTTAGAACTCCTAAATGTCTCAAAAGACCCATATAAGCCTCCAAAATTACCATTTCACTATTCATTTTCACTTTCCTCCATAGAAATTCAGAGAGCTCTATAGAGAAGATGGTAGTCCCTGTGAGGAAGCACTACTTTGAGATGAGCCATCGACATCAGCATCCAGCCGACTACCCACCGCTGGTAAGTGCTCGATAAACTACCCTGTGAATTTTGCAATTTTCAAATTTATGCATTTTTGTGGCTTTTAGAGCCCTTTCAATTTAGGATCGCATCCAGGATTCCGGATCGCATCCTGTGAATCTCGTGTCGCATCCGGTTTTTCTTGGATCGCATCTATTTTTTTTGGATTTCTGTGTCGCATCCGGTATTTCCTAGATTACATCTAGTTGTAGTGTTTTTGTTTTGTTTAAATAGGAAATCCATTAGTGGGTCGCATCTGGGGTGCTTAGGATTGCACCCCATGTTTAGGATTGCATCTCATATTTTGGGGATCACATCTGGTAAACAGAGTTGCATCCTATATTTCCAGGATCGCATCTGGTAGAAAAATTAGAATTTTAATGTGTTTGATCTGTTTGCGTCCTGTGAACTTGAAATGACTTAGTTGATTAGGAATCTTCCCCTGTAATGCAGATAGGATACTGATGTATAGCCATTTTTGTCCTAAATAGGCCCAGTTTGAGGTAGTCACTTTTTGCGGCACTTACCCTGCACATCTACTTGCATTGTCTGGCCGATTGTCAGATGATGAGGAGACTACTGTGATCTGATGTGGATTATGTTCTTTGATAGGTTTACCCAAGATCGGGGTAAACCGTGGGTTGTTGATTGCTCTGGCCGAGAGATGGCACTCAAAGCACAACACCTTCCACCTACTGACTGGAGAGATTATAGTGACTCTGGAGGATGTTTGGAGGATACTTCATGTACTGATGGTCGGACATGAGGTACATTTTGAGTCAACGGCGGTCATGGCGATTGGTCCTGCACGGAGATATTTTTAGGATGACACCATTGACCAGAGATATCTGGCATGGGATTACATGGTCGATCATTATGATCATTTATCTATTTATTTAGCAGGTCTAGTAGGGGGCATTCTAATGCCAGATAGGGGCTAGCATGGATTTATGGTCGGCTGGGTAGATATGATTGAGCAGATGGTGACCCACCATCGGTGATTTTCTTGGGGGAGCTGTATCTTAGCTCATATGTATCGAGAGCTACATGAGATTGTTTACCATTATACCCACAGTATGACTATGGGTATACTTATTCTTTAGATCTTGGCCTAGGAGCACATCCTTGTTACATGGCCGATTGTAGATAGGCAAAGGGCACCTAAGCAGCCCTATGTATATATGTATGCAGGCCTTTTGAAACAACCCCATCTGGGAAAGATTGAGTATTGGCGTCGACTATTTGATGATATGACAAAGGTCATTTGGCGACCATATCTAGATTGTGAGGTGTGGACCTTTGATGCCTGACAGGTGCCTTACTTGTGCTAGAGATGATATCTCATTGGTAGGACTAGGTATGTGATAGAGCTGTTCATCATTACTAGAGTGCTGAGGTAGTATGGATGGAGACAGGGAAGGACAAAGGACATAGCTGTATACATCCAGACTAGGGATGAGACACTGTTATGGGGTGCACAGTTGACATATGAGATCACTCACCAGGAGGTCTGAGATATAGTAGCAGTAGACTAGGATCTCCATCCAGATGTAGAAAATGCAAGTGTGTTAGATGGTTATGCTACAAAGAGACTCCAGTACCCATTTCCTCGATTCACTATTCCTGAGGAGATTATTCCTCATATAGAGGAGCCACTAGACTATGATCTTGATGATCGACCAATCAGGGGAAGAGGAGGTGCATAGAGAGACAGAGCTCCTGGTAGACATGGAGGTCGAGATGGTGGTAGGGATGGTGGTAGAGATGGCAGATGTCCTCCTCCCAATGATGGCCATGATGGTGATGATAGGGGTGGTGGTGGAGAGGCAGTGGATATAGGTGTAACCAGCGGCAGTGGGTAGGGTAGATGGCAGAGATTCAGATTTGTGGCCCCTCGGAGAGATACTGGCCCATTTCTTACAATAGAGAAGCAGTGACAGAGGCGACAAGGATCCCAAGAGAAGGATCCAGGTCGAAACGGAGATCCACTATCTAGATGTGAGCAGGAGAGAGAAGCTCCGAGCCAGGATCACAACTTTGGAGGCCAGAGTCACTACCGCCAATGCTTTATTGGCAGACAGGGATAGACAGCTTGAGCGGATGAGAGCTGAGAGAGATGCACAGGCTTGAACAGCGGTCCATCAGGGATAGAGGGCTACATACTACTATGACCTATATCATGCAGTAGTTCTAGAGGGTCAGAGAGCACCCTCATTCTCTCGAGTTGGCCTCCTCTTGCAGTTCCTTTTGCACCACCTCCTCCTCCTCCTCCTGACCAGGGAGAGGGGGAGGGACAGATTTGATTTGTATCATTTTGTATGACATGTATATTTTGAGATCATATTTGTATATTTGGATCCTACTAAGATCCCCTCTTTTGTATATCTAGATCCTTCTGAGATCTATTTTTGTAGATGACATGCATTCATGTATATCTGATTCATTTTGGCGCACTGATACATTGATACTCTTTATGCTCATTGATTGACTAATACTCTTTATGCTCACTAATTCACTGATACTCATTATATTTGATCTATACCATGTTACGATGATATATATCTGATGCTACTTCTTGATTCTGATAGGTTTCATGAGTTCTTTTTGCTTTCATAGATGTGGAAATGTATTTTTTTGCTCATGTGATGATATCTTGGTCTCTTGATGAGTTAGTTTGTAGGTGATAACATCATTTTATGATTGGATGTGATGAGTCATTACTAATATAAATATGTTTTAGAGGATACTCATGTGAAAAGGTAAATGTATGTTTCTTTTGATTTTGCGGTTATGCAAAATAGATGTATGGATGCACTTAGGATTAACAAGTAAAAATGCAATACATGGATGCTTTATTTTTTGTATTTTCCTGTTTCTACTTTTCAATGAATGCAAAATGTATGCTATGGATGTGCAACGATATTTGATATCAGTAATATGGATGATGTAATTAACTTGATGTTTTTAGAAGAAGATAGAAACCATTTTAGAGCACAAAAATTCCTTATGCTGTTATGTCTTTTATAAATGCATCATGCAATCTCTAAATGCAGCTATATGCAGACTCTTAGGACTTGTCACTGATTAGCAGATATTTACAACATTTTTATCATCATTGGGAACTTTTCAGAATAGATACTACCTGATAGTATAACCATCACTAATACCCACTAATATTATGAAAGTATGAATACTATGTTTTATTTTTAAAATGTCAGAAATAGACTTAGGCATCAAGGCAAAGAAGCCAGGATAACAAAATAGTCACCTTCCTTTTAATATACCAGATTCTAATTAAGGCAAGATATTGGACCCGCAATGACCTTGAAAATTCATATCCTTGGGTACATTATGATTCATATACCTTAGTGAGAATTTGGATCAGAAAATAGACAAGGAAATTGTTTCAACCTCACCGTGGTTTACACATAACGAAGATCAAGATATATGTGGCTATCCACCCATAGTGGCAACTCTTACCATAAACATCTAAGTTAGGTGAGATTTATAGGATCATTTGGAACAATCACCATACATAGAAAAGAAAGAAAACATTATGCCCCTTATCCTTGCGATTCTTTGTCTTTGCACAGACGTCATTGGGTAGCTAAGAAGACATAATAAATCATCAATCGAGAATCAATCAAACAAAATTTATAATTACGTAGATGCCCCTAGTTGAAAACATCATCAGGACATTCTAAAGAATCATAATCAAACTAAAAGCAAAATGTGTGTTTTTAAGATAGTAATTTTTCATTCATATGTCAAACACAGTAAAGATTCATCAATCAGAAAATAGTAATACAAGTGATATGGTGTTCCATGTCTATGCATTGATAAGATAATCCATTCCTATTTGCGATCCAATACGGCTTTGTAGGAACTCCGTGAATGTAAATGTCACATCCAATGTTTTGAAAAGACACCCTTGTTTTGGAAAGTGACATTGTTTTGCATGTATCAAGAAACATTGTGTCCATAGGAAAACCATCCTAGAGCAACCTAGCAACCACTACTGACTATACCCACAAAGATGCTCCTAGTGCAGAATGACTTATTCCTAAGACGTAAAGATAGACAAATCCCAAGCGAGGATAAGATAGTCATGTAGGAATATGAAGTCAGTGTATGATCATAGGCAAAATTATGAAGGCCTAGTATTAGTGCATTGATAGATGGAGCACAAAACATAAGTGACGCCTGATTGCTAGGTTTTCACCACTTGGAAAGACCTTTTTCTTTCTTTTTTCTACCAAGATGCCTATTTTACGAGGTGCTCATCAAGGCACTTTTCTCTTTTTCAATTTTTTCTTTTTTGAATGTTTTTGCAGTATCAAGGTGCCTATTTACCAGGTTTTCACCAAGGATACCCTTTTTGAAGGACCTTTTCCACTATTTTTGGATTTCTTCAGGATCAAATTTCTGAATGTTTTTGGTGTTTTGCAAGAACTTTTTGCTGTACAGGCTCTGCTAGCTAAACATTAAGTGTAGAACCACTTCAAATGTAGAGTGTTGATAGGATCTAGAAGAATGTATCCCTCAGGTGTGACTAACTGATAAGCTCCAGTTCCAAAAGTAGCAGTGATAACATAAGGTCCCAGCCAGTTAGGTTCAAACTTTCCTTTCTGCTCCCTGTTAGGCTAGTTTTTAGGATTCTCCTTGAGGATGAGATCTCCTACTTCAAATTTTCGTGGCTTGACCTTTTTATCATAACCTTTGGACATATGTGCTTGATACACTTTGAGGTGATCAAACGCTTGTTGTCTGCGCTCATCTAGTAGGTCTAAAGAATTCACCCTATCTATGCGGTAGTGCTCATTAGTAACCAGTCCTTGTAAAGATATCCACAAAGATGGGATTTCAACCTCAATAGGTAGTAATAACTCAATTCCATAGACTAGAGGAAATGGCGTGGCTCCAGTAGGTGTTCGGATGCTTTCTATAGGCCCATAGTGCTAGATTCAGTTTTAGGTGCCAGTCTCTACCAAACTTGCTCACAGTTTGGTGTAGGATCTTGAGAATATTCTTGTTTGATGCCTCAGCCTGTCCATTACCTTGAGGATAATATATTGAGGAGCAATGTTGAATAATATGGAACTATTCACAAAGGTCATCAATGTATTGATTTCTAAATTGGCCCCCATTGTCTGTTACAATTGAAGAGGGTATTCCATATCTAAAAATAATGTAGTTCAGAATGAACATAGCCACCTATTTTCCAGTGGCTTTGATTAGAAGCATGGCTTTGACCCACTTCATGAAATAATCAGTGGCCGTAATGATAAACTTGTGTCCATTTGAGGAGTTGGGATATATTTGTCCAACCAAGTCAAAGGCCCATTGTTGAAATGGGCAATGTGTTATGAAAGGTATAAGTTCTCTGGCAGGAGCATGGATAAGGTTTCCATGTGTTTGGAATTTAAGACATACTTTTTAAAATTGAATAGCATCTTTCTCCATGGCAGGCCAATAATAGCCTACTCTAAGTAGTTTCTTAGCTAATGAAAAGCCATTCGAGTGTGATCCACATACACCTTCATGGACATATTTTAATGCAAGATCAGACTCTTCAAGTTCTAAACACCGAAGAAGTGTACCATCAAGACCGCATCAATATAGGTTGTTAGTTATGAGGACGTAACATGATGCTGTCCTAATCAGGGATCTTTTGTCATTTTTGGATAGATTGGTGAGAATGGTTTGGTTAGAAAGGTAAGCAATGATACTGGCATATCAATATTGATCTGGGGTATGCAAGGTACATATTACCTGGTATTCAGGTTTAGCAAAGGCAAGATAGGATATTTCTTCCACCAAGAAGTCATAGCGGAATTGATGCTCCTCCAGTTGTAACATGGATACCAAGGTAACCATAGCATCTGTAGCCTTGTTCTCAGATCTTGGTATCTATCGGAAGGTGACGAAGAAAAAGTACTTCTTCAGATCATCAACTAGTTTCTTGTAGGGAATCAAATTTTCATCTTTTTTTTGATACTCCCCATTGACTTGATTGATAATTAGTTGGGAGTCACCATATACGTGTAACTCAATGATATTCCATTCCATAGCTAGCTTGAGGCCATTGATCAATGCTTCATATTCTGAGATATTATTGGTGCATGGAAACATCAATTTGTAAGATTTGGGAATCTTGTATCCTTGTGGAGTTATGAAGAGGACCCCTGCTCCAGATCCTTGTTGAGTGAATGAACTGTCAAAGTACATCTTCTATGGATGTTTAGTGAGATGCATGATTGTTTCATCAGGGAATTCAATTAGTAATGGTTCATCATCCTGGAGTGATGAATCAGCCAATTGATCTAAAAGTACCTATCCTTTGATAGCTCTTCATTCTACATATTCAATGTCAAACTCACTTAGAATCAGGACCCATTTTGCCAAACGTCCTGTTAATGCTATTCTACTCAAAAGATATTTTAGAGGATCGATCTTAGCAATGAGATTCACTGTATGAGAGAGCATGTAGTCTCTCAATTTTTGTAATGCAAAGATGATTGCTAAGCATGCTTTTTTAATAATACTATAATTGAGCTCATAAGTGACTAGTGTTCTACTAATGTAGTAGATAGCTCATTCTTTGTTTGCTTCATCTTCTTGCGCCAGTAATACTCCTAGGGATGTAGTTGTAGCTGAAATGTATAGGAGTAAGGGTTTTCCATGAATAGGAGCCATAAGGATAGGTGGAGCAGCCAGGTACCCCTTTAATTCTCTGAAGTTTTCTTCACAGTGTTCATCCCATTTGAAGGTAACCCCTTTATGTAGTAGTTTAGTAAAGGGTTGTGCCCTATCTGCAAGTTGGGACATGAATCTCCTGATAGACCGACGTCTCCCTTGTAGCATCCTCATTTGACTGATGTTACATGGAGGAGCCATCTCTAGAATAGCCTTTACCTTTATAGGATCTACCTTGATTCCCTTGGCGGATACTATGAATCTTAGGAGCTTCCCTGATTGGACCCCAAAGGCACATTTCTTCAGATTGAGCCTGAGTTGGAACTGTTCCATTCAATCCAATATCTTTCTTAGGTTAGCAACGTGAGTACTTCTCTCTTTGGATTTAGCCAATGTGTCGTCTACATAGTCCTCCATGTTCTTGTGCATCATGTCATGGAATATTGTTGTCATAGCTCTTTGATATGTTGCACTGACATTCTTTAACCCGAAAGGCATGACATTCCAGCAAAAGTTGTCCCATGCACATGTGAATGCAGTTTTCTCTTGATCCTCAGGGGTGATCTTGATTTTATTATAGCTCAAGAATCCATCCTTTAATGAATACATCTGAAAGCCTACTATAAGATCTATGATCATGTCAATGTTTGGTAGAGGGAAGTCATCCTTCGGACATGCTTTGTTTAGGTCTCTGAAGTCCATACATATCTTGATAGATTTATCAGATTTAGAAATGGGGACCACATTGGAGATCCACCCTGCATAGGCAATGACTCAGATAAATCTAGCTTTCAACAATTTTTCTAGTTCTAATTTCACCAATAATGCAACATGAGGATGCATCTTTCTAAGTTTTTGTTTTACGGGCTTGATCCCAGGAGCTATAGATAAGTGGTGCATGATGAGATTAGAATCTTGCCCTGGCATATCAGTGTAAGACCATGCAAAGTTGATCTTCTTCTCTTTTAGGAACTCTATGAACCATACCTTCTCTTCTTTTGATAAGGATTGTGCTAGATAAACTATTTGAGGATCTTTGACAGTGCCCAAGTTTACTGGCTATGTTGGTTCAATCAATACCAAAGATCTTTCCTGAAAGTGTTCTCGGAGGATATCAAGAGTCTCATCCTTTGACACCTCTGAGAGGTTTTCACCATTGGATACATCTTTTGTCTTTACTATTTTTGGATTTGATACTGCCACAGAGTGGTTTTCACCATCAGTCCACTTTTTATTTTTTATTTTTTAGTTTGTGACTAAGAAACTTGATATCCTCCTGTGACATGTTCTCGCTCCTTGCAATGGTAGAAGAAGGGTAAGATTTACAAGCATTGAGATAACAAGATAGGGAGTGGTAATTAGAAAAGTCAATGATAGGAGTAGGATTTGTTTTAGTCCAATCAATTAGGTCAGGATGTATCAAGGTTAGTGACCCAGTTAGCATCAAGACCATTAACCGACATGACAAGATCTGTTAAGTTAATTTCTTCAACATTTAGATCAATAAGAGTGAGATCATCATTAAAAGGGTCATTTTTAGTCATATGTGGACTGAACTCTAGCAACTTGTCAGTAGAAATCTCATCATCATCTCTCTGTAAATGGAGGTTTCTCGCTTGTGGCCTATGAAATTCTTCTAGACTTACGTACTCACTTGTGTCTTCATCAATGATCGGGGGAAGGAACTCTTCTTCTGCTTCAGGAGGATCAGTATCATTGAGAGGAGTGCCAGATCATTTTCTAGGAGCTAAGGGAGCCACAAACATGTGAATTGTATATATTCCAATATCTTCAGAGGCAATAGATAGCCGATCCCATTCATAGTCATGAGAGTCTGTGACATCATCATCAGATTTGTTTAAGTATTCAACAATTGTTATCTGATGTACTCGATTAGCTTCTTGTAGATCAAAGTGGGGTAGATCAAGGACATGTGAAATCATGACCAATTGCCCCCACTTAGGATGTAAATTCTGTGGCCGGGGTATCTCTTGAGTGATTGTTGCTATGGTGTCTCCTACCTCTTGAATGGTAGGTTGTGCTAGCAAAGGAGTGTGAAGATCTTGTGATACCTCAAAGCTAGGTACATAACATTCACCTTGATATGTAGGATTCTTTGTACCAACATGTAATAATCTTTCATAAGGCCATGGTTCTAGTACTATCTCATCTATTTTATCCCTTCCCGTTTCAGAAGGTGGACTCTTTTTGGAAGCAGGTTTATCAGTTTTAGTATTAAAACCTAGTCCTATTTTATCTCTGGCATTCTGGAACTCCATGGGAATAGGTTCAAAGATCCCTCATCCAGTGTCGTTTAGAGGTCCCTTTCCTTTGTATCCCATTTTTGTGAGGAAACCATATCCCTTTCCATATTGTTCGGGGGATATCTTCACATGTTTGACCTCAAATTCCACTGGTTCTCCCTTGTAAAGCTAGTCCAAGACTGCCTGTTCTTCTATGTTATCTAAAGAAGATGTGGATTCCTTTATCATGTCAGTTACCTTGTGTACTTCTGGCTCCTTGGATGCTACAGGTGTGAATGTTGATGAAGGTTTCCCATAGGATCTTGGTGATACTGGAAGTTTTGTCAGTGAGGGAGTTAGGTCCAGCTTGTATTCTCCCATACCTATTTCTTCAAGTTTCAAGGTTTTTCTAAAACTCTTCATAACCATGTCCTTGGTAGTTTCAGGAGCAACTGCATCCATAGATTCTTTGTTGTGTGGGATCATGCTACCTGCTTTGATGTTGTTGCAAGTGTAGTTAGCATCTGCAGGAATCGTCACTTCCACCCCATTATGTGGGAATTTTATGCATTGGTGATAAGTGGATGGTACATCTTGCATTTCATGAATCCATAGTCTCCCTAGTAGGATATTGTAGGCCAATGGTAAATCCAAAACTTGACATATGAAATTCCTCTCAATTGGTCTGACTCTGATAGGTAGAGAAATAAGATCTCTTGAAGATCTTTCTTCCTCATCATAATCTTTGATGGTTATCTTGTTTCAAGTTTCAATTGTCTATTCTGAGAGACCTAGTCTCCTAATTAGATCCAGTGTACAGATATTCAATCCTGCACCTCCATCTATCAATACATGTCTAACACAAGATTTATGAATAAGGACTTCGATATGTAGGGGTTGATTGTGTGGATGTGTCAATGACTTATCATCCTCTTCAGAAAAGGAGAGGTAGTGTGGTGCTGAGATGTGATTGACCATCGCTTGAAATTTGTCTATATCAATATCTTTTGGAACATTAGCAGCATGTAGAGCCTGTTCTAGGATTTCCCTATGCACTGTGGATATTTTGAGCAACTCAAAAATAGTAATTTTGGTAGAGGTTCATTGCAATTGGTCTATCAAGTCATATTTTTCTCTAGGGATGGTGACCATGTGTCTTGCTGCTGGTTTAGGAATAGTTACAATAGGAACCTTGGATGTTGACGATGATGTCAGTTTTGGAGGTCCTTTGATTTTAACCCGTGCTTGGCTCCGTGTTACAACATTTGAATGGGATGAAGCACCTTTAATTGTGATCACATTACTGGATTCAATTTTAATGTCAAGCATATTAATCACATTGTCATTTTTGGAATAGGTGTAGTTGACCTCATTACCCTTCCCTCTAGATGTCTCTCCTTGATTGTAATTAGGAAAGGGTTTGTTGAATGCTGTATGATCCGCATTAGTAGTATGTCCATCTACTTTGATCTTACCTCCTTCGATGAGGTCTTGGATGACATGCTTAAGTTTGAGACAATTATTAGTCTTGTGTCCTTTGTTTTTGTGGAAGACACATTAGGAGTTATCATCCCACCACCTAGGTTTGACCATTGGTTCCCACAGTTTAGAATCGAGAATTGTAAGAACTTTGTTATCAACCAATGTTTTCAAAATGGTCTCAAGAGTCTTCCCCAAAGGAGTGAATGTTCTTTGGGGTTTTGAAGTCCATGTTCATTCCTTGTTGTTATCATTGTTCATTTTCGGGATGGGAGGTGTTATCTTAGCATATTTGCTTGCTTGCATGCCATTAGTTAGATTGAATGCCTCGGGTTTAGGATTAATGATAGAGGCATCGACCACTCTGTCATTAACAACAATCTTGTTTTGTTTCCACCATTTAGGCTTGGAGTTGGAGTTGTCGCTTTTGTTTTCATTTTGAAGGGTGATTTCCCCTCTTTTAACCATGACTTCCACAATACGGAGGGCATTTTTAATCATTCTATCAAAGCTAGGGGAGTATTTCATTTGTAGAGCATAGCTCAATTCAGGCACTAGATTATTAACAAAGATTTCCATCTTCTCCATTTCGGGAATGACCCTTGAATATCGTGAAAAAATCTTCCTCCATCTTTTTAGGAAGTGTGTGAATGATTCTCTAGTTCATTGTTTGGTGTTACATAGGCCCATCATAGTTATATCATGTTGGATGTTGTAGGAGTAATGTTGAATGAATTGTTGGATTAATTCCTCAAATTTTTTGACCTTAGGGTTCAATTTTGAGAACCACTCCATGGCATTACCTCCTAGACTCCCTGGAAATAGTCGCATGAGGTATGTAGGTTCATGCATGTACTCGATGCTTAGAGCACATAATTCTCTTACATGGTCATGGGGGTCAGTTTCTCCTGTGTATTTGTCATACTTTGGCCTTGCGACATTGGGAGGAAACGGGACCATAGTGATACTCTTGTCAAAAGGAAATGGACAAATGACATCTAAAGAGTATTGTGTTTTGGGTTTCTCCTTCTCTTGTTTAAGGTTTGTGAGCTCTGTTTGCATTAGATTGAGCTATTTGGTGAGAATAGATATTGGGTTTGGTACCTCCTTTTCTTTGAGATTTTCTACATTATAATCCTTGGGTAATTTGACACCTATGGATGCTACATGGAGGAAGTATTTTTCTTTATCGTCACTAATTATCCATTCCAATAGCTTGTGGATCCATTTACATTGTTTGAGTTTTTTGTATTCATCTTCAGGGATCTCCTCTTCATTGTTTGATCCAAATGGATTATGTTCAAACTCGGGTGTTTCTTCCTCTTCCGTGCGTTCGGATTTTTCATGTTTGCCATCATTATAACCCTCAAAAGCCTTACTCCATTCATTAGTGTTTCTATCCATTTCAGGGGAATCTAGATCAAGAAGGGAACTGCAAGATGTTTCTCCTTGAAAGTGTGGTGTTTTAGGAGGCACTTTCGATCCTTTAGTTGTGTACTGGTTGTGTCTTATGTTAACCATGAAGTTTTCTTCTCAAATTTGTTAACATTTCCCAATAGTGTAAGTAAGGATTTCAGATCATTCAAGTGGGCATGTCTAGGTAAAAGTAACTATTTGTTGTTGGTGGATGTAAATGATTCCAGTTCCAGAGGGTTAGAATGCCCTAATAGTGAGATGGGAACCAAGTTGTTGGTAGAAAGTGGGTAGACCACACGTATTGAACTGATCGTGAAAGACTAACTAAGCATGCAAGGTGGATGTTTCGAAAGTGTTTTGAAAATAAAACAGGGAGACCAGAAGAGACAATAGGAACCAACTAAAGGGAAAAAATGGTATCATAATCAACTAAGACTTCCTAAGAAAAACTTCTACAAATACCCATTGTCCTGAATGCTAGCTCCCAGATGCGAGCCTCTGATGGTACCAGATGCGATCCTAGAATCTGGATGTGACTTCTTGCTGACCAAATGTGATCCTAAATACCAAATGCAATCCTAAACACTGCATGCGACTTGGGAAATATAGGATGTGAACTTATGATGTTTTTGTCAGTTTGGGTCAGTTTTGAAAAGTTCCTTTTCAAAGTGCGTGAAGTTGCTTGTTTCCAGATTGCGTCAAGAGGTGTCGTAAGGTGTGAAAAACACTTGTACTCCAGGGTTTGAGATTTGTTGATTGTTTTGAGGAGCTTATCATTTTAATTATTTTTTGAACATGTCAAACAATTTGTCATTGTTAAGAGGGTGAAACAAACACTCATCTTTTCCTATTTTCTAGGTGGAGGATGAAAATCTTTGCTTGCTGACTCAGGTACACACTCAATTGCTAATCATAATACAGCCATCACCAAGCATGCAATGGCTCCAGTCATGATGATGTATTAGCCAACTCCAAATGCAAGTGAGGGAACAATATGACGAGTGTCTTGGGGCAATTACTTTTTGCCTTGCACAAAGATTATCACCCCTTCGGGGATGAATCAGGAATTCTTTTAGTTGAAGTTGTTGTAGATTATTGGGCAATCCGTTCAAAACTATCCCCCATAGAATTTCACAAGGAAAAATTTAGGTGTATAGCCCTATGAGTACCTGAATATATGTAGTCTCACAAGAAAGATTCAAGCGGCTCCACTCTACATATACCCAGATATGTTCAAGGAATGATGTTGTAATTCCAAGAACAAAACCAGCTCCATCTTCTGAGGCTTTAGCCTACGAGGAAGAAACTATTTATAGTGAGTTGGAAGGGTTGGCGTAAAACCTGTCCTCACTTGAGTCATTCCTGGGAGATTTTTTCCTCAACCGGCAGACCCTCTACTGTTTAAATGTATGTAACCAGGATTGGAGAGCTTTGGATGTTTGGATTTCTGATTCTTCCGAAGAAGAAGAGCATACTCTCCTAATCTAAACCTTTTTCTCCCAAAACATGTAAAGCAAAGTTCATTCCTTCAAGCTATGTTGAGCTCAATTTAGTTGTTCCTATTTTAAAGAAAATAGGATGCTTGAAAGGGAAAGTTTGCCTTGTTCAATTAACCACAATATTTAATGACTTGATTGTTCAATTACTACCCAAAAAGATTTAAACGATTGAACTTGTTCTTTGATCCCACACATTTAGTGATTTGTTTTGTTCATTTACTATTTCCAAATTAAATTAAGTGATGTGTTTTCTTGTTCATTTACCCCTAATTTCCATCACAAATGATAAGACAACGTTTGACTTTCTGATTTTCCTCAAGAGGAAAAGAGCATATTATCTGGTTGTTTTAGCAAGTGTGGAGAAATGGTCTTAAGTTTGGAAAGAAAGTAAATAGAAGTAAAGATGGGGGGTTGGAAACCTGTAAAACTGAGTTAATATCTATTTATTTTAACTCCCATGAAATCCCCCCAAAACAACCTGCAAACACTTGTTAAGCTGCAAAACACCACAAACACCACTTGTTGAAATGTTAGAATTAGGCAAACGAAATGCACAAGCTTTTTAACCAGATGCGAGCCTGAAAGTTTATTGAATGCGAGCTTCCTTACCAAGTGCAATCCCTTGCTTACCAGATGTGAGCCAAAACTAAAAATGATCCAGGAAATCCCGGATGCAAGCCTAGTTTTCTGCGGTGCGATGGCGTATCCCGGATGTGATCTTGAATGGTCAAAAATGTTCCTGTGACAGAATTCTGAGTATGCAAATTAGAAAAAAAGTGTTAGAAAATGAGGTCAAGTTGGAAATATCACTCCACGGTGGGTGCCAAATATGTGTGTGTATATTATTTACTTGATGATAGAGACACAACACATCAATAGATCATTGCATTAGCTCAAAAAGGTTAGATAAGCATGTAAAACCACTAATATCGACCTATTGCCTTCTAACTAAGAAGAGTGCGATTAGTAACATAAAAGCCCTTAGTTTATGCTACAATGAGTGACATATATGACCTAGCATGAAGGATTTTAGTTTAAAACAAGCTAAAAGATGAGAAAACATGCATTCTAACTCTAAGAATGGAAGTAAGAACAATGTGAAAGCATGAAATAAGAAGTGAAATATGTGTCTAAGATTAATCTAATAGCATAAAATTGCATTTAGGATATGAGTTGAAGGCTCCTTTTCTCTCAAAAATGGCTTCTATTTATAGAAGAATGAGAGAGAGAGAGGGGGGACAAGGTGGATTAATGAGCTGAGGGACTCATTAATGGTGGTGTAAGAACCATTAATGACTTGAGAATTAATAAGGCATGGAGGAGACATAGGATTAAGGCATCTTCATTAATAAGGCATTAATGAAAGCCTTAAAGAAGCAAGGGAAGGGTGTAAGAGGGTGGCTTGAGAAGGTGGACTTGAGAAAGTTATGCTTGAGAAAGTGGACTTTCTCAAGTGGGTTGAGTTGCTAATCATTCCTTAATGGAATGTGACAACATTAGGAGGTGGGTTAGGGTTAGAATTAGGATTAGGATTAGATTAGCAAGGGTGAATGG
>MU223776.1:9259405-9288791 GCA_018584345.1 Thuja plicata
AGGGTAGAAGTGGTTGAGATAGGTTAGGTTGGGGTTTAAGGGAATATTAATTAAATGAATTAAACTTATTTAATTCATTCAAAAATAGGAATTTAATTATTTAAACAATTTAATTACTTTTTAATAACTAGGGGACTATAGCCATTTTAATTAAATTAAATAGGCTAGGGGAATGGGTTATTTTTTAAGTGGGTAATTGATTTAGGGGTTTATTTAATTCCTTTATAATTAAATACTATAGCCATGTTTGAATTTGGTTTGATTTAATTGGTTTGAATTGATTTGAATTGTATGGCTATAATAGTCAATATAAATTAGTGATAAAAATCACCTAGGACATTAAATTGATTTGAAGAATTATGCCGAGTAGTAATAGGGTCATTTGGACATAATCGAGGGTATGATCACACTTAGGGAAAATAGGGTCCATAGTTGCAATAGACCAAATTCAGGTGGTTACAACTTATAACTAACACCTAAAAACTAACAACTCTATGATGAAATTAAGTATAATATGAAGAAAAAGATGGAAGATTGCATCTCATTCTAGGGGCATTCATTTTCATTCTAGCATTCATCTTCCTTGGTCAAAATCACCTCACAGAGGAAAATCTATCTGCAACATGGTTGAGTATCACATCTAAGAACCTTGAATCTATCATCATGGTTGATCATTATTCTTTCTACAATATCATTACCAGGAGCTCAATCGAAATGGATTCTAAATCAACCTTCTCCAATCATCAACATCAATCCAATCTTTGAAATCAATTGAACATTTTCTAAACTCATTAATCCAACATCATTCAATATTCTTCTATCACATTTTGATCTTGCTCCTGAGGGGGCATCATCATCGATATAAACATATTCTTACATCTAGATCATCAAAAAAAAAAAATTGTTATCAAATTTGATGTGTTGTATCAAATGTTTGTCATTAAATAAATCATCAAACTGAATCTAGAAACAATCATCGATCATATCATAGATCTCGTCTAATCAAACTGAATCTAGCGACAATCATCAATCATATCAGAGATCTCATCTAATCAAACTTAATCACATTGATTAGGGGTATATCAATTTCATCACATCACATCAAATTGATAGTCTCATCATCATAATCAAATCAATTTTATAAACACAAGGGGCATTATCAACTTCATCAAGATCCATATCAAGTTGGTTGTCTCAATCAAGATATAAAATTGGTTAATCACTCTTATCAACATCAATATTTTTGGTATCCCTTTGTCAGATAATCAATTTCATCAGCATCATATCAAACTAGTTACGCTAGCTTTGATCAATGATCTCTTATTCAACATCGCATCAAATGTAGATTCATATCGACATTATACATAAGATATTCTTTGAATCAACGCACTCCTCACATGTTGATTCAAAGGGGGGAAAATTTAATCACCTAAAATTGGTCCATCCAAAGCAATTGCCCTAAATGCTAATCAAAAGATCCAATCTCCTAATCATTATCAAATCAAGCTAATCTCCAATATAATTGTGTAAATGAAATCGATCAATTCATTTGCATAATTCATCAACCATCAAACATCAATTATCATTCATCAAGGATCATTCTTTGATTAATACTCCTAGCCATTTAATTAAATCAAAACCAAAAATACCATCGCTAGTGATATTAATTAAAATGATTTAATTAATTATCCTATTATCTACTCAACTCACAAAAGGACAAAGCATTTAAATCTAACCAATGAGCTTCAATCACATGGATCACTCAAGGTCCTAATCTTAGCCATCCCTCATGGATGCATCTCAACCATTCAATTCAAATTCAAATTTGAATCTTTTCCTCCAAAGGAAAATCTATAAAAGCAACTTCATCAAGGTTATTATCAAGATAGATCCTCATTTGCATAAACATAATGCTAGTTTCATTTGTAGCTCATATATTCTAGCTCAGTTTTGAATTAATTTAGATGAATTCTTAATTGACTCTTCCATTTCATGATTGTCAATTCAATGATCTAACATGCTAATTCTGAGAGCACTAACAATTATATTACAATCTTCATGTCTAGGAAGCAATAATTTGATTTCATGAGGTTTTTCATTAATTTCATTAATTTGATCTTACTAACCTTGGATATAATGAGTTATTGAGTGTTTGTGTGTAGAATACGTGCAGATACAAATTTACACATCACACCTGTATCCAAGTTAGATAGATCAATTAGGATATGCATAGATTTTTGAGATCTTAATAAAGCATGCCCAAAGGATTATTTCCCCCTATTAAATATCAACATGATAGTGAACCTCACCGCTGGACATGAGATGTTGTCTCCTTCACAAAATAATCCACAAAATCCTTGAAGACTATGTGGATGACATCTTGGCCAAGTCAATAAAAAGAGAAGATCACATAAATGTACTAGAGTGTGTATTTGATTGGCTCAGTCACTATGGCTTAATGCTCAACCCTAAGAAATGTGTTTTTGGGGTCACATTAGGAAATATCTCAGGGTTCATTGTATCAAGAAAAGGCATAGAAATAGATCCAAAGAAATTCAAGACTATCATTCAAATACCTCTTCCTATAACACTTTGGCAATTACGTAGTCTATAAGGAAAGTTGTACTCTATACGCCACTTCATCTCTCATCTCACAGATAAGTGCTAGTCATTGACTCACCTGTTGCAAAAATAAACCAACTTTAAATGGGATCCACTATGTCAGACAAGCTTAGAGAAAATCAAAGAATAGCTAGAAAAACCACCCATTTTGGTACCACTAATATTGGGAAGACTGCTCATTCTTTACATGTCTGCACATACTATGGCATTAGGGGCACTTCTAGCTCAGCTAGATGACAATGGAAAAGAAAGATCCATCTATTACATCAGCCACACATTGGTAGGTTATGAGATCAACAATTCACCTAGGGAAAAAACATGCTTGGTAGTGGTTTTCACCACTCAAAAACTTTGATTCTATATGCTTAGTCATATGGTAAATCTCATCTCCAAGGTGGATCCTCTCAAATACTTGCTATCAAAAACTACTCTCACATGCCTTATGGAAAAATTGGTAATGCTCTTGGCCGAATGGGTAATCGTGGATAAACTAGTAGAAGAACCATTAGTGGATGCCTATCCCTTGGTCATGAAATCTCTTGATGAACATCTATGCATGGTAGAATAATAGCCAACCTGGAAAATTTATTTTAATAGGTCTCACACAGATCATGGTTAAGGGACATGAATACTCTTTGTCACTCCTCAAGGTGACTACATCCCAAAATCATTCAAATTGGGATTCGCCTACACAAATAAAATCACTGAATATGAAGCACTCATTATTGGGATTAGTATGGTGATCCAATGAAATATCACAGAAATACATGTCTTCGGAGACTCAAAACTCATCATCAAGCAAGTCCTAGATGAGTTTCAGACAAAGGACAGAGCACTTCCTAAACTTACATATCACCCAAGTACTACAACTATAGAATAAGGCTATAGATGCAATGACCACTATTGGCTCTCTCCTAGAGATACCTCAAAATGAAACAAAACATGAATTCTTGGTCGAGAATCTCCACATGCTCGCTTAAGAAAATATCAATTCTAAAATGGTATGTGTCTTGGTTGGTCCTCAGTCCCCATGGTACCACAGTATCCATGCTTACCTAAAATATGGTATCATATCTCCCCATATAATAAACACCCAATTCCAAAACCTCATTTGTAGAGCATCCCTCTACACTATCGTAGCCAATACCCTATATCATCGGAGCTATCACAATGTTCTCTCTAGGTGTTTAGACAGAAACAAGGTCATCCAAGCTTTACAAGAAGTACACACTGGGATCTGTGCTGACCACATAAAAGGCATGGTCCTAGCCAAACAACCTCTCAAAGAAGGATACTACTGGCCCACAATAAAACATGATGCCTATGAATTTGTCAAGAAATGCCTACCCTGTTAACAACATGCCATTCAAATTCATGCTCCTGTGCAAGGTCTACATCCCATTACACCTCCATGGTTTCTCTCTTGTTGGGGTTTCAACCTAGTTGGTAAGATCACCCCTATCCTCTGAAGGACACATGTACATCATCACAACAACTAAATACTTTGCAAAGTGGGTTGAAGCAATTATGCTCACCCTTCTATAGGTGTTCAAATATCCAAGTTCATCCTCTACCACATTGTCTGCTACTTCAACATCCCTTCCACAATCTTCATAGATCATGGTATGCCATTTGAAAACTACCATGTAGAAGATCTATGTGAATGCCTCCATATCCACCATCGCTTCTCTAGTCCATATTTCCCCAAGGTAATGACCAAGCTGAGGCAACAAATAAAACCCTCCTTAATATCATTAAGAAGGTTGTAAATGATACTGGTTGAGACTAGCACCTCTAGATTAATCCTTCTCTTTGGGTATATCACACTTCATATTTCACTGCCATAGGCACCACTCTCTATTCACTTGTCTATGGTGCTGAAGCTATCTTATCAATCGAGGTTGAACTACCATCATTGTGTGTGTCACTCAAGAATGTGATCATATATGAAGACTACCATGTGGCATGACTTATGTAATTGGACCTATTAGATGAGAAGAACCAATAAGAATATGACCACTTGGTTGTGTATCAAAGCTGACTCAAGAGAAACTACAACAAGGAAATCCGCCCATGACAATCCTAGGTAGGAGATCTAGTCCTCAAAGAAAATCAAAAGGTAGGCACAGATCGAGAAAAGAAGGGTAAGTTTGAGGTCACTTAGTTGGGTCCTTATGTCGTCACCACATCTTTTGGTTCTGAGGCATATCAACTCTCCACTCCTAAAGGAGAACCCTTTAATGATCCAATCAATATCATTCACCTTAGGTGCTTCTATGCCTGAAGGCTAGAAATATATCCTAGCCATCTGGAAAAATCCATAAAAAGCATAAAATAGTCCTAAAAAAATCATTATCTTGGTGAAAACCTGGTAAACAGGCACCTCCATGATAAGCAAAAATAAAATAATATAAAACAAATCCAAAAAAAAGAGTAAAAATAAATAAATCGTTCAACGGTGAAAATTTGGCAATCAGGCACCATGGACAGGTATGTGTGATGAAAACCTGAAAATATGCGTCACACATAGTGGACCATTCCATTATCTATCAAACTCTCATTCCTACCACACTCATCCACGCCTCCCATCTACTTTATTAGACAAGCGCCTCACCCACCCTCCACCAAACCTCCATTCCCTTGGTGCTCCATTATTGCATGTACCTATTGTAGACTCGCACTATTTTTTGAGAATCCTGAGCTTCCCACCAGTTGCTTGATTTTATTTCTTTTCCTCCCCCAATTCTTGAGCTTTGATTTCTGCTATATTCATCCCTTGTACAACCAAAATGTTAACAATTCCAAAAAAAATTAAAAAAATTAAAAAATCCTTAAAATTGCACAAAAACAACAATAAACCCAGCCACAACCTCACACCTCATCCATTCACATTGCATCACTCACTATTCCAATTTTCACTACAATCCACATTTTCCACCCCCCCTCACACATCATCACCTGCTAAACTATCCCCATATTTTGTGTTCCCATCAACTTGCGGTTAACCCCATCCCCTTGAGATTTTCTTGGACACAGTGACTGCAACAACATTTTTCACAAAATCAGCTTTAAGATCGTGTTTCCTAACTCCCCATTCCATCCATAGCATTTGGCAGCAAATAAATTTTTTGACAGACAAGCCCATCTTGGCCAGTTAGGGTGCATCTTCCCTGCGATGGCTTATCAAACCATCCATCACATAATCTTGTTCATGGAAAAATATTTGGACTAAATGAGGTCTTGGTCACAAGGCCTTCTTTTTTGATTTTATCTTTTGTGTCAATTGATGCCTCCTCATTACCACCTAGATCTCTTATATCCTAGTGTGTCATGAATGATTTTTATTGATACAAGTGCCTTTTGCTGTATGATCTATTTTTTGGTATTTTAGTGCATCTTTGTCATTTACACAGTTATGATAATGTCTAGCTTCCTAGGGGTAGGTTATAGTACACTTTCCACCAAGGCTCTCAAGATCTTGGGGTGTACTCAGTCTCCCTATGAGTGTTCTTGCATTAGTTCCATCATCTCCACATCCTCTACATCGATATTCCTAATATACCTATTTTGTCTGTGCATCAAGTCCACGCAAGGGAACCATGTCATATGTGTTTCCTAACACCTGATGCATACCACCTCTTGCAATATCAAACTAGGGTGCACTCTCCAACATTTAACACAATTTAATCCCCAAGTTCTATTAGCTGCATTTAGTATCATCATTACATTTTGCATTACAGAAGGCTTCTATTTATTCACTCTACTCCCATTTTACTCCCCCTATTTGCGTCCTTTTTGGCAAAATTCCCACAATGCTCTTCTTGTTGCATTCTTTTCTCGAGGGGGAACAACCTCATACCATTGTTGCTTCATCACAACTCCTAGAAACCCAACTTCTTCTTGGGTAACTTATTTTTTCTTTTCTCTGACGCAACACCACTTGCAACATCATTTCAAAGAGGGGCAAAATGTAGACGTCCAAAAATATTAATTAAATTAATATTTCCTATTTATTGATCTAGCTATTTAATTTATTTAATTAAATGGTTCCCTTATTATTTAAATACAATCTAAATACTATGTAATGCATTTAATTCAATACATTTTCCTTAAAACCCATTTTTAATAAATTCATATTTATTAAAAATCCATCACCCTCTTAATTCTAAACCCTACCTAGAAACCTACTAATTTGAATAATAATCTAAACCAATCCAATCTAATTTGGATAATAATCTAAACCCTACCTAGAAACCTACTAATCCAATCTAGAAGCCTACCCTAAGCCTACTCTACTCCTACCCTACCCCTACCTATCTTTCTCTTAATAAACCTACTCTCCCACTTAAGCACACACTAATCACACTTAAAGTGTGATTCCTAACCTTTTTAGTCCTAATGGAGTGTTCACACATGTGTGAGAAACTCATCCCAAGGGAGCCACCCAACTATCTTAAATGCTCTTAAAACCTTATCTCCCACTCCTTTCTCCAAGGTTGCTCACACATGTGTGAGAAACTTTGAGCCTCACAAAGCATTTAATGCTAAAGTTGACCTCTCCTCTAAGCTTTTGTGTCCCTTATGTGGATCCTATTTGGATTCCACATAGGTGCCACCTCATCCAAGCCTCTCTCCTTCCTCCAAAAATCTAAAAATAGAGGGCCTTGCCTCTTGCATTTCATCTCTCATTCTTGCATTGTTATTATGCTAACATAGGTCTAGATTTCATACTTGTTTTCATGCTTTCAATATTAGTTTCTTTCTTAAATCATCTAGAAATCATATGCTAGGTAAATTGGTAATGAATCATAGTTTCCATTTTTCATTGCACTCCATAATAACTTGAATCTCCATAGAGAAAATATTTATACTAGCTCTTCATACTAGTTATTGAGCTCTTTCTTTATCCATTTATCTCATTTTCATTCCACTCCTTCATCAAATCACTTGGGGATTATTTTTTGTTGCATTTTTGAGAGCACATCCATAATATTTTATTATAAGAAAATCAAACAAGTAAAAATAGGGTGCAATAAATTGTTTTTAGCTTAATCTGATGTTATGAATACGTCTTTTGGTTTTATTCTTTGTTTCATGCATTTGATCTTTCATATGTGCTAACCCACTAAATTTTCATGTTTAAGTTTGATCACAATAGGTTGATTTCCTCTTACATAGTACCTAAGTTCCGTCATGCATATACATCTCAAAAATTGCAAAAATGTGTGTCATCATGGATGGGTAACTCATGGGGCTGGATGTGAAGCTCCCAAATCTCCCTTGTCTTATCTACCTTGGTGGGGAGGCATCCCTACCAATCCCTATGATGCTCCACCGGTGCTCTATGACTGTGATCGCTCTATCTATGCAGGATTTTGTCAGTCCTCATGAACTGCATAACAATATAAAGCCATGTAGTAAGATTCCTGTTTGCCTCTCCTAGATGCATTCCTATGTGCACCAAATGTCTCAATCATCACCTACCCTAGTCCCCCTTCCATGGATGTGTACCTAGATATGTACCTCTCCCCCTTTATGTGTTGAAATTCTTGTGTGCCTCATCTTGCTGCGCTATCAGGGCATCCACTTGATGAACTAAAACTGATTATATGTTTAAAGTCATTTGTTGATATTCAACCGAGTTCATGCAGATGTGATGATAAACATTATTAGTTAATGTATTGTCATTGATGTCAACTTATTTGAGTATTATTATGGTGGAAAACATTTGTTATGAATTGAATATCTGGAAAAAACAATGTTTATGTGGTTGGTAAATGAAGAGTTTTGTATACACTGAGAGACAGTGAATACCGAGTAAAATACAGTGTATACCGAGCATAGTGATAACCAAGCAAGAGATTTATGACACACCTATTGATAGAGAAATTTAATCAAACTGAGGCCGACTTGGATGCTGAGCTAGAAATTGATGAATTTGAGGTAAAAGATAATTTTTTTTATTTGATCAAACGGTTATGAAAATTCAATGAAGATCAGACAACAAAGATTGAAACATTATTTTAACACAATTGACGAGGATGGATCAAGTGGGAAAATCAACGATGGAGATTAAGATGCAAAATTTGAAGGATGAAAATTAAATGAGACATGATGTCTATATAAGAGACAAGAGATTAATTTTGAATCACACCTGATGCGCACATGCAAATTTTATGCATGATTGATCAAACTGGTTATAGATAGAATTGAATGTTTTTTTGTAGACATCACCAAGAAAATAGAGGAAAGAGTATTACCGAGAAGAACAAGTATGAAGTATGAGATGAATTGAAGTGAAAAAATTGATTAGAGGTATTATGTACTTATCATAGATCTAAATATATGCAAAATAGAGTTGTATTTGAATAAGATCATCACTGTATCAGTTTAACTATTGTTACAAATAAATATCTTAACCGAGTAGGAAAGTGAAGTCCTTATTATGACATTCCAATGAATGTTGAGTGTTTTCTTGTTGACCCCATAGTGAATGCATGGTTAAGAGAGAAATATTAGTTTTAAATCCTCTAACTAGGTCACATTTAACAATGTGAATTGTAACCTTTAACAAGGTTGGCTCTTCATTGAGCTCACTTCAGAAGAGTGAAAATATTTTGGGTTACCAGTCCTAGGTGGGTTTTCCCTTAGTAGGGTTTCCACATTAAAAATCTATGTCAATGTGCATGAATGTTGTAGATTTTTATTTTACTTTACACTTTACTTTATTGACCTAGATCGGTAAAAACAATATTAATTTACTAATAATTGGTAAACACCATTGATGAAAGTTTGAGATTACAGAATACATTTTCACTGAGTTAAATTATATGTTTGAATTTTTTTTGATATACATCTAGAGAAGTTTGGGACTGTAGGATAATTTGTGAGGAAACTGATTCTGACTGATTCACCCCCCGTCTCATTTATTCTAAAAATTGGTATCAGAGCGTATAGTGCTTAGAAGAATGTTTTGAAGGACTTAAGCTAAAGATCACAAGATGTATAAGAGAGATGAACCTAAGATGAACAGGGATGACTTCCCAACATAGAAAAGCATAATGAGATTATACCTATCAGGGATAGGAAGAAACATTGAAGATTATCTGGACAATGAATTCATTCTACCTAATGGACCTTTGATTGTAACTTAGATGCAAGAGAAACATGAACATAAACTTATCATGGTGGATATTGTTTATTCACTTACAGATTCATAATTTGAGAACATATGTACAACTGCCAAGAAGATGTGGGACCAGCTTACAAAATTTTATGGAGGAGATGTGAATGTACTTAGAGCCAAAGATGAAAGTCTTCATGGAAAGTTTTATGACATTTTAATGAAGGAAGGAGAGAACATAACAAAGTATAGTAACTAACTTAAAGATGTTGTGAATGTTATTTGAGGATCTGGTGGAACCATTGATGAAGACACAATTGTGAGTAAGATTCTTAGAACTCTATTGCCTATTTATTCTATAAGTGTCTTTGCAATACATGAAATGAGAGCTGCACCTAGAAATAACATTATTGTTGATAGTCTTGTTGTAAGATTGATTTATTTTGAGCAGAATAATTTTGGCAATAGTATTGTACCATCTATGGAGTCTATGTTTATGTCTACTTTGAAAATTGGTAAATCTAGTAGAAAACACATAATCAGAAATAACAGTGACAGTGATAGTGATGACAAGGAACTTGATGAGTTTAAAGCTTTAATGGTTAGAATATTGCACATAGGTAAAGGAATATATAAAGGTAAACTACCTTTGATATGCTTTAACTGTAAAGAGATTGGCCATTTTGCTGCAAGATTCCCTAACAAAAAGAATGATGATCGAAATGATAGATCAAATGATAGAAAGGATGACCGAGACTACAAAAGCAACGAAAAATATGACATAAGAGATAACTGAGATTACAAAGATAAAGGTAAGAAAGATTTTTACATTCTTGAATATAAAGATAATGACATTGGTTCTGACAATGATGAAGATATTGAGATAGTGTTTGTAGCTTTGAAAGATTATTCAGATGAAGGTGAAAGGTATGTAGAAACAACACTTATCTCTAAAGTTATTAAACATGACATTTGAATTATTGATAGTGGCACATCACATGACTGGTGATAAAGGAGAATTTGAATTTCTTGAACATTATGATGGTGCATCTGTAAGAATGGAAAATGATACACCCTATCAGGTGAAAGGAAAAGGTACTATTATGTTGAACAATCAAATCAAATGTGAAAATGCTTATTGGGAAAAAGGACTTAGCTAAAATCTCTTGAGTGTTTCACAGTTGAATAACACAGGTCACCGAGTTGCATTTGAGAATAGAAAAGAAAGAATCTATGATGGAACTAGAAAGTTGATCAGCACTGGTGAACAATCTAAAGGTAACCTATTTTATCTTGGCATAGCTGAAACTACTTGCTTGTTGGAAAAGAATGAAGATATATGGTTGTGGCATAAAATACTTTGTCATGTAAATTTTGACATGGTTAAGATTAGAAAGAAAATAAAAGTTAGAGGCTTACCGAGTTTATCTAAACCAGACCATGTAATGTGCAAAAATTGTCAAATGGGAAAGATGCCAAAATATAGTTTCAAGAGCAAGATTTTGTCATCTAATGATATTTTGGAGTTAGTTCATACAGACATATGTAGACCAATTAGAGCACAGAGCTATTATGGGACATATATTTTATTTTATTTATTGATGACTACTCTAGGATGATGACTATCATGTTCCTAAAAGAAAAATATGAAGCATTTAAGATGTTTAAGTGGTATAAAGCTAAAATGGAAATAGAAAATGGTAGAGATCTGAAGTGTTCGAGGTCTGATAGAGGAGGTGAATTAATTTCTGATGAGTTCACTAACTTTTGTAATGGGTATGGAATCAAAAGATAGGTTTCTACACTGAGGACACCACAGTAGAATGGAATTGCTGAAAGAAGGAACATATCAATTGTTGATTGTTCCCATACATTGATGATTGAAAATAGTGTTGCACAAACATACTGGAGAGAAGCAATCATCAAAACTATTTACATACTGAACCGAGTACAATTGAAGAAAGATTAAAAAAACACCTTATGAGTTATGGTATGGTTATACACCTAATGTTAGCTATTTTAGAATATTTGGTAGTTGGTGTTATATTCTGAAAGATGATCAAAATGGTAAATTTGATTCAAAAAGTGAGGAAGGAATATTTCTTGGATATTCTAATAAGAGTAAAGCTTACAAATGTTTGAAAAAGACAACTAAAAAAATCATTGAGAGTGCAAATGTGAAAGTTGATGAATTTGCTAAGAAAAATGATGAGGACATCATGAAAAAATTGAAATATTATAGTAGATTTGTCTACTGGGAAGAACCTGATACTATACCAATGTAGATGCCTAATGTTACCATGAAACAGGGTAATGTTACCATACAATATGTTAATTTCATTGGGCAATAGGTAGCATAGACCGAGAATAAGGAAAATGCTAAAACTGAAGCTGATGAACCAGAAGAAAATGAACCTACAGAAGAAGATAATGAAGAACAGAGAGTTGATCCTTTACTTGCCAAATATGTGAGAAGACATCATCCATAGAATTAGATTATTGGAGATAAAAGAGAAGACATGATGATAAGAAGTAATTTTAGAGATGAAACTTGTTTAATTTGTGAATTTGAGCCTAAGAATGTTAGAGATGCATTAGAAAATGAAGAATAGATTAATGCTATGAATGAGGAAATTGATTAGATATAGAAAAATAAGACATGGACACTAGTACTGAGATCAGGTGATAAAAATGTCATTGGCACCAAATGGATTTTCAGAAACAAACCAAATGAAGATGAGAATGTAACCATAAATAAAGCAAGATTAGTTTGCAAAGGGTATGCACAAGAAGAAGGAATTGACTATGGATAAATGTTTGAACCTGTTGCTATACTTGAAGGAGTAAGAATACTACTTGCATACACTGCATATAAAGGATTCAAGGTATATCAGATGGATGTGAAGTTTGAATTTTTGAATGGAATACTAGAAGAAGAGGTATAAATTGAACAACCTGAAGGATTTGTTGATCCTGATCAGACAAACATGGTATGTAAGTTACACAAAGTTTTATATGGACTAAAACAAGTACCGAGAGCATGGTATGAAAGATTGCATTCATATCTTATAAGTATTGAATTAATTAGAACCAGTGATAACATCAATTTGTATTTAAAAGGAGGAAATAATGATAAGACACTTATTGCTAAAATATTTGTTGATGATATCATATTTGGAGGTAATGATAACTTATGCACTTCATTTTTTGATGAAAGGAAGAAAGAATTTGAAATGTCGATGTTTGGTGAGATCAAATTTTTCCTAGGATTGTAAATTTTACAAAAGAGTGTAGGTATCTACATTACTCAATCAAAATACATCAAGGAAGTACTAAAGACATTTAGAATGGAGGAATTGAAACCAGTTGGAATACCTATGGTGACAGGATGAAAACTAACAAAAGAAGAAAAAAAACATGAGGTAAATGAAAATTTTTATAGATCTATGATTGGTAAATTGATGTATGTTGTACACACAAGATCTGACATAGCACACACAGTTGGAATAGTTGCAATATTTTATGCTAATCCCAGAGAATCACATATGACTGATGTAAAAAGAATTTTTAGATATTTGAAGAATACTGAGGATTATGGACTATCGTATACAAGAGAAGGAATGTTTGAATTGAAAGTTTATACTGATGTTGATTAGGCTGGGAACATAGATGATAGAAAGAGCATTACTAGTGGAGCATTATTTATTGGAGAAAGAATAGTTACCTAGATAAGCAAGAAGCAAGGATGCATATCTCAGTCAACTATAGAAGCAGAGTATGTTTCTACTGTTACAAATTATTCAAAAATAGTATGGATAAAATAGCTATTGAAAGGACTGAATGAAGAGATCACTGATCCAGTGATGATTTACTGTGATAATACAAGTGCTATAAATATTTCAAAGAATCCTGTGATGCATGCAAAGAAAAAGCACATATATATAAAATATCACTACTTGAGGGAAAAATTAAAATATAAACAAGTAATAATGGAATATGTACAATCAAAAGAACAACTTGCAGACATATTCACAAAACCCTTACCGAAGGATACATTTGAGTACTTAAGAGGTAGAATAACGGTTCATCCTTTGTCTACTGGTAACTAAGATTATTAGGAGGTTGCATCAATCCACATGAAATCAGAATATCAATCATGTTGATGCAAATCTGAATTGGACTGACACACAGATATCAGTACATTGAAAGGTACCTACTGCAACAAAAATCAGAGATATTTTATTTGGCTATTGAAGAGATGCATATTTTTTTTTGGAATTATTGTCAAAGGGAGAGATTTGATCAATGAAATATCTATCCACTAAAGGGAGAAAAGAGAAAGGGAGAGACATATCTAATCTATAGAGAGATTCAAGAGCTGAAAAGTCAAAACTGCAGGGAGAGTCTACATGGTGAGTTTTTTTTTTTATACTGTCATAATTTATATTCAAGCTAGGGAGAGCTACATAATTGTTGCAATTGTAGAACATAAGTTTGGTATTTGTTGTATGTAATTTTATATTGCATATTTCATATTATGTTGCCATCAATGCCAAAGGGAGAGATTGATGAACTACAATTGATTATATATTTGAATTCATTTGTTGATATTCAATTGAGTTGCACATGTGATGATAAACATTATCAGTTAATTTATTATCATTGATGTCAACTTATTTGAGTATTATTATGGTGGAATTTTTTTTTTATGAATTGAAGATCTGGAACAAACAATGTTTATGTGGTCAGTAAATGAAGAATTCTGTATACACTGAGAGATAGTGAATACCGAGTAAAACACAGTGTATACTGAGCACAATGATAAATGAGAAAGTGATTGCCGACACAACTATATAAAGAGAAATTTAACTAAACCAAGGCCGAATTGGATGCTGAGTAGGAAATTGATGATTTAAAGGTAAAATATAAAGTTTATTATTTGATCAAATGGTTATGAAAATTCAATGAATATTGGCAACAAAGATTGAAACATGTTTTTAACACAAATACAAAGGATGGATCAAGAAGGAAAATCAACGATGGAGATGAAGCAGAAAAAGTTGAAGGATGAAAATTAAATGAGACATGATGTATATATAAGAGACAAGAGATTCATTTTGAATCACACCTAATGCACACATACGAATTTTATGCATGACTCATCAAACTGGTCAAAGACATAACTGAGCATTTTTCTACAGATATCACCAAGAAAACAGAGGAAAGACATTACCAAGCAGAAAAAGTATGAAGTATGAGATGAACTGAAGTGAACAAATTGATTAGAGGTATTATGTACTTAGCATAGATCTAAATATCTACAAAACAGATTTGTATTTGAATCAGAACATTACTGTATCAATTTAACCATTGTTACAGATAAATCTCTTAACCGAGTAGGATAGTGAAGTCCTTATTATGACATTCTAATGAATGTTGAATGTTTTCTTGTTGACCCCATAATAAATGCATGGCCAAGAGAGAACTGTTAGTTTTAAATCCTCTAACCAGGTCACATTTAACAATGTGCATTGTAACCTTTAACAAGGTTGGCTCTTCACCAAGCTCACTTCAGAAGAGTGAAAATATTTTGGGTTACTGGTCCCAGGTGATTTTTCCCTTAGTAGGGTTTCCACATTAAAAATCTATGTGTCAATGTGCATGAATGTTTTGGATTATTATTTTACTTTACACTTTAGTTTATTGACCTAGATTGGTAATCACAGTATTAATTTAGTGATACTCGATAGACACTATTGATGAAAGTTTGAGATTACATAATACATTTTCACTGAGTTGAAATATATGTTTGAATTTGATTTAGTATACATCTGGAGAAATTTGGGACTATAGGATAATTTTTGAGGAAACTAATTCTAATTGATTCAACCCCCTCTCAGTTATTCTAACACCACCTACTTAGTCAAACTCCTTACCTGCTTGGTCAAAGTCACCATCTGTCCAGTCAAAGTCTCCACCTCTCTACTCAACATCATCTCATCCTACAATGCTGGCTCTACAATGGTAAACTATCCTGAGTATAATCTCATCTGAAGTGTGTCCAATGTAGCCTGGGCACTGTGAACCTCATCCTCTCAGCCTAAATCACCCCATGTACCCTTCCTACCTCAGTCTGTAGGTTGTCTCTCTTAGCTTGTGTGGTAGCACTATCCTAGTTCTCTGTCTCTAGAAGTGACCTAACCCTACTCACCTCTATGTGTAGGATGTCTCTCTCATCTTGTTTGGTCACATAATCCTAGCGCTTTGTCTCCAAGAGTGCCTTATCCCTCCATAACTTAGCCTCGAGTTTATCATATGCCGCCTATGTTGGCCCTCCTGCTACTGCCACCTATGGTACCTATACTATGGGTTCCTATACTTGTGGTCCCTATACATGTGGTCCCTATGGTATCTCTCTCAGCTGTGGTTGCACCTATACATGTACCTATGGTGGTACCTATTCCTATCCCTATCCGTATGGGCCCTCATCCTATACATCTATCTTGTCCCATACTCTTCCTAGTCGTGCTGATGGGGCTCTCCTCCTTCTCCCCTTACTGATGAAGACTCTAGGGAATCCCACACAAAAGTGTTTTCATCTATGTCCATGTCTCATGTAGGCTTCTCATGAGAAACCATGTGTGCTGGATCTATCAATCTAACGGGTATATGTGTAGCCCACCAAGTTACATACCCTACAAGAATCCCTTCACCCTCTATGTCAGGCCTCATAACCCATACCACTGGCACAAGTGTCTTCCAAATAGTCATAATAGTCAGAGTATCTATGTATATCCCCCATACCTCCACCTCCCTAGTCACGTGAGGATGTAGCTCATCCCCGGCCACCACACCCTACTGCAAAATAAACTATCTCATCACCTGAGAGGGTCTGTACCTCTCAATCTGATGGATCACATGCCCTAATAAGTAGCTATCTATCTGCATGTAAGATAGGTATAAAAATTCCTCTCTACCCTCCTCTCCCCCATTTGTGAGTTATTTGTGGCCCAAGGATAACACACTTTGTATGGGGTCCAGTAGAAAACCTGCATCCCATCGATCATCCTCCTCTAATACCCAATTTTCCATATTGAGGCATAATGCAGAGGAAAATTGTAGCATAAAGCGTATGGCTCTCTTGGTTGGCGAGCTTCATGAAGACGCAACAGACACAGTACAAAAATTTTCTCCCAAGCCCACACTAATAGTAGAGTAACTCCTCTCCCTATGTTGTGCACCCTACTGTATGTGCACATGTACAGATCATGATACAACTGAAAAATAATACCATAGCCCTAGCAATAAATAGTATTCAACTCTAGCATCTCTGCTAGAACACTAGCCCATCACATCCCAAAACTATGTCTAAAAAGGTTTTCCAACATCCTCCCACCGATCAAACCTACCAAGAAGAACACAACCCTCCTTAGCCTCCTATCCACTACTTCTCTCCATGGCATCCAAGTCCTATCCCAGGGAATCCTCCTCATAGGCCTCTTAAAGGAAAGCTTCATGTAATGCATGCAATCCTCCACCCTATACTATGGTAATGGCCCCTTGATCGATACCCTCCATATGTGCCACACATCTAATAAAGTAAAGGTAGCCTCTTTAGTAGGTAAGTGAAATGAGGTGATGTCACTATGTCACCTCTCTGCCAAGGTTATCATCATCCTATTATGTTTCCATAGCCAAGGTCATCGACGCACATAATCTAACCCAACTCCTGATACCAAGCCCTACTCTACCTTTGTCAGTTGGTCTCCTAGGTTCATCATGGGTAGACAATGCTCCCTCAACCCCAACAGTGTAAACTTCTCCTACAACCATGAAAAATATTGTTACCCCTCATTATTCTACCCCAGACCCTCCTAATTGGGGAATTATACCCCTAGGCCTTTTTTTGGCCCCACCTGATGCAAGCAGGTTGTCACCCTGTCCTTGCCCCCTTGGCATTTGCCCATTTTGGCATAAATGTCAGTTTGGGTGGAGACGATGATCCATGCATCAACATCTCTAATTTTCTAAATCCCAACCTACGTATGTGAATACACTGATCTAGGACCAACATCTATAGAGACGTTGATCCGGGACCATTGTCTTTGCAAACATTGATTTGGGGATCACCGTCTTTGCAGACGCTGATTTGGGGATCACCGTCTTTACAAATGTTGATCTAGGGATTAACGTATTTTTATATGTCAGTTCTTGAACTGACATATCCAATCCACATTTAATTCTACCCATTAAGTACCCACCTAACCCATCATGAAAGCATTAAATGAGTAAAAAATGTTAAATGCTAGGTCACGGTATCAAAACATACCATCTCTGCCCACTTCGTCGGCCATCCATAGATCCTGACATGCTCCCCAAGCTACCTCTTTAGCCTCTCCTTAGCCATATTTTCACTCAGATCTCTGATTATCTTATCGGTTAGTGTCGCAAATGACCTTCCCATCCCCCCAGACCCTACTTATAGGCCCATTCTCCTACTATTTTCTCCCGCTACTCCTACAGCTATCCCCACTCCTGAGCTTTGATCCTTTCGATATATATTGGTTTCATAAATATCTCTCATGCCTCCTACTATACAAAAGAAAATTTAAAAATCCAAAAATATTAAAAAATTGCAAAAATCCAAAAAATAGAATAAAATCCTAGAAAAATCCTAAAATATTTGTCATTTGACCCAATCCAAATTTGCAAGTTGCTCCATATCCACCTTTTGCATTCACATTTCTGTTTTCCCACACAACCATCAAGTGCCATCCTCCCAAGTCCTACCAACCCACACTTCATGTTGTCCCACACCATCATCACTCACATCCACTCCTTGTCCCGATCACATCACGCTTAACCCCATCATATTGACCTTTTCCCGGATACAACAAATGCAACTATTTTTCCCAATCAATGCTAAGATCAAACTTCCTTGTTCCTTAATATATCCACAACAATTGCCAGTGAATACCCACTTTGACAAACAATCCAATCTTGGCCCGCTAGGGTGCATTCTCCCTGTGTCGGCTTATCAAATCATTCATCACACAATTTCATTCATGGAAATAACTCTGGACTAAATGAATACTTGGTCATGAGGCCTTTTGTGGATTTTATCTATTTGTGTCAATCGAAACCTACTCATTACCACATGGATCTTCTAGATCCAGGCATGTCGTAAATGGTGTCTATTGGTACATGCATTATTTATAGTATGATGCAGTTTTTGGTCTTTAGTGCATCTTTGTCATTTTTGCGGTTATGATAATGCTTGACTTCCTAGGGGTGAGGTGTATTATACTTTCCACCAAGTCTCTAACAACACCTTGGGTGTACTTGGTCTCCCTATGAGTGTCACCAAAGTAGTTTCCATCATCTTTGCGTGACCTACATCCATGTTCCTAAATCTACCTATTCTAGTTGTGTGTCTAGTCCATGCAAAGGAACCATGTCATCTCTATTTCTAATACTTGATGCATACCTCGTCTTGCAATATCAAACTAGGGTGTGCTCTCCAACATTTAACACACTTTCATCCCCAAGTCTTGTTAGCTGCATTTAGATTCATTACTTCATTTTTCTTTTCGGAAAGGATTTTATTTATTTCCTAGTCCCCTCCCATCCATTCTCTCCCTTTTCCTTCTTTCTCCTCTCCCTCCTTATTTGTGTCCTTTTTGATAAAATTCTAGAACACTCTTCTTGTTGCATTATTTTCAAGAGGGTTCGCAACCTCATACCATCGTTGCTTTAGCACGACTCCCAGACACCTAACTTCTTCTAGGGAAACTTATTTTCTTTCTTTTGATGCATTGCCACTTGCGGTGTTGCATCAAAGAGGGGCAAAATGTAGACGTCCAAAAATATTAATTTAATTAATATTTAATATTTAATCATCTAACTATTTAATTTCAGCAATTAAATAGTTTCCCTTCTAGTATTTAAATACAATCTAAATACTATCGTAATATATTCAATTTAATACATTTATCTCACAAAACCCCTTTTAATAAATTCACATTTATTAAAAATCCCTCACACTCCTAATTCTTCTAAACCATGATCAATTGAAATCCAATTTGAATGATAGTCTAAATCCTACCTAAAATCCTACTAATCTAATCTAGAAGCCTACCCTACTCCTACCCTACCCCTACCTATCCCACTGATGAGCCTATTTTACTGTCTTTATTATATTAGTCCTTGCACTCTGTTTTCAAGTATTATTACAACAATTGTGAAGTTTAAGTTAGTTGAACTTTTGTTAAGTACAAAAAAGAACCATTAAGACATGGGTGGAATAGATATGTCATATTATGCCAATATTATATATATGTTGCAATATTTCATATAATAATTTGAATGTGTGTTCTAACATCTATATTAATTTGATAAGATGCTTGCATGAATATATTTTTCATATTAACTAATCTTGCCAGGGAGTAGGAGTCACTGGGAGTGGTCAATAGCATTGAAGGGGGACGTAAAGACCAGCTTCGTGCGGATAAGTCATCATGGAAACATAAGACATGGCTGCCACAAATAAAGAGCCACTATTTTAGAGATGCATAAATATAGCTCTGCTATATTCCCTCCAGATTACCAACATGTTGACTTGATCACCTAGACTTCATTTGTGCACGTCATGGGCCGTTGCGCTTCCTATTCTCTTTCTTTGGCATGGTTTTAGTTAGTTAGCTCCTTTTCTATTTTGAATAAAGAAGTCAAACCTCTATTTATAGGGAGGAGATTGTTTGTTTGTAAGTTTGGATTTTTGAAAGGAGAACAATGCTCTGATATATCTTGTTCAACAAGTTCATTTTCAGCTTCATGTCTTATTTTTCATGTAACCAGTTTTGAAAGATAATGAAGTAACTTTTGGTTCATATTGTGTGTTTATAGATTAGCATAAGCCAAACAAGGGGGCCCACTTGGTAGGGGGATTAGAGTAGAATTAGAATAGATTTACTTCCTGCATTTCCAGTATTCTAGGTATAAGATTACAGTTTCTTCCTGCAACATTGTACTTCATGAATGTTCCTGCAGCACCTCCAAGGATAGCTATAGTGAATGCTCTAGGTTGAAAGAATAGATTTTAGTAGAAGTTTTCAAGTTGTAGAATTCATTTTAGTAAGGACTAAGTGTGTTTCCCTTCCTGAAGCCCTAGTATAGATTCCTGTCATGTGTTTTACTTTCCTGCAACATAGGTAGATTGGCTCCTTAAGGAACTTAGTGCACATACTGCACTGTACCATTTCAAGTATACATCCCTGGGTTGAAAAACTAAATGCACCTCATGGTGGGAGAAGTGATCCTTAGATTGAATAAATTATTCCTAAGAGAGGCCTTGGGCATGATTACTAAGAACCTATTGTGAGGTGGTTCATTTTTGGCACCGCTGCCGGGGATGGTGTCAAGCTAAGAAACCTTTTGAGTCTTTTAGTTAGTTTAATGGTTTGTGGTCCTAAATTTGCTTCACCAGTGTGAATAATTAATTTGCATGCATTGAAGGGGAAGAAGAAGAGATGAATATGGAAGATTTCTTCTAGGAGAACCTGTGAATTTGAATGAGAAAGATGAAGAAGTTGAGTTGCCTTTTGTTGATGCAATTCCTGAGTTTCCTGCAGCATCTACCGCTGGAGAAGGATCTTTTGATATAAGTGGTTTCCGGCCTTTTGCTGAAATCTTGGCCAGCTTTCTTGATAATTTTGACCCAAACACACCTACTAATAACAATATTGTGGCTAATATTCCTTTCCAACAGCAAGTACCACCCCTGATACCTCCAGTAATGGCACACCCTACTTTTCCATTTCCTCTGCCAAGCTTTATAAACAATGCAAACCTCAAGAATATACCCTCAGCTGCACTTCCAAAATTTTATGGGATGATAAACAAAGACCCTAACACCTTTTTTTTTGAGTTTGACATCCTCTATCATAGCTTTGACTATAACACTAATGCCCACAAACTCAAGCTGTTTCTAGCAACACTGAAAGAGTCAGCCTTACAGTGGTTCATGGGATTAGGAGAAAATGCAGCAGGCACATGGGATGAGATGCTGACCCTGTTTCTAGAGAAACACAAAGAATATTGAAAGGGGAGTGACCCAAGGGGAGATGAAATTTTTAGAATGTCATAAGGAGGATGAAACTTTGGAGGACTATGTTTCACATTTTTTATACACCATGCAGAAGAACCCCCAACATGTTCTGGCGAAGGATTCATAGAAACTAGTCTTCTTGAGAGGAGTGAATGACAGCTGTCTAGAAGCATTGGACCCCATGGCTGGTGGGGACATATCCCAATCCTCTTGGGATGATCTCAAGAAAATCTATCTCAACTACTCCATATCAACTGGGAAGAAAAGTAGAGGATATCGGTCTACAATAATTAAAGGGAGCAGTTAAGACGTTTCTAAGTTGGAGATATCTAACTTGCTAGTAGATTTCAAGCAAGACATCATTAATGATGTTGCCACACATCTTGACACCATGACTACCAATAAGAAACATGTAGATGCTGAATTGCAGTTGGCTGAATATTTCCCTCATTGCCAGAAACAAAAGAAAGACTATGAGTGCAAGCTGGCGGCGAACCTAGAAAATCAACATTTTCCTACTGAGTACATGAAGATAGAAGGAGATAACAAGAAAGTGTTTTTTGTTTCTCAATGTCACCCATGGGCATGACGAAAAGGTATGCCTTAGGACCCATTACAATTTTCAGATCCTTACAATAGTCAATGGCAAAACCAAAGTTACCAGAATAATCCTCAATACTCTCAGCCACCCTAGAATAACCAGTGGCCTAACCAGAAAAATAGCTAGTGGCCTAACCAGTAGAATAACCAGTGGCCTAACTAGTAAAATAACCAGTGGCCTAACCAACAAAATAACTAGTGGCCTAACTAGCAAAACCAATGGCAACCACCGCCAGGGAATTGGCATCAAAATAATCAATGGAGGGCACCTCCACAGTGGCCTAACAAAAATCCTATTTTTCCACAATTACCGCCACCAGTGCCACCTCCTGCAATAATGCCACCTCCTACAGCCACTAGCCCCAATCCAAAGAAAATGCAATTTCCTGCTCAGCCACAACCAAATCCAAATAACAAGTAACAAGAATAGCCAATGTATACTACTGATACACAACAGTATCCTGCTTACGCTCTAGAGATATATGACATAGATATGAGGTCAGGTACTACTCTGCTTGCACCCGAACAACCTATTATCATAGAAGTTGTAGACACTCCTACATCATCATCACCTCTTCCAGAGGCTATATTACAAAATACCACCCAATCAACTCAAATCCAGCAAAATTGATGATGAAACCACAGTTGAACATCCTTTTCCACAAAGGATCACAATAGAAAAACCTATGTCCCAAGAGGAAATGCCTTTTGATATTCTCAAGCAGCTAAAAAATATGCACATCCAAATACCTCTATTTCAAGCTATCAAAGATGTTCCTATCTATGGGAAATCAATAAAGGATGCATGGCTTAAAAAGCCTGGGAGGAAGAAAAAAGACCCTCAAACAGTTCATGTCATAGGGAAACTTGTGGATATCATGTTGGGAAAGGTATTTATACCCAAGTATTCACACCCTGGAAGTCCAGTAGTTGACTTGATAATTAATGGACAATCTATTAAAAATGCTTTAGTTGATTTGGGGGCAACAATTAATGTGATGACCAAAGATATAATGCACAAACTAAGTATAGAAGGCTTAAGAAAAACACCAACAATATTACAACTTGTTGATAGTTCAACAGTCACTCCAGATGGTCTTATAGAAGATGTGGTAGTTACCCTAGACTCATGGGAATGCCCTATTTATTTTCTCATCTTATCACCAAAAGTAAACTTTTTTGGCTATCTAGTCATCGTGGGGAGACCTTGGTTAGCCACCATTGATGCAAAAATTAGTTGTAGATAAGGAAGTATGAAAATTTCAAATGGTCAGGCAATAAAGAAAATAACACTCTATCCTCCTGCCCAGCCTCAGCCAGATTTGAAGGAACCCATTTGGCCAGAACTAGGAGATGAGGAAGAAGAGGTCAATTCTGTTGCTCAGCTCATGATGATGCATCGATAGTATTTTCTAAAAATGCAAGAGAAAGATGATGTAATACAGAGTATTCTTACCAATGAGTGTATAGTAGAAAAAGATGTTTCTGAAAGTATTATTCTGCAGCTATGTACCTATGAAGAGTATATCTTTCCAGAAAGCCCTTGAGTAATTATCCAATTGTTAACATGTGAAATTGCTAAAAACCCAGTACCTGAGATGTCAAGGGTAGAGCTAAAAACTACTGTGGAAATTTCCCCTGGTCATAATCTCCATGTAAACAACAAGTTGCCACCTCAACAAATGAAATAGTTAACTAAACTCTTGTGTAAACATGAGAAAGCCTTTTCTTGGAATTATGGAGACATTCTGGGACTAAAACCCAAGCTCTGTACCCATAGGATCTACATTAATGATGGCAGCTTACCACTACACCAGCCTCAAAGAAGGATAAATCCAGCATTGAGAGAGATAGTCAAAAGTGAATTACAAAAATTACTAGATGCTGGTTTCATCTATCCAATCTGTGATAGCAAGTGGGTATCACTGTTAGTCATTGTACCTAAGAAAGGGGGGAAATGAAAAATATGTGTGGATTACAAAGAGTTGAATAATGCCACAAAGAAGGATCATTTTTCTTTACCCTTAATTGATCAAGTCCTAGACACTCTGGCTAGTAATAAATATTTCTCATTTTTAGATGGATATAGTGGTTACAACCAGATCAACATTGCTCCAAAAGATCAGGAGAAGACTACATTCACATGCCCCTGGGGTACATATGCCTATTCTATATTACTATTTGGTTTATGCAATGCACCAACTAACTTCCAGAGAGCTGTAATCAGCATTTTTGTTGATATATCGCATGATTGTATGGAGATATATATGGATGACTTTACTACATTTAGAGTCACCTTTGAGGAACCCCTAAAGAATTTGGAAAGAGTGCTAATCAGATGGAAGGAACAAAATTTTTCTCTCAATAGTGACAAATGTTTCATGATGATGCAAGAAGGCACAGTGCTGAGACATTTCATATCTGAAGCTGGAATCCAGGTAGATCCTGCAAAAATAGAGGTAATTCTAACATTTCCTATTCCTATAAAGCAAAAAGATTTTAGGTCTTTCCTAGGGCATGCTGGCTACTATAGAAGGTTTATCCAAAATTTTAGTCAAATAGCTAGTCCTCTGTATACTTTGCTTACTAAAGAGGCTGAATTTAACTGGACAAAAGAATGTGATGAATCCTTCCTGCAGCTTAAGAAACTATTAACCACTGCATACATACTTAGGGTCCTGATTGGAATTTTCCATTTCACATTGACACAGATGCTTCAAAATACACAATAGGTGTTGTCCTAGGAAAAAAGTCTAGTAACTTGCAAAATGCAATTTACTACATTAGAAAAAGCCTCCATGGACTAGAGTTAAACTACACAGTGACAGAGAAAGAATTACTAGCAGTAGTATATTCCTTGAACAAATTCTGTCATTACATAAATGGCTATCCTACTTTTGTTCATACTGACCATGCAACAATAAAATATCTCATGAACAAACCTACTATCACAGGTAGGTTAGCAAGATGGCTTCTTCTTTTGTAGGAATTTGACATTACTATAGTTGACAAGCCTGGCGAGGCAAATGTAGTAGCTGACTATCTGTCAAGAATCCACCATACAGAACAAGATACTACTCTGATAGATGATGCATTTCTAGATGAGAATTTATTTCATATTTATGTCCAAATTCTATGGTATGCTGACATAGATGATTAGCTTGCAGCTAACAAAATTCCAACACATTTTTCTTACAAAGAAAGAAGACTACTGGTTGAAAAAAGTTTTAATTTCTCTTGGATTGATAACATGTTGTTTTACACTAGACCTGATCAAGTAATGTGCAGATGTGTGAGAGAAGATGAGACGTATGAAATTATCCATGCCTGTCATGATGAACCATGTGGGGGACACTTTGCAGCAAAAGAACAACCCAAAATTTTTTAACAACTGGATATTATTGGCCTACACTTCACAAGGATGCAGCCAACTATACAAGAAAGTGTGACAATGTTAAAGAATGGGCAGACTGACTAAGTCTGATGAAATGCCATTAAATCCATAAGTGGTGGTCACTCCATTTGACAAATAGAGTATGGACTTCATTGGTCCAATAGACCCTCCATCCAATGGGAAGTCTTACATCATGGTGTGCACCAATTATTTGACCAAATGGGTCAAAGTAAAAGCTATGAAACATGCCTGAGACCATAAAGTTGCATAATTTTTGTATGATGAGATTTTCACAAGATATGGAGTATCGAGAGAGCTTATAACTGACCAAGGTGACCAATTCACTTCCAATTTAATAACAGAGCTCATGAAAGAATACATTATCAGACATAGGAAGTCCATCCCTTATCACCCTCAAGCCAATGGATAGGCTGAAGTTACAAATTGGAAAATAGAAGCCATCCTAACAAAGATGGTTCATCTCCATCATCGGGACTAGAGCAGATGACTATCAGAAGTCGTCTGGGTGTATAGCACAACTTGGAAGACCACTACAGGATTCACTCCATTTGAACTATTGTATGAAAAAACAACTATGCTACCAGTTGAATTTGAACAGAAAACACTAAGGACAACACTGCAGTTAAATATCAATCTTCCTACAGCACATAAGGAATGATTACTGCACCTCAATTCTCTGGATGAAATGCATAAATATGCACTGGAGAGAACTGAACTAGTCCAGAAACAAAAGAAGAAATGGCATGACTCGCATATCAAGAGAAAACAATTTCAAGTTGGAGACTGGGCATTGTTGTATGATTCAAGATTCAAGGAAACACCAGGAAAGTTGCAGAAAAGATGGCTGGGGCCATATGAAATAAGCCATGTTTTCACCAATGGATCCATCCAGTTGACCACAATTGATCCAGTACACTTCAAGCTTCTAGCCAATGGACATTGGATAAAGCTGTATCACCAACCTCAAACAAAAAAAGACTTCCTGCAGCAATTCAAACAGCAAAAGTTAAGCGAGCAACAGGTAACACTTCCTGCAGCAGAGGGTGCGAACCTTCTTCCTACAGCTCTTCAATAAAATCCATCGAGAATGTCCATAATAAATGCTTCATGTTCACATGAAGTACATTCTTCCATTCACTTTCTATTTCTACTTTCCAACTCATCTCATTTCTTTAATCTACCACCCACCCACCTTCTGCGTCATCATCATTTATTCCTTAAAAATATTTCAATAAGCAGCTGGGTACACTGATGTAAGCCACCGCCACTTTTGTACCACTCTCGCCACCTTTTCTGGCATATGCAAAGATCAAATGATAGGTACCCGCTTTTCAATTTTTTCCATTTTTAGCACATAGATTTTGATAATTGTATCTAGTACTGCAAAATATATATCGTTATGACATTACACTAGTTTCATCCCTCGTGCCATGTCTGCCAAGTGTGGACACTTGTTAATGTTAAGTAGGGGGGAGGGAAATGTATTAATTCCAAACTATCATTTCTATATATGCCTGAAAGATTTTGTCACTTCAAATCTGTACTTAGGCTTGCCTCATTAAAGTTCTAAGTGTTATATCGCACAATTGTTGTACTTTTATTTCTGAATCCTCCATGATTGTCAGACTAGATGTGACTTATAATTAAGTTAAGTGAAAACCCACATTAAAGATTATAATCTCTCCTAATTTAATTCATCACCATTGTTCATGCCAAGAAAAATAGAGAAATTCAAGAGAAAGCTCATAGTCCTTGTAGTCTGGAATTCAAATAAGGAATAAGGCATCTACCTACTGCTGAGAAGGAAAATTGAAATTAGCAGGCATTGATGGGAGGCCAGCTGTAGAGACACAAGCTGGTTGTGCATGGTGTGTTGCTCTCAGATGTTGAGGTGGTAAGAAGATTCAATGCATGCGACTAGTTGGGGTATTTCCTAAGGTTAACAGAATTTGATGAGGACTCAATAGCAAAATTTGTGAGTACATTTGAAGAAGGTCAGGAAATGGTGTGGGGATTAACAGTGGTTGCAATAGAGGAGTAGATTTCATAATTTATTGGATTACCAATGGTTGGAGAACATTACCCTAATGTTCATGATGCTAGATTAGAAAGGGCTCAGTTCACCCTACCGGGTGATCCTCCTTTGGAGATTACCAAATAGGGTTGCAAGAGAATGTCTATCCCTCCATTGTATAATGATTTGGCTATGCATATCATCAGGTATTTCACATGTCAAGGGATATTTTCCAATTTACATGCACATCATTTCAAATTACTAAGTTATGTGAGGCATAATCTAGCAGTAAATGTTCCAAATTTTTTATATAACATGCTATGCATTAGTGCTGAAGAGACCCAAAAAGGGAATGCAAATTCTATTACCCACCATGCCCTAATTAAAATGTTAATAGAAAGATCTCTTAGGGATTCCTCTCCCATGACATGGTCAGAGTTTGTCAAGCACAAAACCCTATAACCACAGGTTAACCGTAATGAACAAATTGGGCATGATAATGTAATACCAACTGACCCAGCCGTTGAAAAAGATACCCAAGGGGCATAAACCATAAATCTTAAAGGAAATCTTCCCTTACCTGCTCATGAGAGAAATGTACCTACCTCTTCCCAAGCCAAATAAAAATGAAAATTAGAGGAAGAACCTTCAGTTCCTGTAGCCAAACCACAAATCCCTACTTCTTCAAAAGGGAAGAAAAGGAAGCCGGTTCCTGCAGCAGCTACTCTTGCAACAGAGAAGTCGAAGAAGATTACTAAAGAAAAGGCTATAGAAATTACGGAGACCCATGTGCAAAGGAGTCCTAGAATGAGAGGGAAGATCCCTAGGGAATGCTCCATGAGCCAACCCACTTCTCCTATGCAATCTGATGAACAACCCAATGTGCAAATAATTCCATACGATTCCCCAAATCAGTCTACAGTTCCATACTTTCCTCCACACTCCAGAGAAACTTATGAAGCTGAACCTGGTGATTTTCAAAATAGTTCCTAGGAAATCCATCAGGATATTCTAGTCATTAATGAGGAGAATGCCTCAGTAATCCATCAGTCAGCCCATGCAAAAAATGCCTTAGTTTCCTAGAGCAGTCTTGGAAGGAACAGAGGAGGCAAAGAAATCAGACAGAAGATAGTGGCCCGATCACATTACAAATGCTTCTCTTCGGATTGCATAATAAATATGTGCTAACAACAACTCTATGGAGAGAAGAAAAGAAGAAACTAAAGAAGGTCATAACAGAGAAAGAGGAAGAAATTGTAGAATTAAAAGAACAACTGGAAAAACAAAAACAAAAAATGGATCATGCGCTCATATTGGCTGATCAGATCATTGCATGTAGGCCACCTCCTAGGGTCTATACCATGTGTTTGAAGGAACAATTCCTCTTTTTCCAACTAATGATGACCATCAAAGATATTGATTCTGAGTTCAAGTCAGCCCAAGAGTTTTATGGTCTTTATCAGACTCTTCCCTCATGGCAACAAAATCTCCTCTGTGAACTATACA
>MU223776.1:9288911-9315911 GCA_018584345.1 Thuja plicata
CCATTACCATTAAGAGCAGAGAGTAGCAAGCCAGCTACACTCTTCAGAGATTGGCTCAATTTGACTTATGGAAAAATTAAGGAAGAAACAAGGGACAAATTTTTTGGGATTAGAACAGAGGTTTATGATGAATATGATGGTTTATCTTACTTTGTCTTTCAGAGATCCCTGGCTGGAGCCAGAAGCAAATGGGGTAGGTTATCCGAGATATTGAAGAGATCAGAACCACATAGTCCTATATTCAACCTCCAAGCAGCTATCCAAAGGGAGCCAAAATACATACAGCTGGGAAGGAAAACTAGACAAGAACTATGGTGTCCACTCACCATGTAGCCACTAATGCTCCTCTGGCCCCTGTATAACATCAACACTGACAGACTAGACCAACTTCAAGAAGATCACAGAGTGGGTGTCTGGGAGAGAACAAGGGGGTTCTATTACACCTTTAAAAGTCAAAGGAGAGGAAGAATAGAGGTTGGATATTTCAGGGCAATTACCAAAAGATATAATGCTTGAGAACAAGCACTCAGCTTGCCAAGGGGCAAATGATGAGCCTTTTTTACTGTCTTTATTATATTAGTTCTTGCACTCTATTTTCAAGTATTATTAGAACAATTGTGAACTTTATGTCAGTTTAACTTTTGTTAAGTACAAAAAAGAACCATTAAGCCATGGGTGGACTAGATATGTCATATTACACCAATATTATATATATGTTGCAGTATTTCATATAATAATCTGAATGTGTGTTCTAACATCTGGATTAATTTGATAAGCTGCTTGCATGAATATCTTTTTCATATTAGCTAATCTTTCCAGGGAGTAGGAGTCACTAGGAGTGGTTGACAGCATTGAAGGAGGACATAAATACCAGCTTCCTATGGATAAGCCATCATGGCAATAGAAGACACGTCTATTGAAAATCAAGAGCCACGATTTAAGAGATGCATAAATATAGCTCTACTATACTCCCTCTGGATTACCAACATGTTGACTTAATCGCCCAGACTTCATTTGTGCATTTCATGGGCCACTGCTCTTCCTATTCTCTTTCTTTGGTGCAGTTTTAGTTAGCTAGTTCCTTTTCTATTTTGAATAAAGAAGTCAATCCTCTATTTATAGTGAGGAGACTGTTTGTTTGTAAGTTGAGATTTTTGAAAGGAGAAAAATGCTCTGATATATCTTGTTCAGCAAGTTCATTTTCAACTTCATGTCTTATTTTTCATGTAACCAGTTTTGAAAGATAATGAAGTAAATTTTGGTTCATATTCTATGTTTATAGATTAGCAGAAGCCAACCAAGGGGGCCCACTTGGTAGTTGGATTAGAGTAGAAGTAGAATAGATTTACTTCCTACATTTCCAGTATTCTTGATATAAGATTACAGTTTCTTCCTGCAGCATTGTACTTCATGAATGTTCCTGCAACACCTGCAAGGATAGCTATAGAGAATGCTCTAGGTTGAAAGAATAGATTTCAGTAGAAGTTTGCAAGTTGTAGCATTCATTTTAGTAAGGACTAAGTGTGTTTCCCTTTCTGCATCCCTATTATAGATTCCTTTCATGTATTTTAATTTCATGCAGCATAGGTAGATTGGCTCCTTAAGGAACTTAGAGCACATACTGTGTTGTACCATTTCAAGTATACGTCCTTGGGTTGACAAACTAAATGCACCTCATGGTGGGAGAAGTGATCCTTAGATTGAATACATTATTCCTAAGAGAGGCCTTGGGCATGATTACTAAGCACCTATTGTGAGGCAGTTCACCCACTTTCTAAACCTACTTTCCCACTTAATCACCCACTAATCACACTTAAAAGGTGATTCCTAACTTTTTAGTGTTAATGGAATGCTCACACATATGTTAGAAACTCATCCCAAGTGAGCTACCCAACTCTCTAAAATTCAACCACCTTCTTTTCCCCTACACATTTCCCTAAGGTTTCTCACACATGTGTGAGCAACCTTGAGCCTCACAAAGCATTAAATGCTCAAATTGACCTCTCCTCTAAGACTATGTATCTATTATCTAGCTCCTATGTGGATGCCACATGGATACCACCTCATTCAAGCCCTTCTCTTCCCCCCAAAAATCTATAAATAGGAGGCCTTTTCCTTGAATTTCATCTCTCATTTGTGCATTGTTATCATGCTAGAATAACTCTATAATTTCATATTGTTTTCATGCTTTCAATATTAGTTCTTTTTTAATCCATTTAGCTATCACATGTTAGGATAATTTGGTAAATAAATTTAGTTTTATTCTTGTACTTCATATCATAGTGGTTTAATCTCAATTTGTAGGAAGCTTTGAGACTAGTTGCCTCATACTAGTTCTTAAATCCTTCCTCATCCATGAGCTCTTTTATTCTAGTCTTTTATCCACAATAGAGCAAACATTGTCACTTGGGGAATTTTTTAGTTATGTTTTTGAGAGAGAACATCAAAAGTCCTTCTCTTGAGAAAATCAAATAGGTTTTAAATAGGGTGCAACTTATTTTTATCTCAATACGATGTTATGAGTATTTATCTTGTTGTTTCATGCTTATTCATGGTTTATATATTTATCTGTGCTAACCAGCTAACATTTGCATGTTTATGCTTGATCCTAGTAGATTGAAGATTTTTTCATACACATTCTAGTACACTCAGTGGGACCCATGTCCCTAAAACTTTCTTAAACATTCTTCATTTTTCTTAAACTTTTGTCAAACTCCTGGATCAAGGTCTCCTCTTTGCGCAGAGGTGTCTGCACATACGCCAATTCCTCCTGAACCACCATTTGGCATATGTGTTGTACCAGTGTCTCTGACCTGCATTGATGTCTCCACTATGGGACACTTTAACTAACTCTGGCTCACAATCTTGTTGTTTGCATGTTTCTTCGGTGTTTTCACTATATTTTGGCAGTTTAACATTCTATTTTTTAGTAGAGATTCACTTTCCTGGGGGCTCCTAATGCCAAAATAATTCCTAATCAATCACTCATCTTAAAATTCTGATGTAATCTATTCATAATAATCTTGGGGTGCTAATATTTGGGTTTTTATCAGAGATTTGTTGGAAAAGAAAGGATTTGCACATTTTGTTGTGTTTTTGGGTCTTGCAGGTCATAGAGGCATCTGCTCATATGTCAATTCATCCTGAACCACCATTCAACATTTGCACCCTGAACCAAAATCTCCACTAGTATTAAGTTAATTTTTTGTTTTGGGTTTATTTTTCTAACTATCTCATTAGTAACCCCATGATTAGTTATTAAATAATCTCTTGGTGATTTTGTTTGATCCATAATGCCTGTCAAAGAAAAACACTTGGAAAACTACTAATCGATCTTCTCGCAACATGCTTTCCAAATAAAATCATTTGAAAGTACTCATATTATGGTCTTGTAGGTTGCCTAAAATCACATACCAAATGATCCTTCTTGTTAGTGTTTTCTAGGAACATAGCTTAATTAGGAGGTTTCTTGTGTGGATAAAATCGAGCATTAGGGGATTATGCTCTCTTCTCTTTTGGGAAGATAAAAAAATAGACATGCTTCATTTTATTTAGGAAAGTAATATTTTACAAATTAAACACATGTCTTAAGTGTTTGGGAGAAAACAACATTGGATAGGAGAGTATTCTCTTTTCCCCTTGTGGGAAAATCAGAAATCTAGACTCCTTTCATTGCCAATCCATGATTTTCAAGTTAATCCTTTAGTTGGGCCTGTCGGTAGAGGTAAAAATCTCATGGGAATGACCCAAGTGAGAATGAGGTGTAGGCCACACCACTCCAATTCACGTTAAATAAATTTAAGGGTTAAAGCCTCGGAAGTCGGATATCATTTGAGCTTATACTTGACTCATGCCTAACACAAAGTAGGGCCGTGAGGTATCAATCATGTTCATGTGACTACTTGTTCCAGAGTTCTTTGTGGGGCTATATGTCTCAATCAGTCTTGCATGGAAAAAAAGGACATATTCAAACGAAGACCCTTACTAATAGCCATTAATGTAGAAACCTACCCGATTTACCTCCCAAAGATTGATATTATTTATGCAAGGAGGATAGTAACCTCCCCAAGATACTCGCACATTCATGCCACCTTGACCATTTGGAGTTAGATAATATGACATCATGAATAGAACCATTGCGTTCTTGGTGATGATCGTATTTTGATTATCTCTTGTGTGTGTGCCTATATTTGTGAGAAAAGATTTTTAAGCTAAGATAATTTCCTTATGTAGATATTGCTTGAGTGTCTTTTGAACTATCAAAACATTGGAGACTTGATCATTCAACCTCCCATCAAAAAAACTTGTCATAATTGATTGTATCCCTCAAGGTTGCTTTGTCCCTTGTTGGATTATTTTCAAACACCTAAATGTTCCCGTTTGAATCAAAGTATACTTAGCATAGTCAATGCCTTTGATGTATGATTGAAACTCATTATTTACATTGAACACATTCAACCAAGCTACCTCAAGATCAATGAAATCAAGAAGTAGTGATTGCCTTTTTCAAGGCCATCCTATTTGATCACACATGTCCAATTCAAGGAAACATAAGAAAGTGAAAATCTAACTACCCCATATGTATAGAGAGAAGAAGTTCACCAATCAAAAGACCAAGAAGTATCACCACATTGTCAAATATTTCCAACAAGAGATCCAAGAATGTGAGAAATATGACAAGATTATCTTTAACAAAAAGCTTGCAAATTTTATGGGCAAGTACCAATTGAATCGCACTTTTTTCAACTTTGAGAGGTATGACAAGTTGACACATCGCAAAACCGGTCCATCGACTCTTCTTCATCCCAAAGCTTGCGTCATCCTCATTGCATTTTAGGACCATCCTAAGTCATCCCATTTAGGTAAGCATTGTCCAATAAATCAAACCTCATCCAAAATCAGAGTCCATATTCTAAGAAAATAAAAATTAAAAAAACATCCCATAGTTGGTGTCATATCCTTATGAGTTTCTTAGTATCTACATCTTATAAAATCCATCCCTTAGCTTTACCCTTTGTCTAAACATTGTCTAGGATAGCTCCTTTTGTCCTTTTAACCTCATCACCTTGATCTAAAGGTTGGTTTGCATTGAAAAAGAATCTCATCTTCTAGAACACCATCAATTTGTCTTAGGATTGAATAATCACATCCATTTGAGCCTACAATAAGAAAATAAAATCACCATCCTTTTTAACACCAAGTGATCCCTTAAATTCCTTAGGACATCTTTAGCAGTTTGAGTCATCATCAACACCCTTAGGTATCGTTCGCATACCCAATCCAAAGTCTTTTATCACCATCATCCTTAAACATCATAGGAACATTTGCACACCATATTTAGGAATATTTCTCCCTAAGTCTCATCTTGTATCATTCATCCTAGGAAATATTTCATGCCACCTAAAACTCTATCCAAGAAGATAAAGGATATAGAATCCAATCTTGCCACTACCTCTTCCAACCCAACAATGGATCCGAGCAATGCCATGGTCTATTTTGACCCTTGACACCAAGTGAAAATGGAACATGTATGGGCCAGTCCCAATCAGGTTCATTCCACCAGCTCCATGGAAGCTTTTACATGTCATCCCAAACACGCACACATGGTTAGTTCCATCATAGGCCACAATGGCACTACCATACTCTCTAACTATCAGTGCGAGGGTATCCCCCTTCCACCAGGACTCTAACCACCCCATATAGTATGTCCCATACATATCCCAACCAATATGTTTTAACCCATAGTGGAAGAAATCATTGAACCAACCCTAAGAACATCTTGAATCACCTCACTTACACCCCACTTACTCCAACCAACCACTATCCAAACCATAGTGCATAGTCCAGTGCATCAAAATCCCTTCTCCATTATGGGAGATTCATACTCTAATCCTCCTCCACCTCCAACATCTCAACCAACCCAACACATCGCTCCTCATACTACACAACCTACCATTAACCCATCAGTTGGTTCCCAACCTATTACTACCAGACCCATTCCTACCAAACCAATCATCTCACAACCACCAGTTACGAAAGCCTTGATTGCTTCCATAGAAACATCATTAGCTCCTCCCATTCCCCCACCACAAAAAAAAACAATCATTGTTCACCATATGAATTCCACTTATGAGAGCCTTCAATCAACCCTTGTTCCCTTAAGGTCCTACATTCCATTCCCAAACAATGATACCATCCCAAAATTCTCTGGAACTCCAACCCATCATCCAATTATAATCCAATCCATCCACTTCACAACAAGCCTCCCAGACCTCAAAAGCCACCACACCCTCTGTTTGGAATTATTCCCAATAAGCTTTACAAGTAATTTGGGTTCCCATGCATTCACACATCACAAACCATCCTACTTTCCAAGAACAACAAAAATTCTTCAATCTCTTAACCCAACCAACACAACCCCAACAAACCACATTCACCAACTACTTGGTTATGCCACCATCTACAATAACATAGGTTGTTCAACCTGCCCAACTATCAAGTACTTCCATATGCATCAACTATCTCTCTCCCCCTCTGGAAGCATAAATATGAAGAACACCTATTTATCATATGGTGTTTCTAACATCAAACCAAACTATATAGGCCAAACATACACTTGCCTATCCTATTAGGAACCACAACCAACACAACCCACCTATCAACAACCTTTTAAACCATCGACAACCTTACCTGCATTTCCTCAACAACACTATGCCCAACATAAACAACCAATACTCCCATCCCGAACTGCTTATGTGGCAGGACAATCTCCCTACCATATGCTTCAATACCCCTTGCAAAATCCTCCATACTCCCAAACACTGTTTGACCTATATCAAGTACCTACCTCCAATATATTGGAAGCACCCACTCCACCACTTGTTAACTCAGAGTGGGAAGAAATAAAGAATGCTCTCAAAGATCTCTATGCAGGGAATGAAAGAAATTATTTTAAGTTCAAGGAGGTATGTCCCTATCTATTTGACCACTCCAACACTATGGTCCCCTTCCCTAAGCAGTTTGAGACTCCTAAATTTGACAAATATAGGGGGAAGGGAGATCTTGTTATTCATGTTAAGGAATTTTACATGGATTTCCAAGAGGTTTATTACAATGACAACTACCTCATGCACCTCTTCCCAAAGAGCCTAGGAAAAAACTTTCTTGAATGGTTCTATAAAATCACTTATGGTACAATCTCAAAATTTGCAAAAGAATCTAAAAAGTTTGTGGCCCAATATGTGCAAAACATTGAAAGAGATCTATTTCTCCTAGATCTCTACAACTCTGAAAAGAGGGTGGAGAAATATTGGTATATTACCTCTAACATTGGCAATGGATCATCATGGGAGTATCATATCAACATCCTAAAAAGCATATAATGAATATATTTGTCGATAATCTGCATCCCAAGTTGGCTCATCATATGCACATGAATTTCCTAAAAACCTATCAAGATATCTGAGGAAAAGGCATGGACCTTGAAAAGGGCCTCCTATATGATGACACCATCAATAATTATAAGGAACCTCAACACGAAAATACCAATAATGATTGATCACACTATTGGAACAAGAAACAAAGCACAGTGACTAATGGGGCCACATACACTAAACATGTCCAAATTGTGATATCTGGTCCTAAAATTCCTACACCAACATACCACCAAACCACACCAAACTACCCACCACCTGGGATAGTTTATTGGTCAGCCATGCAAAATTACCAACCTCTAGCAAATCAAATCAATGCTATATCGGTACTACAAGCACAATCCAAACCGTGAGCCCAGAAAATGAATAAGAACACATTCATCCCTTTAGGTGAACCCATCGACATCATCTTCCACAAAATGGCCAAGGCCAATATGATTGTGTACCCACAGACTCAACAATTTGACAAGTCTACTCCCAAGCTTGCCTAGTACAAAGACAATGAGTACTGTGACTATCACTGTGTTAAGGGACATACTACTATGAAGTTTATGAAGCTCAGAGATTATGTTCAAGTTCTCATAGAAAAGAAGGAGATCACAGTCGATGCACCAACCCAATCTTCACCAAATACTAAACTACAAATCTACCAGAATGTATTTCCTCAAACCAACATTGAAAAAGCACATGCCAATCTAATCCACCACTAAATCAAGGAAAAGGTAAACAACGAGATCATGCTGATGGAAAGGATTACACCACTACCCATACCAAATATGATAAATTCATTGGTTGCATCTCCTAGGCTGATCCTATAGTCAATGTGATCCATGTCAAAGGTGAATATAGTCAATGCGTAGTTACCACACAATGAGGAAGGATATCTATTTTAGGTACTAATACTACTTCATCCTCTTGTGCACAATATAACCTCTCAGAACACCTTGGGAATATTCCCACACAAATCTCCATCTTGGATCTCCTTCGCACTTCACCCATCAATCAGGAGATCTTGAATAAATCCCTTCAAGAGTCATGTATCCCAAATTAAATTAACCCTACCCAATTATAAGCCATTTTATGCCATCTATATGCATCCAACAACATATCATTTGAACCTTCCAACATGTCATCCATTGAGCTAGATTACAATCTCCCAAACCACATCATTGTCATGGTCAATGAATTTTTTGTCAAATGCATCATGATAGATAATGGTTCAGCCCTAAATTTATGTACTTTAAAATCCATAAATCAAGTGGGGTACACTAAAGAAGACATAAATAATGATATCATAACTATCAAAGCATATGATAATCAAGAACATACCTCTAAAGGTACCATCTTACTACCCATATGGTTGGGCCCAACAATGAAAAACATAGTATGCCATGTTTTCAAACATGACCTCCCATTGAAAATCCTCCTTGGATGCTTGTGGATCCATTCCATGAAGGATATTACATGCACATTTTATAAATGCATCGAATTCCCACATGATAGAGCTGAAGTCACTATCCACACTGATCCCCAACCCTTTGCATACTGCCATACATTGGAAGCCTATTTTCACCACTAAAATCATTTCCTAGGGATTGATACTTGAACTTCTATTGATAGCTCCTTTAGAACCTACACCAACCTAGAAACCATCCTCGCCTCCACACTTTCCAATGTCAAGATTGACAACAAAGGCTACAGCAAACACAAATTTTTAGATGCATTTGCAGTTGACACCCTACCTTTGGACCCAAACACTCAAGGATGTCCATCCCACAAAGGACCACTTGAGAAAAATGAATCACAACCAAAACAAATCGGCTCTTCTACATTCTCATCTCATGGGATTTTCAATAGTTGAGAGAAACCAGATATTAACAGATGGCTGTATCAAGATGCTTAGGTCCCTAATGAAAATATCCTTGGTTACTTTAAGGACAAATACCCACACTCCCAAAAGATAGCAAAAAAAATTATGGAAATACCAAGGAGGTAGTTTAGGCCTCAAAGAGGGTGGTATGAAGGTTCCCATTGAGCCTCACCACTTACCAAGAATCAAAGGATTGGGCTTTGGCCTAGACATGACTCAGGACACCAATTTGAACAACTATACTTACTATAATTCCCTCGATGAAATTGTTGAAATTGAAGACATCCTTGAAGAGGAAGTTAAGAAATCCTATGATGATATATTTCATGATGAAACCTTCCTAGGAAATTCTATCCTTTTCCAACTCTCCATAAACTTCATTAACCTTCAACTTGTTTACCCCGAACTCATACACTAGGACCAACCAAGCATTTTACATGTCAATGAATTCCAAAGCAAGGAAATTCTCCTAAGATTCATTAGGGAAATAGAATAAAAACAAGACTGGGGGAAGACCTCAGCGTCTGTCTAAAAATTGGATCCAAAGGCATAGTGTGGGGAAGAGGATATCTTCACTTGCAAAAATAAAAATAAAAGTGAAAAATAAATAAAAAATGGGTCTCCTAGTGAAAACCCCTCTTGGGCACTATCTGACCCCAAAAAAGTAAAAAAAAGGATGTATCACCTGGTGAAAAACTCTCTAAGGTGCTAGAGGATGAAGAATCTCCTCTTTCTCTTAGTTAGGATTAAAGCCCAGAACAGTCATCCATTGTAATTGAAGAAACTAAGTTCGTCAATCTGGGAATGAAAGAATGTCCATGCATCACATATATAGCAGCAAAACTATTAGAGGCCAAAGAATTATCTCTCAAAACACTCCTATAGGAAGCTACAATAAAATTTTCATGGTCTTATGCTCACATGACTAGATTGGATCCTAATCTAGTCATGCATCACCTTGCTGTAGATCCAAATGTCAAACCGGTCAAGCAAAAACTTTGAAAAATGCATCCTAAGGTGGCCTTATTAGTCAAAGTAGAAATAGAAAAACTCCTACATGATAACATCATCCATGACATTGATTGATCAGAATGGATTTGAAACATGGTGCCTGTTTCTAAGCCAACTTGAGAAATTAGAATATGCATAGATTTTTGAGACCTCAACAAGGTATGTCCTAAGAATGATTTCCCCTTGCCAAATATTGATATGATTGTTAACCTCACTGCCATACATGAGATGCTATCACTCATGGTCAGTTTCTCTGGCTACAATAATATTCACATCACATAAGAAGATTAGCACAAGACAACATTCACAAGCCCATGGGGTACCTTATACAACAATATGATGCCTTTTGGTTTAAAGAACATAGGCACCACATATCAAAGAGCCATGATTGTCATCTTTCATGAAATGATTCATAAGATCCTTGAGGATAACATGGTTGAAATCCTCAAAAAGTCCAAAATAATGGGAGATCACCTAGATGTACTAGAATGTGTATTTGATTACCTCCATCACTACAAGATGAAGCTTAATCCAAAAAAGTGTGCCTTTGGATTTACATCTGGAAACTCATGGGTTTCATCATATCAAGACAAGGAATTGAAATTTATCCCAAGAAATTCAAGGCCATAATAGAAATGCCTCCAGCAAGAATACTCAAACAATTACATAGCCTCCAAGGAAAATTGCAATGAGTTCACCAATTCATCTCATAGCTTACGGATAAATGTCAATATTTCACCCATCTATTACGCAAGAATACCAATTTAAAATGGGATCCTTTATCCTAGAAATTTTTTGAAAAGATCAAAGAATACCTAGAAAATATGCCCATTCTGGTACCACCTACTCCTCGAAGGCCACTCATCTTATACATACCTACAAAAACCACAATATTTGGAGAACTTCTTGTTCAACTCGACGAAAATGGAAAGGAAATATCCATCTACTACATTAGCCACAGACTTGTGGGCTATGATCTTAACTTCTCACTAGTGGAAAAATCATGCTAGGCAGTGGTCTGTGCTACTCAAAAACTCTAACACTATATGCCTAGTAATACTATGAAGCTCATATCCAGAGTCGATTTGGTCAAGTATCTTCTATCTAAGACTAATCTCACATGCCACATGGCTAAGTGGGTAATTATCCTCAGTGAGTTTGATATCCAATATGTGGATATGAAAGAAATCAAATGACAAGTCATTATGGATCAGTTGGCTGAAGCACCATTCGTAGATGTGTATCCCTTAGAAATGGAGTTTCTTGATGAAAACCTATGCATTTTCAAAGAAAAACAATATTAGAAGCTTTATTTTGATAGATCCTATAAGACCTATGGAATAGGGACAAGAATCCTCTTTGTCACCCCTCAAGGTGATTATATTCCTAAATCATTCAAGTTGTCATTTTCCTACATCAACAACATCGTAGATTACAAAGCACTCATCTCTGGGCTAAGAATGACTATTCAATGGAACATCACAGAACTAAAAGTATTCAAAGATTCACAACTCATCATAAATAAAGTATTAGATGAGTTTGAGATAAAAGACGATAAGCTACTACCTTACAAAGAACTAGTGGACAAAAACAAAGAGCACTTCCTAAAATTTTAGATCACATAGGTCCCTAGATTACATAACAAAGAAGTAGATGCAATGGCTACCATCAGATCCCTTCTTGAAATTCCTCAGGATGCAACATAGTATGAATTCTCGGTTGAGAAGCTCCATGCATCCACTTACAAGAACACCGATTCTAAAACAATCTGCATCTTGGTTGGTCCTCAATCCCCATGGTGCCACAAAATGGATGCTTATCTAAAAAAAGGTATCATATCTCCCTACCTCACAAATAACCAATTCCAAAACCTCATTCGTAGAGCATCCCGCTACACACTCGTAACCAACACCCTATATTTTCAAGGATATAAGAATGTCCTCTATAGGTTTTTAGACTCAAACTAAGACACCCTAGCATTATAGGAAGTACACACTATAATTTTTGGTACCCACACGAGTGGCATGGTCCTATCCAAACAAATTCTCAGGGCAGGATACTATTCCCCTACAATGGAACAAGAGGCTTGTGAGTTTGTGAAGAGATGCCTACCATGTCAGTAGCATGCAAATTTGATTCATGCCCCACACAAGATCTATATCCCATCGAACATACATGGCCCTTCTCATGTTGGGGCTTTGAAATCATTGCTAATAGCACCCCTCTATCTTCAGAAGGACACAAATACATCATCACCACTACTGAGTATTTCACCAAATGGGTGGAATCAATCCTACTCACCCTCACAATAGTAGTCCAAATATCCAAATTCATCTTCTACCACATCGTTTGTCACTTTGGTGTTCCATCCACCATCTTCACAGATCATGGAACAAATTTTTAGAATCAACACATGACAGATTTGTGCAACCAATTCCACATCCACCATTTCTTTTCCAGCCCATATTTCTCACAAGGAAATGGTCAAGCTGAGGCAACTAATAAATCCCTCCTAAAGATCCTCAAGAAAGTTTTCAGTAATACTGGTCATGACTAGAACCTCCAAATCAATCCCACACATTGGGCATACCATACCTCTTACCCTACTCCTATAGGATCCACCCCCTACTCACTTGTATATGGTGTAGAAGCCATCTTACCAATTGAGGTCGAATTGTCATCACTGCGTGTTTCACTCAAGAACCTGATCACTGATGAAGACTATCCCATGGTGCAACTCACACAACTAGATCTATTAGATGAGAAGAGAAAAAAAGCCTATAATAATCTTGTTGTCTACCAGAATAGGCTTAAGAGAAGATAGGCAATAAAATCCACCCAAGAAAATTTTAGGTGGGAGATTTAGTCACTTGGTTGGTCCCATATGTTTTCACAACAAACTTTGGCTAAGGGGCATATTAATTATCAACACCAAAAGGAGAAAATTTGAATGATCCCATCAACATGATGCGCCTCAAGTGTTTTTATGCCTGATCTATGTAGTGTACCCCACTTATCTAAAAAAAAAATCCTTGAAAAGTCCTGAAAAATCATTGTCTTGGTGAAAACCTGGTAAACAGGTGCCTTGATGATTAAACAAAAGAGAAATAAAAATATAAAAAAAGTAAAGATAAATAAATTGTCCAATGGTGAAAACTTGGCAATTAGGCACCTTGCACAAGTGTGTGTGGTGAAAACCTAGCAAACAAGCATCACACATAGTGGAGCATATCATTATCTATTAAACTCTCATCTACTTCCATCTCATCCAATGAATCCCTATATTTCCTAATCCATATCACAAAACCCATATTCCTTGGGTGTTCCATTATCATATGCACTAGTTACATAATCAACCCCATCCCCATCCCTGAGCTTGTGCATGTAACTTTTGCATATAATCGCTCGTTCTAGTCTTGTTAGTTGTACATTCGTATGCTATCTTAATATCCTTAGCTTCCCTATGACTAACCTTTGTGTGATTCATCCAAATCCACCTTCCTCCCCTTTTGCAACTCTCTCAATGAGTTCCTCGATTAAGGTGAAATACATAAAAAAATAAAATCTCCATCCACCTATGCTCATACACATTACATTTGGTTATCTCATATATCTGGGTGCATTAGTCCATTTATAGGTTCATTAGGAATTAATATCATTTTAGCATTAACTCATTTCATCAATTTCATATCATTAAGTACATCCTATCAGTTCACATTATTGTAAAAAATCATTAGTTTATCCAGTCATTATCATTTAGAAGTGCATTTCATTAATTTACCACTTTTAATTAGTATATTAAATCATTAGGTTCACCACCTTAATTCATTTTATCAATTCATTAGTCTATTTTGTATCACTAATGCATCTTGTTAATTCATTTCATTTCGTTAATTCATTCCGTGTCATTTTTCATTAATCATTTAAATGCATCTAATTAAGTTAGTTCATCAATTCATTTCATTGGGTCCTATCATTAAAAACATTGCATGTCATTGGATCAATTCATTAATTCATTTTATTAAGTCATTCCCTTAGGTAATCTCATGCATGTCATTTCATTACATTAATGCACTTCATTAAATCCACATCTTTAGTAAATCATTTCATAAGTCATTTCATTACGTTGCATCATAGTTCATTAACTAAACCATCCTCATTGCACACATTTGCATCATAAAAACATCACATACATTAATCATGAAAGCATAAAAATCCATCTACATATCGTGCATCCACCATAACATCACATCCTGCATCATAATGCATCAGTACTAACATCATATTATAGCATGACATCCTGCATCATAAGAGTCAGTATCCTCATAAACAGATAGTAAAACATAACTAATACAACACATATAGAAACCATCAAAATGCATGAATCTATCACATGCCATATAATTCAAAGTCCATTATATCATAGAAAATATCCAGAGTACATATAATTCCATCATCATAAATACATCACAATTCACCTAAGTGTTGTCATGCATATACATCTATAAAACTGCAAAAATGTGTCATCATGGCTAGGTAACTAAAGGGGCCAGCTCTAAAGGTCCCTCATCCCCCTGTCTTATCTACTTGGGTGGGGAGGTATCCCTACTGATCCTTGTGAAGATCTTCTAGTTCTTTGTGACTTCTCTATGTATGCAGGCTGTGGTTTGTCCTCAGGAACTGCATCAAAGTATAAATCCATGTAGTAAGATGCCTCTTTTCCTCTCCTAGTTACATCCCTATATGAGGAATATACCTCAGTCATCACCTTCCCTGCACCCCCTACTATGGTTTCCTGCCTAGCTATGTCCCTCTCCCTATGCATGTGTCAACACACCTATGCGACTCATCTTTCTATGTTTTCAGGGCATCCACCTACTCAATAAAACTCTCAACCTTCTTGGTCAAAGTCACCATATGTCCAGTAAGGGTCTCCACCTCTCCCCTCAATGTCATCTAATCCTACGGTGCTACCTCTTTCATGGTAAACTCTCCTAAGTCTACTCTCATATAAAGTATTTCTAGTGTAGCCTGGGCACTGCCATCCCTCATCCTCTTAGCCTCCATCAACCCCTAGACTCTTCCTACCTCAGTTTGCAAGTTGTCTCTCTCGGCCTGTGTATAGCATGATCTTGGCACTCTGTCTCCAAAAGTACCCTAAACCCATTCACCTATGTCTTTAGGCTTCCTTTCTTAGCCTATATGGTCATTTTATCCTAGCGTTCTATCTCTAGGAGTGCCCTAACCCTCTGTAGCTCATCCTTGAGTGTGTTATATGCTACATGTGTCATCCCTCTTGCTACCGCCACATATGGTACCTATAATATGGGTGCCTACACCTATGGTCCCTATACTTGTGGTCCCTATGGTGGCTATCCTAGTTGTGGCTATAACTATATGTGTACTACCTGTGGTGGTGCCTATCCCTATTTGTGTCATTTTGGGCCCTCAACCTATACATCTATCCTAGCTTGTATTCTCCTTAGCTATGCCAATGGGGCTCTCCTCCATCTCTCCCTACTAATGATGACTATGGGGCGTCCCCCACTATAGTACTATCATCTATGTCCATGTATCTTGTAGGTTGCTCATGAGTAGCCACCTGTGGAGGATCTATCAATCTAATGGGTATATGTGTGGCCCACTAGGTCACATACTCATAGTCATCCTTGCATCCTCTATGTTAGGCCTCCTAACCCATACCACTAGCGCAAGTGTTTTCTAAGTATTCCTAATAGTCAGAGAATTTTTGTATCTCACCCATACCCTCACCTCCATATTCATGTGAGGATGTATCTCATCCTCCATCACTGCACCCTTCTGCAAACCAAACTATCTCATCACCCGAGAGGGTCTGTACCTCTCAATTTGATGGATTGTCTGCCCTAATAAGTAGCAATCTATCTACAAAAAACAAAGTTATAAATAGTCCTCTCTTCCATCCTCTCCCCCTATCTACCAGTCAGTCATTCCCCAAGGCTTTTATGGTTTGTATGGGTTCCAACAGAAAACCTACATATCATCAATCATCCTCCTCCAATACCCCATCTTCCCTACTAGGGCATAAAATAGAGGAAACTTGTATAGGAAAGCGTATGGCTCTCATGGATGGTGAGCCTCATGAAGACACAACACACGTTGTACATCAATGTGCTCCTAGGACCACACTAGTAGTAGAGTAACTCTTATCCCCATGTTCTGCACCCTACAGTATGCACACATGAGTAGATCATGGTACAACTGACCAAGAATAACATAGCCTCTACAATAAATAGTACCCAACTCTAGAATCTCTACTAGAACACTAGCCCATCCCATCCCAAAACCATGTCCAGAAAGGTCCACCAAAAATCCTCCCACCAATCAACCCTGCCAAGAATAGCCCAACCCTCCTTAGCCTCGTGTCCACTGCCGCCTACCATGACATCCATGTTCTTTCCTGTGGTATCCTCCTCATAGGCCTCCTAAAAGGAAATATGCATGTATTTCTCACAATCCTCCACCCTGGATTGTGGTAATGGACTCTTGATCAACACCCTCAATATGCGCCACACATCTAATAAAGTAATGGTAGCCTCTCTAGTAGGAAATTGAAATGTGGTGGTGTTGCTATGCCACCTCCTCACCAGGGCCATCATCATCACATTATTTTCCCATAATTGAGGTATTTGATGCACGTAATCTAACCCAGCTATTGATACCAAGACCCACTCCACCTTTGTTAGCTGGTCTCCTAGCTCCATCGTGTGTGACCAATGCTCCCTCAACCCCAGCAGTGTAAAATGCTCATGTAACCATGAAAAATCTTTCCAACCCTCATTCTTCTACCCCAAACCCTCCTAATTGGGGAATTATACCCCTAGGCCTTTTTTGGCCCCACCCAGTACAAGCTGATCACCTACCCATCCTCACCCCCTTTTTGTTTTCTCATTTTGGCACAGAGGCTAGTTTTGGCAGAGCCATCAATCCATGCATCAGTGTCTTCGATTTACAAAATCCCTACTTGCACCCATGATGACGCTGATTCAAGACCAGGGTCTGCAGAGACACTGATACATAACCACTATCTGTGCAGGTGCTGATATGTGGATCAACACTTCAAAAAACTAAAAATAGAGGGCCTATCCCTTGGTGAAAATCTCTATGAGGTGCCAGAGGATGAAGATTATCCTCTTCCTCTCAGTTAGGATTATAGGCTAGAGAATTCATCCATTGTAATTGAAGAAAATAAGCTTGTCAATATGGGAATGAAAGAATATCAACATATCACATATATAATAACGTCACTACTACATGCCGAATAATTATCTCTCATAACACTCCACCAGGAAGCTACAGTAAAATTTGAATGGTCTTATACTCACATGCCTAGATTTAATCCTAACCTAGTCATGCATCACATTGTTGTAGATCCAAATGTTAAACTAGTCAAGAAATGTTTTTGAAAAATGCATCTTAAGGTGGCCTTATTAGTCAAAGTAGAACTAGAAAAACTCCTACATGCTATCATCCGTGCCATTAATTATTCAGAGTGTATTTCAAACATGGTGCCTATTTCTAAGCCAACTAGAGAAATAAAAATATGCATGGATTTTTGAGACCTCAACAAGGCATGTCCTAAGGATGATTTCCCTTACTAAACATTGATATAATCATTGACCTTACCGTTAGGCATGAGATGCTATCACTCATGGATGGTTTATTTGGCTACAATTGGATTCGTATCTCTGAAGAAGATCATCAAAAGATATTATTCACAACCCCCCAGTGTACCTTTTTCTACAATATGATGCCTTTTAGTTTAAATAACACATGTGCCACATATCAAAGAGCCATGACTGTTATGTTTCATGACGTGATTCAAAAGATCCTTGAGTATTATGTGGATGAAATCCTAGAAAAATCCAAAATAAGGGGAGATCACCTAGATGTATTGGAATGTGTGTTTGATCACCTCCATAACTTTGGGCTGAAGCTTAATCCAAAAAAGTGTGCCTTCAGAGTTACATCTGGAAAAATCTTGGGTTTCGTTGTATCAAGACAAGGCATTGAAATTGATCCCAAGAAATTTAAGGCCATAATAGAAATGCCTCCACCAACAAAACTCAAACAATTGCATAACCTCCAAGGAAGATTGCAGTCAGTCCACCAGTTCATCTCACAGCTTGCAGATAAATGTCAACCTTTCACCCATATGTTATGCAAGGATACTAATTTAAAATGGGATCCTTTGTGCCAGAAAAGTTTTGAAAAGATCAAAGAATACCTATCAAATCAGCCCATTCTCATATCAACTACTCCTTGAAGGCCACTCATCTTATACATATCAGCAACTACCACAACACTAGGGGAAATTCTCACTCAACTTGACAAAAATGGAAAGGAAAGATACATCTACTACATCATCCACACACTTGTGGGCTATGAGCTTAACTGCTCATTGATGGAAAAAGCATGTCTAGAAGTGGCCTTCACCACTCAGAAACTCTGGCACTATATGCCCAGTAATAATGTGAAGCTCATATCCAAAGTAGATCCACTCAAGCATCTACTATCTAAGACTACTCTCACAGGCCGCATGGCTAAGTGGGTAGTTCTCCTTAGTGAGTTTGATTTCTAAGATGTGGATGGGAAAGAAATCAAAGGATAAGTCATTGCAGATCATTTGGCTAAAGTACCATTGGTAGATGTGTATCCCTTAGTCATGTATTTTCTCAATGAACACCTATGCATGGTCTAAGAACAACAATATTGGAAGCTATATTTCTATGGATCGTATATGACCCATGGAGAAGGGGCAGGAATCCTCTTTGTCACCCCTCAAGGCAATTATATTCCAAAATCATTCAAGTTTTCATTCCCCTGCACTAACAACATCATAGAATAGGAAGCACTCATCTCTGGGATATGAATGGCTATTCAATGGAACATCACAAAACTACATGTATTTAAAGATTCACAACTCATCATAAAACAAGTCCTAGATGAGTTCCAAGCAAAATATGTTTAGCTACTACCTTACAAAGAACTCGTGGAAAAAATGAAAGAGCACTTCCTAAAATTGTAGATCACATAGGTCCCTAGATTACAAAACAAAGAAGTAGATGTAATGGCTACCATTAGACCCTTCTTGAAATTACTTGGGATGCAACATAGTATGAATTATTGGCTGAGTATCTCCATGCACCCGATTATGAGAACACCAATTTTGAAATGGTTTATGTCTTGGTTGGTCCTCAGTTCCCATGGTACCATGATATGCACACTTATTTGAAAAATGGTATCATATCTCCCCACCTTACAAATAATGAACACCAAAACCTCATTCACTGAGCATCTTGCTACACTATTGTATCCAACACCCTATATCATCAGGGATATAAGAACATCCTATATAGGTGTTTAGAATAAAAAAGCTTCCCTGACATTATAGGAAGTACACTCTAGAATTTGTGGTACCCACACGAGTGACATGGTCCTAGAAAAACAACTTCTCAGGGAAATATGATATTGGCCCACAATAGAATATGAATCTTGTACATTTGTGAATAGATGCCTACCATGTCAGCAACATGCCAATTTGATTCATTCCCCAGTGCAAGATCTACATCCCATCGCACCACCCTGGCCCTTTTCATGTTAGGGCTTCAACCTCGTTGGTAAGATCACCCCATTATCTTCAAAAGGAGACAAATACATCATCACCACCCACCGCTGAGTATTTCACCAAATGGGTGGAAGCATTCCCACTCACCCTCATAACAAGGTAGATGAAATTTCTCTATAGTGTAGATGAAATTTCTCATGAATGTCTAGTGACTAGGAGCTGATGATTGTGGGTCACATTGCCACTTTTTCCCAAATAGATCTTAAGGAAACTCTCTTCACAATTGGCAGATAGGAGAGGAGTAGATTCATCTATTAATTCTCTCAAAATGCTTGGTATTTATAGGATTTCCAAAGGGTGGGGGGTAGCATTAAGTTGATCATGATCAAAGCTTGGTTGAGTTGAAGGCTTTCAAATGGTTTCCAATGGAGAGACCATTTAAATGTTTTTATCAAAGGTTGGGACCTTTTGGATGGGTAAGAGTCACCTTTATTTTAACTTTCCAAGTTCGTGTGTCTACAATGGTCAAAGCTTCACTCTGTTCATTTTTCCACCTTGTTGGTCCTTCCAAAAGCCTTTGCACATTTGAGTCTATCAAATATAAGCTTTTGGCATCGTTGGTATCGGTTCGGTCTATTTTAAACCGATAACATATCCTTTCAAGTCATTTGAATCACTTTGAACCTCTTCGAACTCCGGTTCGAAGTAGTTCAAAGGAGTTCAATAGCGGCCTAAGTCTTTTATTACTAACGATGTGTTATGCAGGAAAGCGCACGACATTTTTCCTCTTGAGAAAGGTTGAACCTCTTTGAACCCCTTTGAACTCTGGTTCAAAGTAGTTCAAAGTAGTTCAAAAGGACTGTCGGTGGAATTAATAATGATGTGATGACCTGACAATACGCGCAGATTGACATGGCATGATTTCATTGGCTGGGTCAGTACGAAAAAACCGAGGAAATCACTTGTACGGCTGGGAAATATTTGGTTTGAGAGTGAATAATGATGATCGAAAAAGGTGGCAGATCCTGAAGATTTAATTTGATTTGAAAGCATTTATTTCTTATCACCACTTGGTATCGAAAGCCCTATTAATACTTGCATAACAGAGTATATCTCGTGCTTCAAACGGCAACTAAAAACAGAGGCTGGGTAAGTCATTTTTCCCTATTGTACATTGCGGGGTCTTGGCGCTGGAAAGGTGGTCTGGTCGATTTCAAATCATACAAGTAGTTTTTGTCAAGCTCTGCCTCTCATTTCTGGTTATTCCTTAAAATTCAATAGTTCAAGCAGTGAGCTGGTAGACTTTCATCTTCTTAGGAAAATATGAAGTCTGTTATGCATTTCTTTGGAAACGTGAAGAATCTTGAATGTAGGGCTCCGGTCATAACAGACACAGATTTGTTAGGGGTTTCAGTCGATACCATATCTTCAAAACTCTCAGCTCGTGTTGACGAGGAGTTCATTGTAGAAGTCTTAGCCAGTGGGTTATTAGAAGCGGCTGCATTCCCACCTTCCGCCATTTGTCCAGAATTAGTGCAGGAATGTATCAACAGATATGATGTAAAGTTGAAGAGTATTTTCAACATGGATGGTCAAACCCTAATACCTGTGAACCGCGGGACCATTGCAGCAGTTTTCAAAATACCAGATGAAGGTCTTGTTAACTTTACTCCTACCCAGTCCCTGGCCCAATTTAGGGAAAATGTTGATAAAAATAGAAGCCACATAGCGAGAAGATGGACAAAGACCAACTATAAAGGAGGGTCGCGGTTGCCCAAATCCCTCACTAAGGATCACATGAACCCCCTGGTACATGATTTGGTTGTTCTCCTCCACCGATTAAAAGGTTCAGAACAAGCCTTGTTCTTTGTTGAGTGGATGTTTCATTTTGTAGAGATCGTCTTAGAAGGTAGACAACACATAGACTGGGCCAAAATCATAGCCGCATCTCTTCGGGATCAGCTGAAACATAATCAAATGACCAGGGAAGGGTTTTATATGTCCTCGTACCTAATGTATTGTTTGGCCTACACTCAAAATCTATCCCCTATCCAGAAAGCTCCTTGGAATGAAAGCTTATTTATCTATGAGTATTACCCATTACTGAGAAGAGATAAAGTTTTGGAGGATTACAGAACAATACATGATGTGTTCTGGGGGAAATTGCATCAAGAACTTGCTGGCAGGCCGAACCAGAGGATTTGAGACAATGCTCAGAAATTGGTTAAAGTATTTGGTAGCTTTTACATTCAATTTCCCCGCTTCACTTATATTCGGGTAGGAGGATTCGAAGAAGAACCATTGAAGCTACCTAAGTACGCTTTCGACTATTTTATTCTTGCAGAAGTTTGCAGACAGCTGCTCATTGTTATCAAAACTGCTCTCCCGGAAGACAAGTGGAACTCTTTGTTCCCAGTGAAATTAGGCCATCTAATCTGTAACAGTATGTTGGATGCATCTGTTGTGGGGAGTAATTTACTAAACTTCCACATGCCTTTCTATGAACCAAGAATAGGATTTGATAGCAAAGGTTTTGCCAGGAAGACCCTGGGATTAGGCAAATGCCCTTCTCCAAGCTATCATCTTGAGGATCTGTGGAAAAATCTCGGTGATGAGAAAATGATTTGGGAACGAGATCGAACCAGGCTTATGGTATCTCAGATTAGGCTGCTACAATTGAAGTTTGATATTAGAAATATAGAAGATGACAGTTCAGAGGTTCCTCGTCCATTCACCACCTTTTCTGAAGAAGATGCTGTCCCGATCATCGATTGGAGCAGAAAGGAATCTAGTGATATCAGACTCCGGGCACGCAGCATTTTTGAAGAAACTGAGAACTAGATCGTGGCAAGGAAGAAAGGAGTTCAACTCCTTACAGATACAAGCCGTGATACTGGGTCGCCTATTAAAAATGTAAAGCAAGCTCTTGCTAATAACTCTCCTTTGTTATCAAATGCAGGTGAAAAAATACTATTGAAGGAGAAGACAGCCTCAGTGAAACACCCAACTACGCCAAGATTAAGAGCAAGGACGAGGTCTGAGAAGAAGAACCAGATGGCCTCAGAAGAACCTGATTATCTAGATGATGTCGGTGACCTCAATGATGAAGATCTCTCATTCACCCCCGATCACAAAGGGAAGATTCAGGAAGCTCTCACACACTGCCAAGACCTATCTTAGGCTACAGATACACTTGTAAAGACCCCCGATAATCAAATGGTGCCTAGTGCAGTCCCACCATGGCTCACTGAATTGGTTAACAAGAGGAAAAGTTTCAAGCCTCTGTCTATGCCAGTTAAAGAAATCATTACAAGGTATGCAACTCGCACTCCGAAAGCTAAAAGAATGAAGAGTGACGCGAGGTTAATAACGGACCCTTCTACAGGGAAAGTTACTGCCAAAATCGCCATAGTAAGGCCTATGGGAGAAACACAAGATCTTGAGCCTGAGGATTATGAGATAACGAAGATGGATTTGGGGGTGCTGAACAGAGACTCCCGTGATCACATTTTCAAATTCTCCGCGGATCATATGATCAGACAGTCGTAGAAAGATGGCAGAGAGAAGCGAGAATTGAAGCAGATAGTTTCAACCATGGAAAAATTTCTCTCTTCATTGGCTGAGAATGGTGCAATACCTCTAGCATAGGCTCATCAAGGATTCAACCCCTATTCGGCAGAAAGTCAAAAGCTGGTCAAACAGGTGCAGCAGGGTAGGACCTGGACAGAAGTAATGAAGGCATGGACAGACGTCATTATAGCAGAAGGAAGCACTTTGATAAGGGAGTTCATGAGCACCCGTGTAGATGGTGAAGTAATCCTGGGGGAGATCCAGACTTTGATCCCAATCTGGGAAAGTGAGGCAGGAAATTGTGCAGAGATTGTGAAGAGAGTACAAGAAATCAAAGATTATGGAGTGAAACAGTTTCTGGCTGAGAATCCCATGAAGTTGGTCAACCCGTGTATGCTATTCATCCTAAAGAAAAACTTTAGCTGGAAGAACACATTGTTCGAAACAACCATTTCTCAGATGCGAATCATGGAAAAAGCAGTGAAGGAGATCCACTCCGACACCTTGAAGGATATCAAAATAGTAAATCCCTCAGGCATTCTACAACTGGAAGAGGGGGATCAGGGTGTCGATGCATTAGTTAAGTCCTTCGTGGATGAAATGAATGCTTTCAAAGAAAGTGGAGCCCCAATGGTTCATGACCTCACTAGGACCGCCAACATAGAATCCATGCTAATCTTAAACCGGGGGCAATTGCCGAAGCAGGCAGAGAAAATATAGAAAATGCGGTGGGAGAAAAACGCAATGCACGCCAAGTTGACCGCGTTGAAGAACTTGCACACCCCGCCTACTCAGGAGCTGCTCCGTGTCTTCCGATCATGGAAGTTGGTAAAGGTAGCCACATCAGTGGATGCGTAGGAAAACTAAATCAGATTCAGTTTTGTTTTCTTAATTTACCCTGCTTTAAATCTTTTCTGAGAACTTGGTTGTAACTGATAACTGTTTCTTGCTTTGATTGTGTCCGAGAAGCCGGGTTTTTTGGGAGGCTTTCTCAGACTGTTTAAACTATTTAAGCTGGAGCTTAAGACATTGCAAAGGGTTAGAATAGAATAGAATAGAATAGAGGGAAAGATAGAATTTAGACAGTAGCATAAGTTCTTTTCTATTTTGCAGTAGTTTGAATGACTAATGATAACTGGACTTTGAGCCAGTCTTACCTGAATACTCGTGCATGAATCTATTTTGATCTTTGAATCAGATGGTGAAATATATATGTTCTACTTTGAGAGAGTTATATATCGATCTTGTGCATGTGTGATTCAGTTTTAGTCATTTATTGTAGTTCTCTGAGTTATAGTTTTTCTGTAGATGAACATTTAGTTATTCTGAATTTCTTGATCAGTCGCTTAGTTTAATTTTCCTCCGCAAGGTAGTTTTCTATTTCATTGCTTAGTTTTACAAGTTTATTTTGCTCTACCTCATCTGTCCAAGAACAGTTGAGAGATCTTTTCCTGCTTTTCAGTTAAAAGCTTATATGTTAGACTGCACTATCCATTCATTGAATATCTTTAGAAGGGAGCTGTACCTTTTGTAAAATTCAGAGGGAAGCAAAGTAAATGCTTACCCAACTATTGTGTAATGATTTGTTTTCAAAGGAATAGAGTTAGAAGATAAATATCAAAGTATAAAGAGAACAAATATGTTAGCCAACATATTTTGGCGACTCTACTGGGGAAAGACTAGTCAAGTGTGCTTGTCCGATTCCCGTCATAATGCCACATAATGGTGCTACCCAATGATAATGTGTTCCCTATGCTCCAGCCAAATTTGAATTTTGAAGACACATAGGAAGATTTGATCTCAGATCTTTCTTCAGCTGCTTGGAGGTTTAGATGAAGTAATCCAAAATTCCACCGGGTTCAAGAAGTGCTCGAGAGAGAAGAAGAAATTGGTGAACACTTGAGAGAGATTCCTGTTGCTAGAGAAGCTATCATAGTTAATAGACTTGCACAAGGTCGGCGACAGAACTGAGTTTCAAATAGATACCTGAACTGGCAACCAGAAGATATATAAGGTGGGAACGCAGTAGAGGATTGGTGGATGAAGATTTTGAACTATTGGAAAGCCTAAATTTCAAATCAGAGTTAAATCTTTCCCGAAGAAGGAAGTCTCAAACTGTCAGCCGACCCTCATCTCCCCCGCAAAGCCCACCTATCCCTTTGACTGTCCAAGCCATTGTTTCTTCAGGTACTGTAATTCCTACTGTCTTAAATATCCACCCTTTGAATTTCCAGCTTCCATTCATGGCCAGAAATCGACCCTGGGGCCAACACATTGGGCCTCTGAACCTGGGAGTTAACCAACCTGCTAATTTACCTAAAGGAGCCAATCAAATTCTGCCTAAGTTCAGTGGGGACAACAAGGTCTCTTCAGATGACCATCTCAATGCCTTCCAAACTGCTTGTGGGATCATGAGTGTATCTACCAAAGACGTGGCAGTGAGAATTTTTGTCAGAACTCTTGTAGATGCTGCTGGCGATTGGTTCAGTCACTTGCCGAATGGATCTATCACGAATTGGGACACCATGAAGCGGGCTTTTGAAAGAAGGTTCAAAACTCCTGAAAATGAAGTCTCTTTATTGATACAACTTAGTCAGCTAAAGAAGGAGATACACGAACTGATGAGAGAGTTCATGGCTAAATTCAATAGAATTCTACAATGAATTCCTACGACCGTAGCCCCAAGTGATGAGAACAAAAAGATTTACTTCCTCAATGCAGTCCCACTGGATGTAAGCTTCCATTTATTGAAAGACGGAGTTCCAAATTTTGAAGATGCCCAAACCAGAGCGATTGAGCTTGAATACACTCTCATAACCGCCGGCAAGTGGAAGAGAGAAGCACAAACCCCGAGCAGTTCTTCAGGAATTGTGACTACAGATCCAAGGATACAGAGGCTTATGAATGACATAGCTATGCTAAAAAGGTAGCAGAACAGAACGACTTCTTATCAACCCCCTTATTAGGATGTAAGTCGAAGGCAATTTTCCCAATAGCAGACTAAAGCTCTACCTGGCCCACAACCGAGGTTGCTAATAGAGCCTACTCCCAAATAAACTATGTGCTCATTCCATTTAACCACTGATCATGATGGGGATACATGTACCGAATGGTTAAGATACTTACAACTCAATGCAGCCAGAGATGAGATGAATAACGAACAATTTCATGAAGAAAAAGATTCTCCAGATGTGGGTTCGTCAGGTTCTTTCTACTTAGAATATGTACCTGGGGCAGAGCAAGGGGGAAGTGTATTGGCAACCCTACAGGATCCAGCCTGTGCTATCTTAACAAGAAACCAACGAAGTCAGAAGTTTGTTCCGGGTGCAGCTTCTACAAGTGCAGACACAAAAAGAAAGGAGCCTGCTGGTGAAGAAATGCACACAAGTTCAAGAGGCCCGGAGGTAAAAATTCTTCCCAGAAATACAATTCCCCCTTCATCTCCTTTCGATTTTGTTGAGTTCTGTAAGTCTTCCACAGTTTCTATCTCTTCTCTTGATTTCTTGAAG
>MU223776.1:9321418-9360686 GCA_018584345.1 Thuja plicata
AGGAGTTCATTGTAGAAGTCTTAGCCAGTGGGTTATTAGAAGCGGCTGCATTCCCACCTTCCGCCATTTGTCCAGAATTAGTGCAGGAATGTATCAACAGATATGATGTAAAGTTGAAGAGTATTTTAAACATGGATGGTCAAACCCTAATACCTGTGAACCGCGGGACCATTGCAGCAGTTTTCAAAATACCAGATGAAGGTCTTGTTAACTTTACTCCTACCTAGTCCCTGGCCCAATTTAGGGAAAATGTTGATAAAAATAGAAGCCACATAGCGAGAAGATGGACAAAGACCAACTATAAAGGAGGGTCGCAGTTTCCCAAATCCCTCACTAAGGATCACATGAACCCCCTGGTACATGATTTGGTTGTTCTCCTCCACCGATTAAAAGGTTCAGAACAGGCCTTGTTCTTTGATGAGTGGATGTTTCATTTTGTAGAGATCATCTTAGAAGGAAGACAACACATAGACTGGGCTGAAATCATAGCCGCATCTCTTGGGGATCAGCTGAAATAGAATCAAATGACCAGGGAAGGGTTTTATATGTCCTCGTACCTAATGTATTGTTTGGCCTGCACTCAAAATCTATCCCCTATCCAAAAAGCTCGTTGGAATGAAAGCTTATTTATCTATGAGTATTGCCCATTACTGAGAAGAGATAAAGTTTTGGAGGATTATAGAACAATACATGATGTGTTCTGGGGGAAATTGCATCAAGAACTTGCTGGCAGGCCGAACCAGAGGATTTCAGACAATGATCAGAAATTTGTTAAAGTATTTGGTAGCTTTTACATTCAATTTCCCTGCTTCACTTATATTTGGGTAGGAGGATTTGAAGAAGAACCATTGAAGCTGCCTAGGTATGCTTTCGACTGTTTTATTCTTGCAGAAGCTTGCAGACAGCTGTTCATTGTTATCAAAACTGCTCTCCCAAAAGACAAGTGGAACTCTTTCTTCCCAGTGAAATTAGGCCATCTAATCTGTAACAGTATGTTGGATCCATCTATTGTGGGGAGTAATTTACTAAACTTCCACATGCCTTTCTATGAACCAAGGACAGGATTTGATAGCAAAGGTTTTTCCAGGCAGACCCTGGGATTAGGCAAATGCCCTTCTCCAAGCTATCATCTTGAGGATCTGTGGGAAAATCTCGGTGATGAGAAAATGATTTAGGAACGAGATCAAACCAGGATTACGGTATCTCAGATTAGGCTACTGCAATTGAATTTTGATATTAGAAATATAGAAGATGACAGTTCAGAGGTTCCTCATCCATTCGCCACCTTTTCCGAAGAAGATGCTGTCCCGATCATCGATTGGAGCAGAAAGGAATCCAGTGATATCAGACTTTGGGCACGCAGCATTTTTGAAGAAACTGAGAACTGGATCATGGCAAGGAAGAAAGGAGTTCAACTCCTTACAGATACAAGCCATGATACTGGGTCGCCTATTAAAAATGTAAAGAAAGCTCTTGCTAATAACTCTCCTTTGTTATCAAATGCAGGTGAAAAAATACTATTGAAGGAGAAGATAGCCTCAGTGAAACACCCAACCGTGCCAAGATCAAGAGCAAGGACGAGGTCTGAGAAGAAGAACCGGATGGCCTCAGAAGAACTTGATTATCTGGATGATGTCGGTGACCTCAATGATGAAGATCTCTCATTCACCCCCGATCACAAAGGGAAGATTCAGGAAGCTCTCACACACTGCCAAGACCTATCTCAGGATAAAAATACACTTGTAAAGACCCTTGATAATCGAATGGTGCCTAGTGCAGTCCCACCATGGCTCACTGAATCGGTTAACAAGAGGAAAAGTTTCAAGCCTCTGTCTATGCTAGTTAAAGAAATCGTTACAAGGTATGCAGCTCGCACTCTAAAAGATAAAAGAATGAAGAGTGATGCGAGGTTAATAACGGACCCTTCTACAGGGAAAGTTACTGCCGAAATCACCATAGTAAGGCCTATGGGAGAAACACAAGATCTTGAGCCCGAGGATTATGAGATAACGAAGATGGAGTTGGGGGTGCTGAACAGAGACTCCCGCGATCACATTTTCAAATTCTCTGCGGATCATATGCTCGGATAGTCACAGAAAGATGGCAGAGAGAAGTGGGAATTGAAGCAAATAGTTTCAACCATGGTGGAATTTCTCTCTTCATTGGCTGAGAATGGTGTGATACCTCTAGCACAGAATCATCAAGGATTCAACCCCAATTCGGCAGAAAGTCAAAAGCTGGTCAAACAGGTGCAGCAGGGTAGGACCTGGACAGAAGTAATGAAGGCATGGACAGATGGCATAATAGTAGAAGGAAGCACTTTCATAAGGGATTTTGTGAGCACCCGTGTAGATGGTGAAGTACTCCTGGGGGAGATCCAGACTTTGATCCCAATCTGGGAAAGTGAGGCAGGAAATTGTGCAGAGATTGTGAAGAGAGTACAAGAAATCGAAGATTATGGAGTGAAACAGTTTCTGACTGAGAATCCCATGAAGTTGGTCGACCCGTGTATGCTGTTCATCCTTAAGAAAAACTTCAGCTGGAAGAACACATTGTTTGAAACAGCCATTTCTCAGATGCGAATCATGGAAAAAGCAGTGAAGGAGATCCACTCCGACACCTTGAAGGATATCAAAATAGTAAATCCCTCAGGCATTGTACAACTGGAAGATGGGGATCAGGGCGTCGATGCGTTAGTTAAGTCCTTTGTGGATGAAATGAATGCTTTCAAAGAAAGTGGAGCCCCAATGGTTCACGACCTCACTAGGACCGCCAACATAGAAGCCATGCTAATCTTAAACTGGGGGCAATTGCCGAAGCAGGCGGAGAAAATCCAGAAAATGCGGTGGGAGAAAAATGCAATGCACGCCAAGTTGACCGCGTTGAAGAACTTGCACGCCCCGCCTACTCAGGAGCTGCTTCGTGTCTTCCGGTCATGGAAGTTGGTAAAGGTAGACACATCAGCGGATGCGCAGGAAAACTGAATTAGATTCAATTTTGTTTTCTTAATTTACCTTGCTTTAAATCTTTTCCGAGAACTTGGTTGTAACTGATAACTGTTTCTTGCTTTGATTGTGTCCGAGAAGCCAGGTTTTTTGGGAGGCTTTCTTGGACTGTTTAAACTATTTAAGCTGGAGCTTAAGACATTGCAAAGGGTTAGAATAGAATAGAATAGAGGGAAAGATAGAATTTAGACAGTAGCATAAGTTCTTTTCTGTTTTGTAGTAGTTTGAATGACTGATGATAACTGGACTTTGAGCCAGTCTTACCTAAATACTCGTGCATGAATTTATTTTGATCTTTGAATTAGATGGTGAAATATATATGTTCTACTTTGAGAGAGTTATATATCGATCTTGTGCATGTGTGATTCAGTTTCTATCATTTATTGTAGTTCTCTGAGTTATAGTTTTTCTGTAGATGAACATTTAGTTATTCTAAATTTCTTGATCAGTCGCTTAGTTTAATTTTCCTCCGCAAGGTAGTTTTCTGTTTCATTGTTTAGTTTTGCAAGTTTCTTTTGCTCTACCTCATCTGTCCAAGAACAGTTGAGAGATCTTTTCCTTCTTTTCAGTTAAAAGCTTATATGTTAGACTGTACTATCCATTCGTTGAATATCTTTAGAAGGGAGCTGTACCTTTTGTAAAATTCAGAGGGAAGCAAAGTAAATTCTTACCCAACTATTGTGTAATGATTTTTTTTCAAAGGCATAGAGTTAGAAGATAAATATCAAAGTATAAAGAGAACAAATCTATTAGCCAACAGGACCAAAAGACAAATTGAGTGGTGAGGATGTTAAAGGGTCAAATGAGTGATCAATATTGCAATGTTTGGAGTGATCCATGTTCTTTCAATCCTTGATTCTCACTGGCTCTTCAAATTCTTGACTCCTTTGTTGAAATAAATTAGGATTTATTAATTCAATTAATTAATTAAATTATCCATGTAAGGGAATGGGTTGAATTTGATTTTTGATTCAAACTATATAACTAATTGATTAAATCAATTACATAGCTTTGATTAATCCCTTTTAGGCTTATATTTAATTAATTGATCCTTTGATTTTGATGTGATTTAGTCTCTTTTGAATTGATTAGCTTCCATTTGATTTGATTAAGAACACCTGACTAAATTTAGGTGTCTACAAATGCCCCTCTTTGAATTGATGTTGGAAGCACATTGATTCAAAGAAAATTGATGTCGTGATCTGATTGACTGATTTGATTAATCTGATGTGAAATCCTAATTTGATTACCTGATTTGATAACCTGATGTGAAACTTGATGTGAAACCCTGATATAAAAACCTGACATTTTGATGAACTGTCTGATGAGAAACTCCTGATTTGAAAAATTGATGACGGACAATGCAGAAATGCCCCACTGATAGCTAATTAAAGTTTTAGTACCCCATATTTAAATTGTGTTGCAAAAATGTGATAAAAATAATGTTTTGACCATATGATGCCCCCTAAGAAATGAAAATAGAATTGATATTAGAGGCAAAAAGATGTTTAAAAATAAAAGTACTAGGTCAATTCTGATTTCATTTCAGAAAACTAAATGTTAGATTGATCGCAACATGCCCCCGTGGTGAAAAATGATAGTTTTAAGGCAAGAAAGGCTGAAAATATCATTAAAATTAGGTTAAAAAGTATAAATAGAAGTAGAAATGTCATTTTTACCATCTATTTTCACTTTTTACCTCACATTGTTTCTCTGAGCCCTTTGGAGATTCTGACGATGGTGATCCTCATTCGCGAGCATCGATTCGAGAGAGGATGAAAATTTTAGAGACTTGCAAACTATGGACCTCCAGTGAGTGATTCCAACCTTATTGTATATTTATGACCGCATTTAATGCTTTCAAATTTTTATTTCATGCCTAGTTAAGGTTTTTCTATGAAATTTTACCAAAGTAATAGGTAGGACATATTGAATGATGTGTAGGAGCTTAAAGTAGTGCATCTGTGTAGTCAAGCATCATGTATAAACAAAAAATTTGCACATAAGAATACCTTGATTTAATGCGTAGGATAGTTAAAGTTTCACGTAAAAAAACCTAGGTAGAAACCGAAAAATAAGTTACGCGTATGAGAAATGAAGTCACGTGTATGTAGTGAAATGTCGCATACTAGGCAAAGTGACACCTCCAAATGATAAAATGTTGTGTCAGATGTTTAAAATGATGTGTATCCTAAAATAATGCACAGTCCATTTGAAATAGTACATACACACAAGAAAAATGACGTTTGGGTAAGGATGATTGAAAAACTTGATCATTTTTTATTGTCTCTGATAGAATGAATACCAAATTGATTACCAAGATAGGTAACTTTGATTTAGTAACGAAACCAATTTTTTAGGATGTTAAGATAATCAGTTAGATGGATGTTTGAAATATCAATCAGACAGGTAGGATAGGATAATATTTTTCCCTTCTCACAATATAGAGTTAGGAAAAATAGTTGATGTTTCTCAAAAAGAGTGATATGTTGATTTGATGTGTGATTAATGTAGAATAATCCACTTGAATGATTATACTAATTGAATTTACATTATTTGAAAAAAATGTATAGTTTCAGAAGTTATATGTCTAGGGCCTACCATCTTGGCTTACAGATATGGTACATCAGTTGACTGGTCACAAGAGATGGGTGATTGGTCATTGTGGTCTGTATTTTCTCCTTGAGTTACCTTGGTTAATGATGAATCGAGGACTATTGATAGCTATGGTAGAGCGATGTCACTTTGACCATAATACCTTTCACTTACCATTAGCTGATATGACTATCACACCAGAGGATGTGTATATATTATTTAGGATCTCTTGACTCAAGGAGAGCGAGTATATTATGATCAGGTCTATGATGGAAGTGCATGTAGATGGGTCTATGCAGATCCTACAATTGGTGTTGAGATCATTACATGGGCACAATTTGTTTCTTTCCCTCTGCTTCCTACAATATTAAGTGCATTGATCGATGGTTTACTATTACCCAATCGATGAGGTCATGGATTTGCAGTGGGTTGGGGTAGGATTATCGAGGATACAATCACTCATCCATAGAGATTTGATTGGTTTTCCTATGTTCTGGCATAGTTGTACCATAAGTTACACCACGTTGTTTACATAGGTAGTGCCACATTGTCAGTCGGAGCTTTGCTATTGCAGTTATGGACATGGGAGCATATCCCTATTTTGAGGCTGATAGCTACCAGATAGAGAGATCTCAGATGGTTGTATGCATACTTTTATGATGACATGGTTGTCTCACCTCGGCTGGGCAAGTTAGATTTATGGAGATGTATGCTTGACGATATAGATCAGGTCATATAGACACCATATCTGGGATGAGAGGCTTGGCAAGAGGATGGTGATGAGTTTCCCTACATGTATTTACCACAATGGATGATAGGTCAGTCACCACTAGTGATCGAGAGATTTTGTTATTATAGAGTATCTTGACAGTATGGAAGAGTTTAGGATATGCCTCATGGTTTAACACTATATGCTCAAGTTTAGGCTGAGTGATCCATGTGGTGTACTTAGGTTGACTTATAGTATTCCTGTGATGAGATTGATATATTAGGATATGTTCAGTGGAATATACATGAGCACATAGAAGATAATGGGATGCCTATAGATTATGCATAGTAGTTTTCTAGACACAGGTTCCCACAGTTCATTGATCCTAGTGAGCTGATTCCTGATATGGATGATCCTTATAATGATGATGATGGAAGTGGTGATGGTGGACAAGGAGGTGGGAGAGTACAGAGAGGTCCACAATTTTGGAGAGCTCCTCAGTGAGCTGGAGGAAGAGGTAGAGGACAGGTAGGTCCAAAGATGAGGGATAGTCATGTGCGTATTAGAGGAGGTGGTTATAAGATGAGACCAGTATATCTAGTGCCAGTAGAAGTATGGGGAAAATTTTGAAAGAGAGTCACTAGAAATGCTCAGATTTTTCAGGCTAGAAAGGGTCTTGGTCCATAGATTCCAAAACAACAGGTGCATATAGGTCCACAGATTCCAATATAATAGGTGCCTCAGGTTCATGCACAACCATAGGTGCATGTTCAGCCATAGGTTCAGGTTCAGCCACAGGTTCCCTTAGTTTCTCAGGTTCCAATTCCGCCAGGTACTATCACTAGATTGGAGCAGGATGTGTATAGATTGTAGACTAGTTTGGCTATATTGACTAGCAGGATAGATCAGTTTGGAGCTATAATGCTAACTTTCATGCCCAAGATGGATCAGATAGCCAATGATGCTAGTTATAGTTGAGCTCCTCCTACCACACTTGATAGATCATCACATAGAGATCCAGATGGGACATGTGGTACATGAGGTGGATTAGGGACAAGATATGCATCAAGTGCCCCTAGAGGGTCATGATTAATATCAAGAGATCATTGGATCATATGCATTGTTTTGATTTATCATATGTTTTGATTTGATCAGGACTTTGATGTAGCATCTTTTTATGATGTATCTTTTATATGTCAGACATTTGATTTGTATTTTGTTATGATGAGTTGATTACTTTTGATTTCCATGATGATATATGTGAGACTTTCTTTGATTATATGATGTGTATATGATGTTATCATGAATTTTATTTTTACATGATGTGGATGCAATGCCTTATATATGACATAGTTAGATGAATGAAAATGTATGCAAGTCTATTTCTAAATTCTTTTAATTTGTGATGAATGCAAATCTAAATGATAAATGTAATGCATTGAATTTAAATAAATGCGTGTTATAATTTTATATTTTGATAATGCTATATTTCAATGAGATGTACCTATATGAATGATGATTATTTTCAATGTTTTTGGATAATGAATAATGTTTAATGATGTATAACTTGTAAATAATGTTTAATGATTAATGCATGCAATGGTAAATGCGCAAGAAAGTCTTCATAATTGATTGATTTGAACCAAGATAATGATATCAACTCTTTGAATAATTAACCCCCTTGACTTTAAGAAATCCTCTAAAATGGAATTAATCTATATGAATGAAATGCAACTAACTATCACTTTTGTCTTTGCAAAAAAATGCAAAAGAAGATATATTTTCATCATTGAGCCTTCGTGAACTAGGAGAAAGTACAATCATCACTGATTGGATAACCACATCATGATAATATGAATACTTCTTTCATTGATCTTGTAACCAGTTGATACTAGTACAACCCTCACTAGTTGAAAATCAACTATGGGAGTCTGAATCCCAGTTTTATCAGATTCAATGTTGCAATTGGATGTTGGTATTAAGATATGGAAGATCTAAATATCCAAGGTATCCATTTGTGTAAAAAAACATGGGTCAAACCTCCTCAATATATGAATTTCTGTGATGATTCTTTTATGACCATGTCATTAGACGAATTCACATATTTTGGTGGTTGTTCCTCAAAATAGTCACACATAAATCAAGAAAAATATCATGTCTTTATCATCACCAATCTAGGCGAAACATCATCAATTAGCTAAAAAGAACATGACTAAATTAACATCATTAAAATCTTCAAGTGTTTGTATTGTACCAAATTTTTTTAATAGAATTCTAGCCATTCTGATTTGCTTAGGTTTTGACAATTTTTAATCCTGATAATAAAGTTATGAAGTTCAAGGAACAAGTTTCAAGATCGAATGTTCGGGTTGAACAATGATATAAATCAAAGGCTCAAAAATGTCTATCTTTTGAATTTTTGAAAATCTCTTATGTCATGTGACCAAAAAGGGTCATTATTGATTCAATTTCATGTAAAACCAATTCTTTCCCCCAAGTGAATATGAAACCATGTGTAAATCAGGGAAAATGAAACCTGATATGTGACAAAGGCTTTAACAAAGTAGCTCAAAGACTTTATTATGACTATGTACAAATGACAGATGCAAAGATATATACAATGAGATGGACAATGCAATATGTACAAATGCAACTAGGAAAGACCTAAGGGATAAAAAAGTGTTTGTTTTCCATTTTTTCACCTTTTGACTTTATTGCTCTTTATCTATTTTTTCACTTTTTTATACCAAGGTGCCTATTGCTAGGTTTTCACCAAGGCACTTTTCTCTTTTTTTTTTTATTTTTTTATTTTTTTCATTTTTCTTTTTTTGATATCATCAAGGCACCTATTTGCTAGGTTTTCACCAAGACAAATTTTTTTTGATCTTTTTGAATGTTTTTTCTTTCTTCATGCTCAATTTTCCTCTTTTTATGCTTTTTATGTTTTTCCATTATTTTTGAATTTTTGATCTTTCCCATTTTTTTGGTTTTTTGAACTTTTCTCATTTTTTTGAATTTTAAACTTTTCTCATGTACAAAGGATGATGCTAATCTCATTGGATACACTTTTTTCCAATACTCTTTCGACCTATACACTTTGATATGCTCAGGTGTAAAACCCCTTCAAGTGAATGTGATTGATAGGTTCTTGTAGCTCATATCCTTCACAATAAGCCAATTTTTATGTTCTCGTGCCAAAAGAAGAAGTAATAACAAAGGGTACTAGGAAATTTTATTCCAATTTACATTTATTTTCTTTCTCTTCTTGATTCTTAGGGTTCTCTCTCAACACTAAATCTCCCACTTGAAATGCTCTAGGTTTGATCTTTTTGTTATAGTTCCTTGAAATTCGGTTTTGGTATACTTTCAAGTGTTCATAAGCTTAAGTTTGATATTCTTCTAATAGTTCCAATTTTTGAATTCTTGTAACCCTATAATCCTCATCAGTTATTAACCCTTGCAAGGATACTCTCAAAGATGGGATTTCAACCTCTAAAGGTAAAACACCTTCTTCTCCATAGACAAAAGACAATGGTGTTTCCCCCGTTGGTGTTCTAATGCTCGTTCTATAGGCCCATAATGTTAGGTTCAATTGTACATGCCAATCTCTTCTTGAATGATCAACCAATCTCTTCAATAACTTAAGGATGTTCTTATTTGTTGCTTCAACTTGACCATTTCCTTGAGGATAGTAAATTGAAGAAGAATGGTGTGTAATGTGAAATGTCTCACACAATTCATCCACATCCTTATTTTTGAATTTCTTTGCATTTTCCATTATGATGGATTGAGGAATACCATATCAAAAAATGATATGGTTTATAATAAACATGGAGATTTTTTTACATGTTTCAGTTGTTAATAGCACAACTTCTACCCATTTCGTAAAGCATTTTGTTGCAGTTATAATGTACTTATGACCATTGGATGAAGGTGGATAAATCATCCCAATGATATCAAATCCCCATTGGTAAAAAGGCCATGGTATAATTATTGGGTGTAGCTCTTGTGTGGGAACATGAATCATATCTCCGTGATATTGACATTTCAGACACACTTTGACAAATTGGCAAGCATCTTTCTCTAAGGTTTTCCAAAAGTAACCCATGTGAATGATTTTATTAGCTAGGTTCAACCAACTTGAATGAGACCCAAAAATACCCTCATGAACCTCACATAAAGCTAATTTAGACTCCTCATCCTCTAGACACCTAAGTAGCATTTTGTCAAGACTTTTATGATACAATGTGGCAGATAAGATAGTATAACAATCTGCTTGGCATATGGAATCTCTCTTTTGGGTTCGACTTTGGTCTAAGGGTAAGAATTGGTCTTTAAGATAGGTAAATATAGGTCCATTACAAGGTGATTCATTTCCATTTAATAGGAAAATAATTTGGGTTTCAGGTAATTCAAAAGCAGGTTTTACCAATTCTTCCACCAAGAACTCATACCTAGCATTCTGATTTGGTAGTTGAAGTAATGAAGCTAGAGTAGCCATGACATCCACTACTCTATTTTTCTCTCTTGGAATTTGTTCAAAGGTGATAAAAATAAAGTAATTTTTCCAATCATCTAACATCTTCTTGTAAGTAATCAACTTGTCATCTTTAGTTTGGTATTCATTATTAATTTGATTAATGACTAGTTGTGAATCTTCATATACTTGCAGTTCTGTCACATTCCATTCTAAAGTCATTTTGATGCCAATGACTAAAGCCTCATATTCTCCAATGTTATTAGTACATGGGAATAAGAGTTTTTAAGACTTAGGAATAGTATATCCTTGAGGTGTAATCAACAAAATTCTGGCTCCTAATCCATGATGGGTATAGGATCCATCAAAATACAACTTTCATGATTTTGCTTCCCCATTTACTATCTTTGCATCTGGAAACTCTATTTGAATAGGATGATTTTAAACTAAGGTATTCTCCTCCAATATATCCACTATTATTTATCCCTTAATGGATTTGTGGTCCACATACTCAATATCAAACTTAGTTAATATCATCACCTATTTAGCGATCCTTCCTATGAGAGCTGTTTTGCTAAGTGAATATTTGAGAGGATAAATATTAGAAATCAATTTGACCTTGTGCATCAATATGTAATTTAAAATATTTTGGTAATAAAAAATTACAACTAAGCAATCTCACTCCATGAAACTGTAGTTTAACTCATATTTAACCAAGGTTCTGCTTAAGTAATATATTGCTCTTTCTTTGCCATCATCATCTTCTTGTGCTAATAAAACCCTCAAAGATCAATCTATTTCTAAAATGTACAATAATAAGGTTTTACCTTTGATGGGACACATCAAATTAGGTAGATTTACTAAGTAGGTCTTCAAGAATGTAAAAGTTTCTTCTTATTCATCATGCCATTTGAAAAAAACTATCCTCGTGTAATAACTTGGTGAAAGAATGGCATTTTTCAGCCAATTGAGATATAAATCTTCTAATGGATTGAAGCCTTCCTTGTAATGGTATCATTTGGATAATGTTTTTAGGTGTTTCCATCTCCATAATGGCTTGAAAATTTTCTAGATCTACTTCTATTCCTTTGGCTGAAACTATATAACCCAATAACTTTCCAGATTGGACACTAAATGCACACATTTTAGGATTTAACCTAAATTTAAATTATTCCAACCTTGTAAATATTTTCTCTAAAATAGTTAGATTATCTTTTCTTTCTTGTGACTTGGCTAAAATTTCATCCACATAATCTTCAAGAAAGGTATGCATCATGTCATGGAAAATTGTAGTCATTGCCCTTTGGTATGTAGCTCCAACATTTTTAAGGCCAAAGGGCATGACATTCCAACAAAAGGTACCCTAACGGAAAGTAAAAGAAGTCTTTTCTTGATCTTCAGGTGCTATTCTCATTTTTTGTAACCACTAAATCCATCCATTAAAGAGAACCTAGAGTGTCCCACTATCAAGTCCACTATAGCATCAATGCTTGGTAATGGAAAATCATCTTTGGGGAAAGCAAGGTTGAGATCTCTAAAATTGGTGCACACTTGGATGGAATTGTCATGTTTAGTCATAGGTACAATGTTTGAAATCCATTCTGCATAGGCTATGACTCTTATGAAGCCAAATTTTAGTAGCTTATCCAATTCTGCTTTAAACAATAAATCCACAGGATGATGCATATTTCTTAAATTTTTCTTAACTGGTTTCACTTCCGGCCTCACATTGAGATGATGCATTATGAAACTTGGATCTAATCCCATCATATCCACATAATACCATGCAAAATTGATTTTCTTTTATTGGAATAATTTGATGAAATCTTATCTTTCTGTTGGAGTTAAAGATGTTGCAAGATGTATGAACTTGGGTTCCAATTCCGTGCCAGTGTTAACTTTTTCTATTGGTTTAATTAAGATGGGAGATATTTCCTCTTCATTTTTAGGCAAGGTGTCCAATCTCTCTTCCTTAGGTGCCACAACTGGGTTTTCACCTTCAGAAACATCCTTTATTTTCACTTTTTTCTTGGATCTAGCACTACCACATGGTGGTTTTCACCACTAGACAATTTCATTTTTTTACTTTTTTTTTACTTTTTTTATTGTGGATTGAGAGATTGTACACTTTCCTCTGTAACCATTCTTGGATCGATTTCATTGGTGGAAGATGGTTCAACCGCATGGAGGTATAGGGCCATGGCATTGTCATTAGGAAAATAAAGTATGTCATTTGGCTTGGTCCAATCCCAATCAATAAGTTTGGGATGGATAAGAGATAGGGATTCATTGGGTAAGCTTTCATTCATGGGGTTTAAGGATATGACTTCATTTGAAGGTTCATACATTGTATCACTTAAATCGATGACATGTTCTTGTTCAAGGTGTTCCATAGAAGTTGGATCAAAATTCTCTTCACTTGAGTCTTCATGGATTTCCATGGGAAAAACTACTTGTGGATTAAACCTAACATTTTAATCTCGTACCCATGAAGGTACACATGGCTCACCTGCCAATTGATTTCACTAGATGCTTGTCCTACATTTGGTATTTGATAATCATTTGGAACTTGTGTATTACTTGATCCTTGATCCATATTGGCTTGTTTTCTTGTACTAGCTATAGGAGCATAAGTATGAATGAAATCTATTTCCTTGTCATGACGAGAAGCTTTGGATAAAGAATCTCATTCATATTCACTGGAATCATCTTCACTTTCGAATCCTAAAATATGTACATTTCCATAGGAATCATGGATATTGCTTGAACTAATTCCTTTCTCTTGATATCCTATTCCTAATTTTTCATCCTTGGATCTCCAAGGAGGTTGAATGGGTTCTAAGAAGCCTTTGTTTCTTATTCCTAAGGGTCCTCTTCCATTATAACCCATATTTTTCATGATTTGGAATCCTTTCCCATATTGATCGGTTTGAATGTTAACATGTTGAACTCTTTCAATGGGAACACTTGTAATATCCTCATCTTTATAAAGACATTGCAAGACTTCATTATCTTCTTTCTCTAAGGTTGATTGATCACTTTCCCTCACAAAATGGGAATTGTAATTTTTAGGTGGATGAGAACTAGAAGGTTTTCCATGTGTCCTTAGAGAAGTGGGTAAGTCAAATAATGAAAAAAAATATTTCCCCACTCCCTTTTGATGAATTTTACATTGTTTTTCAAACTTGTGCATCATTTCATTCATATTTTGATAATTGTCCTCTTTGGATTTTTCTCTTTCAACCCTAGAAGGTTTTGACTTTTCTTCCCTTGGAGTAGAAACTTTTACCGAATGGTCAATAGAACTGTCACCTTGAAAAAATAACCTTCTCTTTTCCCTTAGTCGATGAAGATAAGTTATTTTCATTATGACTTAAGGTAGAAGTAGAATTTAATTTGAAACTAGGACCTTCTTCCTTAGTTTCTTCAATGATTGCACTAGAAATTGATCATTCTCTATTGTGTGTTATAAATAACTCATGTATATTTTTCACCATGTTACAATATTGAAATGGATTTGAGTCTCTTCCAATAGTAATTTCCTCATGTATGTAAGGAAATTTGATACATTTGTGACATGTTGAAGGCACTGCTTGCATTTCATGAATCCATGACCTCCCTAACAAGATGTCATAAGTTAATTCCATATCTAGGAATTGACAAACAGTATCATTCTTGATTGGGCCTACTTGAACAGGAAAAATACCATTCCTTTGGGAGACCTGTCCTCCTCATCATAAGATTTGATAGTGATTTTCTTCTTTGGATCAATGGATGATTCAGATAACCCTAAAGCCTTAACTAGACTCAAGGTGAAAATATTTAGACCAGCTCCTCCATCAATGAGGACTCTTTTGACATGGTGCTTTTGGATCAAGACTTCTATATGCAATGGGAGGTTTTGAGGATAATTTATAGACATTTCATCTTTGTCAAAAAATGATAGACAATGAGGTTCAATGAGATGACCCACCATGTTTTGAAACCTTTCTTCCTCCAAGTTTTCAGGAACGCTCATTTCCACAAGAGATTTCTCCAAGATTTCCTTATGATTAGGGGAAAGTTTCAATAGCTCCAAGATAGAAATTTGAGCTGGTGTCTTTTGCAATTGATCCACTAAGCTATAGGGCTTCATTGAAGAAGGTGTTTGTTTTTTCAATGTGGTTTCTTGAGTAGGACTAAAAGGTTTAGGAGCACTTCCTTTTAGGGTGATCCTTTCTACTTTCCCCCTAGTGACAATATTAGAGGTCTCTTTGCTAATTTGTTCCTTCACCACCACAACATTGATAGTATTTTCATGTCTTGATAGGGCATTGATAGTATTATCATAGCTATCGGTAAATTTGACTTTGTTGTTACCCCTCGAATTATTGCCATTATTGTTAGAATTTGAAGATTCCCCTTTATCATGTTTAAAGAAAGGTGTTTTGAAGGTCGTGTGATGTTAACTATTTTGGGGTCCTTAAAATTTAATCACTCCATTATATATGAGGTTTTTCACCACATATTTCAATCACATACAATCATTTTTCTAATGTCCTCTATTATTCCGATGGTATTCACAATGGTTTGACTCACTCCACCATGATGATTTTACTTGTGGCTCATAGGGATGAGATTTAGGTAAGTCAATAATCTTATTCACAATGATGGTCCTCAACACATTTTCAAGAGGTTTGCCCAAAAGTGTGAATTGCTTTCTAGAAGATGGAGCAAAGAAGGGTTTAGGCTTGCTAGCCTCTTGATTGGTCCCAAAATTATTGTTTTTATTGAAGGGAACCTTAGGTGCTTAATTCACATTGTTATCTTGATTAGATCCTTGTGTGAGATTAAAGGGAGTAGATTTTAAGTTGTTTTCTTCCACAAATCCATCATTTACCAAACCCTTGTTAGTAATTTTGATCCAAAACTGATTATTATTAGGAGGATCTCTATTTTTGTTATTATTAGAGGTGTTGTGATTGTTAGAATTTTTGTTGTCCTTGTAGAGTTTGATTTCTCCACTTTTCAATAACACTTCCTCTGTTGTGACTCCATTTTTTATTAGGTCATGGAAAGAACATAGACATTATAATCTAAAACAATAGTTCATTTTTGTATTCAAGCTATTTTTGAAAATGTCCATCTTTTCCTTTTTGGGAACACTTCGAGGGTATCTAGAAAATACTTCTCTCCATCATTTTAGAAAAAGTAAGAACCCTTCTCCATCACGTTGTTCATCATTAAAATTATTCCTATAACATAAAATTTTGTATTGCATAACTTAATCATTGTTCTAGGAAAAGTAAGAACCCTTCTTCTTTTGATTTAAATTTATCAACATCATAATCACGAGGAAGTTTTGTCCCCACTTGTGCTAGGTTGAAGAAGTACTTCTCCCTATCTCTTTCTATTACTTTCTCCATGAGTTTCATGAAGAATGGGCTTTGCACCACTTTGTTTACTCTTTCCTCAGTAGTCTCCTCATCTTGAGCATCATTATTTCCTCCATTATTGTCCACCCCTTGGTTATTAGGGTCAATTCCTCGTCCATTACCCCTATTATTATTAACCTATATATTTTCACTACTTTGATTATTAGTGGTGTCCTTATTGATAGGATTAATGAGATCAATATCCATATTACCAAAAGGAAAAGACATCCAATTTGGTTCCACCCCTTTTGTTGGTTCAACTGTTCGTTGTGAAGAGGTTAATGTATCACTTGGGAAATAAATTTCTTACCTTAGATATGTACCATTAGATTGCAAGGTGGACTTGATGTAGTGGGATCTAGTTAAATCTGACTTGAGCATGAATAAAAAATTTCTTGGCTTATCCCTTCAATCAATCCCTATAAATGATTTTGAATATTCCAAATATGAGGGATTGCGATTAATACAAGATGATACATGGGTAGAACTTCCAAAAGGGTATTCAATTATGAATTAAATTTTTTTCCAAACCCTTGGGAAATGCCCCCTATTTTATTGTCTTAGTCTATACGTGTTGTTTTATTGTTGGTACATGACACTTGAATGTTATATGTGCTCATTGGAATGATGTTACATGCAACTTTGAAACATAGTACATGTGGCTTGATTATTGATATGTGGTACTTTGATGTTGTACATGCCACTTGGAAAATAACTACATGCAGTTTAAAACTTGGTATGTACCACTTGGGTTGTTAGGCATCATAGAACTGTTGGTACACGTGACAAGAAAGTTTGTAAGCATCACTTAACCAGGAAATTTTTTTGATTAAGGTAAAAATAGGTTTTGAATGGGGCCCCAAAACCATATAATAAAGAAATAAAAGATAGGAAACTAGGACCAACAAAACTACTTTCTATCCCAACAGTAGACAGAAAACCAAAAAAGGGCTCAACCCCTGATTACATAGTCAAGAACAAGATAAATCAAAAAGCTATAAAAAGCTACTATGATAAACTTCCATCAAAACAGAAATGAAGAGAATCCCAGAAAAAATAATAGACCAGAAAAGCTGAATCACTTCTCAATAGCACCTATCTAGTTTTCCATTATTTGAATCTCTTCCATCTGAGATTCCATATTCTGAATTGAGACCCTCAGATTGGTAAAGTTAGGTGTACACACCACTTGGAAAATAACTAAGTGCAGTTTAAAACTTGGTACGTGCCACTTTGGTTTTTAGGCATCATAGAACTATTGGTACACGTGACAAGAAAGTTTGTAAGCATCACTTAACCAGGAAAAGTTATATGTCACTATTTGATAGATTTTTTAAAAATTTAAATTTGTGATCAAATTTTAAGGATTTTTTCTTGTTTGAAAAATGTAGAAACGAACACAACACACATAGAATTTTTTTTTTCTTTAATCCTAAACCACACAAAGTGTATGTTCTCATATGTTTTCATGGGTCTTGACAAGAAAAAATTCCAAACAAGCTACCTAAGGTCAAATTTGGCTTTTAATCATGGCTTTAAGAGGTAAGCTTTCTACTTAACTAGGTTTTAATGTAAATTTTGTTCAAAAACATGATGAGTCTCTTATACCCCCATTACAAGGGCCTCCCACACACATGAAAATATGATTTTGCACAATCCCAAAGGACTACTAAAAGAGGTAAAAATTATCAACACCAGTTTGTCACCCACCCTTTTGAGGATGAATACATTTTTATTATAGTAGGTTGGATTTTACCATGGCTAAGGTGGTTGTCTCCCACTTGGGTCATTCCCTCTAACCATCCTTGTAAGGATGTACTTGGGAGGCAGGCCCTCTATAGCTCTAACATTTTCATATTAAAGCAAGAAATGAATCGAATAGGTATGTTTAGGAGTTTGCTTCACTCAAAGAGTGAAGAGAATATCCCTACTACTTTATTCTCTTCCAAACACATTTAACAAATGGTTAATTCCAACCTCTTGACAAGGAGGTTTTAAAAATAAAATGTTTGGTTCATTCCTTAGCCTTTCTTTTTGTCCCCAAATCTGACATGTTTGGCATTTTGATCTACTACAAGAGTTGAGATCCTAATGTGTCATTTGGTGAACAATAATAGGCTACTAATTAGACTATTTTTGGAAAGTGAATGCCACAATTTAAGAAAAATGAAAGCTTGTTAATAAAAATACCTCTTCATGTAGCTATCAAAGGCTAGGTGCATTTATGAGTGTTTTTATTTCTTTTTTAACTCACCTAGTGACAATCATTCCCTCTCCTTATCCTCCATCAAAGTTAGTCAACACAACCAACAAAATGAAGGAAAAATAAAGAAAATTGAAATAACAAAATTTAAGGATCTTTTCTAAATTTGGAAATTCCTTAAAGATCCTAACAATTTCAATCTCAATTCAATGTAGGAAACATGATTTTATAAGCTTTCACAATTTTGACAAAAAGATTCTTCTCGTCTCCTAGACTTTCCAAAATGGACAAATTGTGAATTTCTTTTGCATGTTTTCCAAGAATTCTTACCTCTTTGTTCTCTTTATAAATTCTCTTCTCTAGTTTTTGTACCTTCGGATGTCTACTCATCTTTAAATAAGAAAACATAGAGTATTAATTTTATGATTTTAATAAGCTGCAAGTTGAAAAATACAGAGAACTCTATGCACCATTTAACAGGAGAATACACAATGCTTTACTTCCCTCTACGTGGTATTTCACAGAACTGAACGCGACATTTAACAAATTACTATTAGCTATTTAACATAGATCAGGTGTAAAATAGCACATAAAATGCGTAAAAAGAGAGAAGTAAAGGCATAAAATGAAAGCTAGCACGCGATAAAAGAATGATGACAAACGTGATTTCACTTTGTAAAGGTGTGACTTCGCTCTCAAAGGTGTGACTTCAATCCTTATACGCAGTGAAAGAAGTTTAAGAAAGAAAAGAGAAAGATTGTAGGTGTTGCTTTATTGTGCATACACGCAAACATTTACCTCACAAGCATCGCTTTAAGTGCAAACTAAAAAATATGACAACAAGAGACACACAAACATGCAAATTAAGATGAAAAATGGAAATAAGAGGCCTAAAGCCCCATGGTGGCCGCCATTTGTATATATATAAAGTATACCTTCATGAAATTAGTTTTAAATCTATCAATTCTATGGAAAGATAATCTAAATTTAATCAAAGAATTGAAAAATTAACAAGATGTATTCCATGGTTCTCTAACTAAGTATTCTAATGAAGCTCTCAACCTTAATCTCCATTAGTGATAGTCCTAGAATGAGAAAATTATGTTTGATTATGCCTAATATAGCTCTCAAATTGCAATGCAATTCATTCAATCTTGCTCTCAAAACTTACTATTATGCTAAAAAATACTATGATCTCAAAGAATTTTTCTATAGTGTAGATGTAATTTCTCATGAATGTCTAGGATTAGTAATTCTCTCAAAATTCTTTGTATTTATAGGATTTCACTAGGGTAGGGGGTAGAGTTAAGTTTATCATGATCAAATCTTGGTTGAGTTGAAGTCTTTCAAATGGTTTCAAATGGAGAGACCATTTAAATGTTGGTCTCAAAAGTTGGGACAAAGAGACAAATTGAGTGGTGAGGATGTTAAAGAGTCAAATGAGTGATCAATATTGCAAAGTTTGGAGTGATCCATATGCTTTCAATCCTTGATTCTCATTGGCTATTAAAATTCGTGTCTCCTTTGTTGAAAGAAAATATGATTTATTAATTCAATTAATTAATTAAATTAGCCATGTAAGGGAATGGTTTGAATTTGATTTTTGATTCGAACTATATAAATAATTTATTAAATAAATTATATAGCTTTGATTAATCCCTTTTAGGCTTAGATTTAATTAATTGATCCTTTTATTTTGATGTGATTTAGTCCCTTTTAATTTGATTAGCTTCCATTTGATTCGATAAATTGGCATTTGATTTGATTAAGTACACCTGACCAAATTTAATAGTCTACAACCACATCATTTTTTGCTCCAATGTTCTCTCCACCATATTCATAGATCACGTCACAAATTTTTAGAATTAACACATGAAAAATTTGTACAACCAATTCCACATCAACATGTAAACACCCAAAAATGGTTCAATGCCCATGCCCCCTTTTTAACATGTCTTCTATTCACTGATAGTGTGGCATTCTTCCATGTCACCGATTACTAACATTTCACTCATTTTGGTCGAATCAATCATCTTCCTAAATCAATCCAAGATCATTCCAAACTCATTCGATTCCAAACTCATATCAATGTCTTATCAATCTCTTTCAATCGATCCTCTGGCATTGTCAAAGTTCATCGATGCGTCGCTGTCACTTTCACATTTCAAGAGCATTGTCCAAGTTCATTGATGTCTCCTTATCTTTATTTATCCTCTGGTTTCATCCAAGTTCATTGATGCCATTATAACATTTCCAATCATTATCGTGAGAGTATTTTCAAAGCTCATCGATGACTCATAATTTCCTAAACTATTCCAGAATCATCAAAATTGATCCTAATCCTTATCAATATTATCAAAATCAAACCAATTGTGCATTAATGCCTTCAATTTTATCAATAATTCACTAATTTATCCCCTTGGGATGGATAACCTAATATTTGTCCCTATTCTTTATGAATAAATCATATTTATTTATTCTTATCCTAAGTCTTCACAATTAATTAATTGGCTAATTCTAATTTATGGGATTTTATAATTTCATAAATACTAATTATTGATTTTGTGAGGAATATTGATTTATAAATTGAACAAATTCCTCCTAATCCCACCTAATTTGTCATATCCCTTAATTGTGATTCATATCCCTATTAAGGTGCTTCATGATATCCTCCATATTTCTTCATTCAATTTTCCCCTAACCATGCTTTCAATTTCCTACCTCCTTTTCCCTCTATTATGCATTGATTTTATGCATTATAATTCACCTAATTGTCTCTCATTTCTATAAATTGAGATGGTATCCTCTCATTAAAGTTAGGACCAGTATCTCCTAGTATTCTTGCTATCAAATTTGGCTTTTCAACACTTTTGCAATTTTTTCATTGGAGAAAGAGAAACATAATCTACTCTATGGAGTAGAAAGGAGAACATGGGAGCTACATTTGAAGGGATTTTTAAGTGTTTTCATTATTTGTGTTTATGATCTCATTTCAAATGGATTTCATGATAGATTAAATAGGTTTGCATATTGTTTAGGGTTTTTTGGTTACCTAAATATGCAAATTATGCCTTTTTATGGTCTTACATTTGGTGAACCTGATGTGAAACATGCCTAACTGATTATATTTTTTTGTTTTTGTGCATTTTGGAGGTTCTAGAAGAGTTATATGTAGTTGGTTACAAGTCCTATGCAGTTGGTCAGGAAAGGTGTGCAGTTTGTCATGCTGAGTGTGCTTGGTGCGTAGGTGATCATGAAATCTGTGCAGCTGGTCGTGCCAAGTGCACTTGTTGTGAAGGTGGTCATGAAAGATACATATTTTGTTGATTAGGTTGTTTTGAATGTTGGAGATGGGGTTTACGAAGAGTTTTTTGTTTCTGAGTCTTTCATTTCCTATTCTCTATATTCTGAAGCTTTAAATGAACCCTGATTCATGCTTTAAAACACTAAAGTTTGTAAAATAATCTCACATTTAAATTTGGATGTTTAAAATGAACTACATATTTTAGTTTGGTGCACTTAAAAATAATCTCATCTAATCTAAGACTCAAATGTAGAATTAGTGGTTTCATTTATTCTCAATTCCATCTAGGTTGCAAATATAGCTTAAATAAGGGTTCAAATTGATAAGATATTGACAAATAAAGTTTCTTACTTTTACAAGGATCTAAAAATGAACATGCACACTTGATTTGGTGATCTAAAATGAACATTCAAATAGTTTAGGATCAAGTGCAGATATGCATAGTTAGATTGTTTCAAAATCATTCAAAATCTGCACATAGACTAATTAGGGATTCTAAATTAGCTTTGGTCTTTTAAAATATTTCTAAGATGACATAAATGATCCCTAAAAGACATTATATTAACTCTTGCATGCCAAGTTTGATCATACATAGTCAATTTTGCAATTCTTTGATATGTTTCTGAAGTCCTGAACAAGAGCTGCACAGTTGGTCATAACAAGTGTGCTTGTTGCGTAGGTGGTCATGCCAAGTGCGCTTGATGTGTAGGTGGTCATACCAAGTGTGATTTTTGTGCAAGTAGTCATACCAAGTGTTCTTACTATGCAAGTGGTCATACCAAGTGCGCTTTCTACGTAGGTGGTCACACATTTTGTGAAGTTGGTAACAATGCATTTTTTTGAGGGTTTCTTTGCTTCTTTTCATTCCTATTCCTATTTTCGCAATTGATAAGAAATTTTTATGTGTTACTAATTAATTTTTTATAATTTTGGAAATCGAGGGATGAAGAAAATTTGAGAAAACTACTAATGTATCTAATGCAGGACGTTTGATGAAGACCTTGCAAGCTTTCATAAATCTTTCATGTCTGCATTTTGAAACACTTCAGTTTAGTGCTTAAAAAGAATCAATTCTTTCATGTGTTTGAAGTGTCTTTTAGATTTTAAACCCTAAGAATTATATGGACGTATCATCTCCCCTTTCCTTCATGGATCTTTTGTGTAAGATAAATTCATATAATTCTTTTAGTGTAGCTACCTGTCGAGAGTTTTTGCAGAGCCGGTGAGAGTGGATTGCCCAACCAGTAACAGGCTAAAGCCAAGCCCTTCCAAACTGGTATATAAAATATGTCATTTTTATTAATCTCATATTGAAAAGGTATTGATTATGTTATGCCAAGAAGAAGATCTCCCTCATAATGGGGCTAATATTCCACATGTATAACCACCTGAATGGATGCCCTCACTAAAAGATTTGTTGTAGTATCCAAAAACCTTCTATCTGTTGGCACAGAAGGTCAAAGACAAACTAAGACACCCCACATTTTCATGGCTCTTAGTAGAGACAATGGTCCCTTGGGAAGTGATTACCCTTGGGATTTGAAGCTTGGTGTTCCTAAGAAGTGAGTGCACTATAAGGAGGAACCTATTCCTCCAAGATTCTAAGTTTTCAACTATGAGTAAGCACGGATGAACTTTGTTCAAGTGGGGATTTGATAGATATTGTCCTTGCCATCCTTAGGTTGTGATGTGTTTGTTTTAATTTTGCAACAGCCATTCTTCACAACGTGTCTTGTGTGGGTGTTTCAAAAAAAATTAAAGAATAATTTCAAAAACACTCCTAAGAATTCTATTCTCATGCCAAACATTCCAAACATTCTATTATATTCTCAAGAAAAACATTCTAAACATGCCAAACATTTCAAAAACACTCCTAAACATTCTTAAATACTTCAATTTTCCCAAAACACCTTGTTTCAAAACCTTGTGAACATATGGAATCTCAAAACTTGCACTTTGGAACCTTTTGGCGTGCTTAGTGGTCTTCATTATTGCATAGTCATGTCATAGTCCTCTTGCATACATTGCATTATTACCCTTGCATTTCCAGTCTTAATCCTCTTCCATTAAGACCACATCATAACTACATATTTGCCTTTCAAAATCCTCATACTACATTTAGATCCTTTTCAAAAACTTTTTAAAATCCCAAAGGAATTCAAATTTTAGGGTCTTATCTTATGTCATTGAAGAAAGAATCTTGAATTGATCCTTTTTGTCCCTATATCAAATTACCCCATATCATTTGGTCTCACTCCATCTTTGTCATGTTGGATTGGACCTAATCCCTTTTTATCCCTTTATCAAATTGATCCCTTTTAAATTCAAGATCCCTATTCACTCTCCTAAGGTTAGGCTCTTAGGTTTTCAATTTCCAAATATTTTTAAAAATCCAAAAAAATCAATTGCATTAAGCCATAGGTTGCTTTGCATAATATCATCCAAAGTCTAAATTTGTATTTTCATAAAGGCCTTGCATATTTAGGTTTCATTTTCATCCTAAAATTCTCCCAAAAAAAGTTAAATTTTTTCACTTGCATATAGTCATCATGTAAATCTTCACTAGGTTCCAAGCATCCAAAAGGCAACAAGACACTTATCAACTCATTTTTCCATCATAAGGAAAATCACAATTACCACTTGATCTTAGACAAGGTGTACCTTCGCAACAACAAGATTTTGACCCAAATATCATCTACACTTCACAACAATCTCTTGAACCAAGACAAATGACATTAACACAATTGAACAATCAATCAAATCAATCCCACACATACTTTATCAAAAAATTGGAAGACAATTTGGTTAAATAAAAGAAGATCTTGGAAGAGAGGGTAGAAAACATGATAAAGAGTAGAAAGGAGATATTTAGACTCCTTATATGCCCAAGTGAATTTTTTGGTGAAATTGACATACAATGTCTCATTGAGAAATCAAAGATACCAAAACTTATTTTACAACTCAATGAGGCAAATGAAAATTTTAACAAAGCCCAATTCAATCACATGCAAGAGCCAACCTTTCTCAACCAAGTCCCAGATTATGGTCTATTCAATCAAGTTTCAAATCAGTCTCCATGTGCTCAAATTTCCAATCAATCATTCAATCAAGCTCCCAAATAAACCTTTCAACCAGTTTGTGGCATAATTCAATTGGGGCCACCACCTCATTATGAACCAATCTTCATTCCAATGCCACCAAGTGTTCCTCTAGAAACCAAACAACCTCTTGTTCCAACCATACAAAAAAGTCAATAAATATCAAGGTCACCAATAATATTGCATTCAAGAACATTTTCTAGTGATGATGTCCCTCTTATGTTCTCAAATCAAACCAGTTTTTCTCAAACAAGGACAAATTCAAATGTGACATCTTTTCAGCATCAACAAAACATAATCGATGAGAACCCTTTTAAGGAACATGTTCAATCCATAAATTCTTTCCAACATGTTAATAATGATGAGGTATTACCAACAAGATCCATCAAGCAACGCAAGTTCAAATCTAAAGTTTTAAAGAATTTGTTTCAAAAATTGGATCCTATAAATGAAGAGGATGACACAAATATCTCACCCATGTCTAGCAATGTCTCATCCCAAAAAAATCACATGGATGATATACCTACTTCCCTTCAAGAAATTAACCTTAAAAAAACATCCATGCTTTCCTCCACTCCTTCATCCCCACATTCCTCCCAAGATAAATTTCCTCCATCTCCATCAAGTGACTCTTCCAATAATTCAACCTTCAAAGGGCTATTCATAGAAGAAATCTAAGATATTCCTCTTCATAACCTAAGTACCTTTTATGTTGAAGAAACCTTTGAGCCAATCCCATAATATTATTCATTTTCAACCAATCTCATTCATGAGCATCCCATCCAAAGTCCATCTCCCTCATGTTCCAACATTAACCCCTTTCATGAATCCCCCTTGCATGTCCAAATTCATATCCCATGTCAAGAGGATGATAAAAATCACAAAGAAACATGTTCTAAATCAAACCAAGATCAATATCCCTTCAATGATCAATTCTATCCTATTGTTGACCAAGATACCATTTCCCTTGAGCCTCATGATGATCCTACTGTCCTTATCCCCCTAGCCAAAATGATCCTTTTCCACCTCAAGAGTGAAATGTCCTTCCAATTCTCACTGACCTTCCACTTCCTAAGAAAGATCATGATCACCCTTCCATTTCTTCCCATGATCCCATGCCAATTCAGTATCAAGGTGTCCCTTCTCCTTCATGTCCACCACAAGATCCCATCATCCCTCCAGATCCTCCTAAATATCCTTCCATATCTTCATCTCATTGTCCTAATCCTCCAAATCTCCCACAAGATCCTATCCTTCCAAATGATCCTATCATTGCTCCTACTCCATCACATGATCCCTTTGTTCCTCGTAATCCCCCTTGCGATCTAAGCACATTTATGCAAGTTGTTCATGCACCCCTTACAATTCAAATGGGTTCCCCTAGTTCCATCGAGTCTAGTACACCTCATTTTCCTATAATTCCTTCCATATCATACAAACCTCATAATAATGGACTCGCATCTTGTAGCAAGTATCCTACTGGTCAAAGCAAGCATTATCAAGTAAAAGGTTCAAACCTCTATGCAAAAGGTATATTGAAACCCTCTCATATACAAGAAAAGTCTAATGGCCATGGTCTTAATAATTAATCTACATCTCAAGGCATTGGTATCCCTTCAAAATCCAAACCTAAATGTATACCTCCCCCTTCAATCCTTCCATCCATCCTAGGTCCATATATTCCTCCCTCCACTAGCTTACAACCCAGTTACCCTTTCCCAAATACAAGTCAACAAAGGTACACATCTTGGAGAACCTTCCATCCATCCAAAATTCCTCCATACAATTCCTATCCATCCATGAACTCCATTCCCTTTCTAGGCAATTTGGATGCCAAGAATAAACTCCATAAGTCAAGTAATCCACATGCTATCAAGGATCAACATGTCCAGTCAAATTGACATGTAAAAAATAATCAAGATATGATCCTGAAAGAAAAAGAAATATCACATAGGCCACAAAGGCCCATTGATAAAAAATAAAAATGAAAAGCAATATGGGTTCCTAAATCCCTTGTGCAAGCAATGCATTCAAAGGACCCACGAAAAGATGAAAAATCCAAATGCATGTGGATTCCCAAGAAGCTTTTTGAAGCACAATTTCCTAAAGAAAAATCAAATATGGCTTCCAAAGTTGCTATCTCTCCATCTAATTATTTTCCATCTTCCAAATCCATTTTGGGTCCTTCTGTCCCAAAATACATATCCATTCCTTCATTAATCCTTCAAAATCCAAAATCTCTTTTTCCTTCATCACTCCATCACCTCTCAAGGTATGTGCGAATGTTGTTCTTGAACCCATATCCATCTATTCAACATCCATCCTTATTTCACTCCCTCCATCATCCAGCACCTATTTTCCAACCTTTCATCCAACCTATCCAATCCTTTGCATAAAGCTTGTCCCATCCTTATCCAATCACCCACTTCATATCCCTTTGTCATTACCCTAGCAACGTCTTTGCTTGATATCTTTCAAAAGAAGATTTCAAAGAGTAAGGTGTTTGAGTCCTCCATCCATGTCATTTCATGCATCCATTGTTTTCCAAAAAGCCAAAAAGCCATAAAAAAGGAGGCAAAATTTTTCAAAAGCCAAAAAAAATGAAAAAGGAAAATGTTACCTTGATGAAAACCTGGAAAAAATACATCTTGGCAACACAAAAAAGAGTCAAGTGAAATAAATTTTGTCCAACAGTGAAAACTTGGCAAACAGACGCTTTGGGAAAGTACCATGATGAAAACCTAGCAAATAGGTGTCATGTGTAATTCTATGAACTTCTTCCATTCCATACTTGGGGGCAGATTTTATCCATTTTTTCCTATCATCTCGTACCCCTGTCATTATCCTCCATTATCTCTATCATTTCCTCCAATATCTTATGGACATCCCTCATATCCTTTATCATATCAACACCCATATATCCATTATCCCTTATTGATCTTTCTTATCCTACCCATATATTTTCATTATGCTTTTCATATCCTAACATTTTCCCAAATCGAACTCCCTATCTTGGTCTTGATGAAAATAAGGACAATAAATGCAAAACATGTTTTTCTAACAAACCTCTTGACATTTCCATTCCCTGCATTCCATCCACTACACTATTTTCCTTACCCTATCATTGTCTTAACCGGTCCCTCCTCTTGGCACAATTTTTTTTTATCCCATTTCTTGGATAGTCCTTGGCACCTAAATAGATCCAATGAAAGTGACCCTTGGCCTTCGTCCATCTACCAGTTCATTTCCTCTTTGACAATGTACTTTCCTTGCTAGAAACTGGGGGCAATTCAAATCTTTCAACTTGTAAATATCTTAGTGTCCTAAAAAATCCTAAAAATCCAAATAAGAAGCTAAAAATCCAAAACATTTGCATAATGTCCTAAAAAAATCTCTTAAAAAACAAATAGTATCATGAAAAAATCTCTAAAAATCACATATGATGCTGAAAAAATCCCTAAAAAGCATAAAAAGTCATGAAAAAATCTCTCAAAATTGTAAAAAGTCCTGAAAAAAGATCATCACAAAAAAATTCAAATATCTCAAAAATCCTAAAAATTGCAAAAGCTTCTTCAAAAATCTGCAATAAATTTGTACATACTTGTCTTTCTTTTTCATACCAGTCATCATGTTTGCAGACATCTGTGGCAGATGCTTCATTATGTGCTTAATGAAATCATGTTCTCACAACACGATCTAAATCATTGTAACTCAACATTCAATCTATTTGGACCTGTTCGATCTTTCAATCTCAACTATCAATCAATCTATCCAACCTGTCAATCAAGGATCCAATCAGTCACCAAAATTTAAGATATCAAACAAAGAACATTTAATGCAAGAAAAAAAAAAGATCAGAATGGTTTTTGGCTCACATTGTTTCAGTGAGTGTTTTATCTTTCATTGAATTTTATTTTTCGATTATATTCCTATGCTACTCGATGATATTATCTGAAGTTATGAGAGTAGTCGAGATGGTTCATGATCAATTTTTGCTTTATCTTCTGCCCATTTGATGATCTCATGAAATTCTAGGGCATGTCTTCTATATGCTTCGGGATAGAGAAGGATGACTTTCTCGCTCTGGCTTTTGTGCCATGATGCACCGCATCCTATTTTTCTATATCAAAATAAGCTCTTATGATATAATTTCACTTTTGAAAGCCAAAATATTTCTATCTTACTAATATTTCTTCATCTAATTTCCACTTTTTGCCTAACATTTCTTCTATCAATCCTGGCAACACTTTCTTTTTGAAAAATTTTCCTCATGTCAATTTCTACCCTATTTTTCAAGTGGGCATCATACCTCCATTATGTCGATCCACTGGGGCATGATTTTTAATTGTTCTTCGACACAATGCTCATAATCGCATTGTATGAAAGATGGGAAAAATGTAGACACCCAAAAATGGTTCAATGCCCCCTTTTTAACATGTCTTCTATTCACTGATATTGTGGCATTCTTCCATGTCACTGATTACTAACATTTCTCTCATTTTTTCTGAATTGATCATCTTCCTAATTTAATCCAAGATCATTCCAAACTCATTCGATTTCAAACTCATATCAATGTCTTATCAATCTCTTTCAATAAATCTTATGGCATTGTCAAAGCTCATCGATGCCTCGCTGTCACTTTCACATTTCAGGAGCATTGTCCAAGTTCATTGATGTCTCCTTATCTTTATTTATCCACTGGCTTCATCCAAGTTCATTGATGCCATTATATCATTTCCAATCATTATCGCAAGAGTATTGGCAAACCTCACCAATGCCTCGTGATTTGCTAAACTATTCTAGAATTATGGGAAATGATCCTAATCCTTATCAATATTATCAAAATCAAACCAATTACGCATTAATGCCTTCAATTTAATCAATAATTCACTAATTTATCCCCCAAGGATGAATAACCTAATATTTGTCCCTATTCTTTATGAATAAATCACATTTATTCATTCTTATCCTAAGTCTTCACAATTAATTAATTTTTAATTAATTAATTGGCTAATTCTAATTTATGGGATTTAATAATTTCATAAATACTAATTATTGATTTTGTTAGGAATATTGATTTATTAATTGAGCTAATTCCTCCTAATCCCACCTAATTTTTCATATCCCTTAATTTTGATTCATATCCCTATTAAGGTGCTTCATGATATCCTCCATATTTCTTCATTCAATTCTCCTCTAATCATGCTTCCAATTTCCTACCTCCTTTTCCCTCTATTATGCATTGATTTTATGTATTCTAATTCACCTAATTGTCTCTCATTTATATAAATTGAGATGCAATCCTCTCATTCAAGTTAGGACCACTATCTCCCAGTATTATTGCTATCGAATTTGGGTTTTCAACACTTGTGCAATTTTGTCATTGGAAAAAGAGAAACATAATCTACTCTATGGAGAAGAAAGGATAACATGGGAGCTACATTTGAAGGGAGTTTTAAGTTTTTTCATGCTTTGTTTTTATGCTCTCATTTCAAATGTCTTTCATGATACATTAGATAGGTTTGCATATTGTTTAGGGTTTTGTGGTTACCTAGATATGCATATTATGCCTTTTTCTAGTCTTACACCACCACCACTTTTCCAACCCATATTTCCCACAAGGAAATGACCAAGCTGAGGCAACTAATAAAACCCTCTTAAAGATCCTCAATAAAGTTGTCAGTTATACTAGTCGTACCATACCTCTTACCATACTCCTACAGGCACCACCCCCTACTCACTTGTATATGGTGCAAAAACCATCTTACTAATTGAGGTTGAATTAACATCGTTGTGCTTTTCACTCAAGAACCTGATCATTGTTGAAGACTAACATGTGGCACGACTCACACAACTGGAGCTATTATATGAGCAGAGAAAACAAGCCTACGATAATATTTTTGTCTACTAGAACATGCTTAATAGAATATACAACAAGAAAATATGCCCATGATAATTTAAGGTGAGAGATTTAGTTTTGAAAGAGAATCAAAAGATACAAATAGACATAGAGAACAAGGGAAAATTTTAGGCCACTTGGTTGGGCCCATATGTTGTCACAATAAACTTTGGATCAGGGGCATATTAGTTAGGAACACCAGAAGGAGAACTTATAAATAATCCCATCAACATCATTCACCTCAATCTGTTCTACACATGATCCATGTAGTGTACCCCACTTATTTGAAAAAATCCATAAAAAAGTATAAAAAGTCCTGAAAAAATCATTTTCTTGGTGAAAACTTGGTAAATAGGCACCTTGATGATAAATAAAAGAGGAAGAAAATTATCAAAAAAGTAAAGATAAATAAATCGTCCAATAGTGAAAACTTGGCAATCATGCACCTTGGACATGTGTGTTGAAAACTTGGAAAATAGGTGTCACATAGTGGAGCATATCATTATATATCAAACTCTCATCTTCTTCCATCTCATCCAACACATCCCGTCATTTTCCAATTCATATCACAAAACCCATATTCCTTGGGTGTTCCATTATCATATGCACCAATTATAGAATCAACCCCATCCCCATCCCTGATCTTGGGCATGTACCTTTTGTATATAATTTCTCATTCCAGTCCCGTCAGTTGTACATTCATTTCCTATCCCACTATCCTGAGCTTCCCTATGACTAATACTTGTGCGCTTCATCCAAATCCACCTTCCTCCCCTTTTGCAGCTCTCTCAATGAGTTCCTTGGTTGAGGTGACACAAAAAAAAAATCTCCATCCACCTACATTCATACACATTGCATTTGGTTATCTCATATATCTGGGTGCATTAGTCCATTTATAGGTTCATTATGCATTAAGATAATTTTAGAATTAACTCATCTCATGAATTCCATATCATTAAGTACATCTTATCATTTCATGTCATTCTAAAAAATCATTAGTTTATTTAGTCATTATCATTTAGAAATGCATTTCATTAATTTACCGCATTTCATTAGCTCGTTAAATCATTAGGTTCACTTCCTTAATTCATTTTATCAATTCATTAGTCCATTTTGTATCACTAATGCATGTCAATTTGTTTCATTTTATTAATTCATTCAATGCCATTTTGCATCAATCATTTAAACTCATCTCATTAAGTTAGTTCATCAATTCATTTCATTAGGTCCTATCATTAAAACCATTGAATGTCATTGGATCAACTCATTAATTCATTTCATTAAGTCATTCCCTTAGGTAATCTCATGCATTTCATCTCATTACATTAATGCACTTCATTAAATCCATGTCTTTAATAAATCATTTCAATACGTTGCATCATAATTCATTAATTAAACCATCCTTATTGCACACATTTGCATCATAAAAAAATCATATACATTCATTGCAAAAGCATAAAAATTCATTTTCCTATCATGCATCCATGATAACATCACATCCTACATCACAATTCATCAGTACTCACATCATATCATAGAATCACATCCTACATCATAAGAGTCAGTATCCTCATGTGGATATACTAAAACATCACCAATACATCACATATAGAAACCATAAAAATTTATAAATCTATCACATGTCATATAATTCAAAGTCCATAGTATCATAGAAAATTTCTAGATTACATAAATGTCCATCATCATAAATACATCACAATGCACCTAAGTGTCATCATGCATATACATCTCAAAAACGGCAAAAATGTGTGTAATCATGGCTGGGTAACTAAAGGGGCCAGCTCTAAAGGTCCCCCATCTTCCCCGTCTCATCTACCTGGGTAGGGAGGAATCCATACTGATTCTTGTGATGCTCTGCAAGTTCTTTGTGACTATGACCACTCTATGTATGCATGCTATCGTCGGTCCTCTGGAACTGAATCAGATTATAAAGCCATGTAGTTGTTAGTAATAGCTGAGAGGGGGGGCTAAATGAGTGGCCTCAAAAATTTATCCTTCAAACTTTAACCACCAATCAATAAACCTCAGATTATTATGTCCTTACAAGATGCATGCCATGAAATACCAATAATGATTTACTGTCTGTCGGTTTGCTCTGTCAATCCTTATTCTTTCTTGCTTACCGATAAGCAGTATAACTATTTACCAAAACTCAGTAAATAAGCAGAGTATACCGATCAATCCAGAATGAATTATGTAAGATACAAAATAGTAAAGAAATTAATCATACACATAAAACATGGATTTTCAATGTGGAAACCCTATTAAGGTAAAAAACCACTGGGACCGGTACCACAAATATTCATTCTTCTGAAGTGAGCCCTGTTAAGAGCCAACCCTGTTAGGTGTGACCTTGTTAGAGGATTTTATACATAGAGGTTGTCACTTACTATTGGGCATCTAATGCTACCATCCTTGAATCAGCCTCTCTCTTAGACTGTCAATAGGCATCGGGCATATCCAATGCTACTTTCACGAATCAACCTTTTTGGCACTCCTTGAGATGTACCTTAATATATAGAAGACTATTAAGTCCTGCTCGATTAAGAGACTTGATGTTTCACTGGTTAAACTGAAACACTATGACCTATTCATATTACAACTTTGAATTATATATTTTTAGATCTATTTAAGTACATTACCTCTCTGACCAATGTATCAATTTAATCCTTTGTGCTCCATACTTTCTGCTCTGTGATGTTGTGCTCACTGTTCGTCAGTGTCTGTAGAATTCCTTAGCTCTTCCTTTAGTTTGATTGATCAAGACTGTGTGAAGTTGTTCTTCATTAGTTTCTCTTCAACATCCTCTTTCTATTCATTCCCGTTAATCCCATTCGTAAATGAATTAAGCTTGTCTCTTATATAGACATAATATTCATTATTTCTTGATTCTTGATTCTTGGCGTGAAAAACAATCCAGCCAATTAGATTTAAAACATAACTCCTGATTTGTCTCATAGATATCTTCTTGCCAACTATACAAATCAGCTTTAAATCAATCACTTATCTCTAGTCGAATAAAACAAAGTAGACAACCAGTTAAGTCTATATTTAGCTCTACCAGCTAGATATTTTGTCATTTTCTGAACTGATCTCTATTCCATCGGCCACCTTTGCAGTTAGTTGTGGGTGACAACTGATAGTTCCGTCAGTGGGACTCTAGTTAGCTTCATGATCTCTGTCCGTCGGACAACACTGTATTTTCTTCTGTCGGGTTACTCTTTGCTTTTCTCATCGGGCAACACTATGACTCTTCTCGTCAATAGTGCTATGCATTTCCTTGTCGGGTATCACTATGACTTTGTTTTCTTTTTCTTTGTCCATCGGGTGCACTCCATCAGTGTTGTTTGTCACTTAGTGAATAATTGATTTGTATTTATTACTGATAGCATAGCCTTGGTTCCTTTGATTCTCTGAAGTCTTTGGCATTATGTACATGACCATACAAATGATATCAAGTTGACATCAATGATAATACAATACATTAACTGATTTAATGCCTTGCATTATCTTCAACTTAACATTGTCAAACATTCAATCAGTTACATGTCATCAATCTCTCCCTTTGGCATTGATGGAAACATACTATATTATCATACTATACTATTTCTAATACAATATGAAATACAACAGTTGAGATTCATCAAACTACCAATCTTTTGTTTTGATAACCGATAAATGTCTGACCATCGGTAAGCTCTAGTTTAGCTTAGATTTGATTCTTAGAGCTCTCTATTTTTTGATGTGTTGAGTCTGCTTCACTTGTCAATTTCTCTCCTTTGACTTTTCTTTCTCTTTTGATGTCTTTTCCTCTTGTCAGCAACTCTCCCTTTGTATAATATTTCCATACAATTTCTCTCCCTAAGGATATAATCTCTCCCTATTGGAGTTTATATGATAATGGATAATCTCTTTCCCTTTCCAGAAAGATCTAGTAATATGGATAATCTATCTCCCTTTGACAATAATGCCAAACAAATATTTTACAAATATCTGACATTCATGTCAAACACTCATTTTTTTCATCCATAATATATTCCTTGAATTTCCCTTATTCATCATCAATATGTCAATATTCTCTAGTGCTTGGTGAAGATATATACCTATCTGTATATAGATATAGATTTGAAGTTCATCTCTTTGCCTGCATCAACATTACTGATATTCTAATTATATGTAGGCTGACGCACCCTTCAATCATTTTACTGACTGGTAGACAAGGGTTTGACCCCTAGTCTCTTTCTTAAGTGCTCAAATGCATCCTTGGGCAGTGGCTTGGTGAAGATATCAGCCAATTGTTCCTTTGATTGCACAGACTCAAGTATCACTTCTTTTTCCTGAACTTGTTCTCTTAAATAATGATACTTGATGGCAATATGCTTTGTTTTAGCATGCATGACTGGATTTTTGGAAATGTTAATTGCACTTGTATTATCACAATAGATAATTACTGGTTTTAGGATCTTCATATGCATACCTTCTAGTAACTGTTTGATCCATGCAATATTTGAGCAATTTGCAGCAGCAGCAACATACTCTACTTCTGTAGTAGATTGTGAGACACATCCTTGTTTCTTGCTGATCCATGTGACAAGTTTGTCACCCATGAAGAATGCTCCTATAGTTGTGCTCTTCTGGTCATCAATATTTCTAGCCCAATCAGCATCGATAAAGACATGAAGTTCAAATTTTCCTTCTCTTATGTACCATAATCCATATTCCTCAGAATTCTTCAGATATCTTAGAATTCTTTTCACAACAGTCATATGTGATTCCCTAGGATTAACAGAAAATCTAGCAGCTATTCCTACTGCATGTGTAATATTTGGTCTAGTATGTACCACATACATGAGTTTTTCTATCATTGATCTATACAAAATCTAATTTACCTTTGATGTCTTTTCCTCCTTTGTCAACTTACATCCAGTAGCCATCGGTGTTCCAACTGGTTTGGATTCTTCCATCTTGAATTTTTTAGCTGCTCTTTAATGTATTTTGACTGAGTAATGAAAATACCTTCACATTGTTGCAGGATCTGTAGACCAAGAGAGAATTTGATCTCTCCAAACATAGACATCTCAAACTCTTTGCTCATCTCATTAGCAAATGATTTGCATAGCATATTATTTCCTCCAAATATGATGTCATCAACAAATATCTCAGCAATCAAAGTGTTAGCATCAGTATCTTCCTTCAAATAAAGATTACTATTTTCACTAGTCCTTACAAATCCAATACTTATTATATAGGAATGAAGTCTTTCATACTAGGATCAGGGTGCTTGTTTTAATCCATACAAGCCTTTGTGAAGTCTACATACCATGTACCTCTTGTCTAGATCAACAAACCCTTCTGGTTGTTCAATGTATACCTCTTCTTCAAGTATTCCATTCAGGAATGTAGACTTGACATCCATTTGATATACCTTGAATCCTTTATATGCAGCATAAGCAAGTAATATTCTTACTCCTTCTAGCCTAGAAATAGGTGCAAAGGTCTCTCCATATTCAATTCCTTCTTCTTGTGCATACCCCTTGCATACTATTCTTGCTTTATTCCTTGTGACTTCTCCATTCTCATTTAGCTTATTCTTGAATATCCATTTTGTACCGATGACATTCTTTTTATCTGGTCTTGGCACAAGTGGCCATGTTTTTTTTTCTCAATCTACTCAATCTCATCATTCATAGCGTTTATCCATTCTTCACTACCAAGTGCAGCATTGAAATTTTTTGTCTCAAACTCACAAATTAGACAGCTTGAGTTTAGAGACTTACTTCTTGTTCTTGTACCAGCTTTCTTATCTCCTATGATCTAGATCTTTGGATGGTTCTTTCTTACATATCTTGCAATTATAGGCACAACTCTTTTTCTATCAGCTTGATCATCATTTTTTCCTTCATTCTATTCTTCATCACCTTGCACATTATTTTGATCATTATCCTGACCGTCGGTATTTGCAGCCTGACCGTCGGTTGCAACATTTTGTTGTTCTGGAATTAAGCACTATTGCTTGAGATCTCTACATTGTTGGTAGGGTAGGGTTTCAAGTTCCTCACTGTAAGTGAACTTATTATAGTCCTCTGGTTCTTTAATGCTTTCTTGTTCATTCTTCTCTGCAATTTCATCTATCTTTACATTTTCACTTTCAATAATTTTGTTAGAGGCTTTGTTTAGACATTCATAATCTTTTCTCTTGGTAGAATACCCTAGAAAAATTCCTTCATCACTCTTGGAGTCAAGTTTTCCATTTCTATCATCTTTTAAGATATAGCATTAACTGCCAAATTTTTTGAAATAAATTACATTGGGTGTGTATCCATACCATAGCTCATAAGGTGTCTTTTTGGTGTCTTTCTTAAATTGTACTCTATTCAATGTGTAAAGAGAAATACTGACAGCTTCCCTCCAGAAGATTTGGGTGATGACTTTCTCTATCATTAGTGTCCTTGCACAGTCAACTATGGATATGTTCCTTCTTTAAGCAATTCCATTCTGATGTGGTGTCCTTGGTGCAGAGACATGTCTTTTGATTCCATGCTCATTACAAAAGTTAGTGAATTCATCTGAAATAAATTCTCCTCCTCTATCTAATCTCAAACATTTCAGATCCTTACCACTTTGTTTCTCTACCATAGCCTTATACCATTTAAACATCTTGAATGCTTCAAATTTATCTTTTAGAAAGATAACTATCATCATTCTAGAGTAATCATCAACAAAGAGAATAAAATATCTATCTCTGTAATAACTCTTTGTCCTCATAGGTCCACATAAATCAGTATGGACTAATTCTAGAATTGCATCAGATGTATGGGTTTTTCTTTTGAAACTAGACTTTTTCATTTTTCCTTTTTGACAATTCTTACACATGATATTGTCGGGCTTGGTCATCATCGGTAAGCCTCTGACATTTCTCTTTTAGCTAATCTTTATGATGTTGTCAAAGTTCACATGACACACTCTTTTGTGCCATAACCATATGTCTTCATTTGTAGAAATCAAACAAGTGGAGTTAGTATCATTCAGATAGAATAAGCTACCTTTTGTCTACTAATCGGTACCAATCATATTTCTAGATTTATTGAAGAGCTTTTCCTTCTTATTTTCAATTGCAACTTTGTGACCTGAATTATTCAATTGAGAAACACTCAATAGATTATAATTCAATCCATTTACTCAATAAGAATTCTTACACTTTATCTGGTTATTCAACATTATTCTTCCTCTACCTTCAACTAGACAGGGTGTGTCATTACCCATTCTTACTGAACCATCTTTATAGTATTCAAAAGTCTCAAAAAATTTCTTATCATCGGTCATATGGTGAGTGCAACCACTATCTATGATCCAAACATCATTTTTTCTAATTTTAGATATGAGAGTTGTTTCTACATACCTTTCTTCATCATCATCTAAATCATTTTTTACAGCCACAAACACCATCTCGATGTCTTCATTAGATTCGGTGTCAGTATCATCATCCTTGCATTTTTCTAGGTAACTGACCTTCTTTCCTTTCTCCTTATAGTCTCAGGTATCTCTTCTTTTTGATTTTCGGTAGCTTCTCTAATCACCTCTGTCAGACTTCTTTTCATATGATCTGTCATTACTTCTATCATCTTTTCTTCTGTTAGTACATATTACAACAAAGTGTCCAATCTCTTTGCAATTAAAACAAACAAGTGGTAATTTACCTTTGTATTTACCTTTGCCTCTATGCATTCTTCTAGCCATAAGTGCTTCAATTTCATCAAGATCATCTTCTTCATTTTTACTATCAATATCTTTTCTCATAGTGTTTTTGTGACATGATTTACTTATTCTCATGGAAGTTTTGAATGCAGACTCTATGTTTGGTAAGACACTATTATCAAATTTATTCATCTCAAATGAAATCAGTCTTCCAATTAAACTGTCTAGAGTAACATTGCTATTTTCTACTGCTCTCATTTCTTGAATGACACATACTCTAATAGCATATGTAGGCAGTAAGGTTCTTAGAATTTTACTTACCACTGTATCTTCTTCTAGTACACCTCCAACTCCTCGGATAGCATTGACTACCTATTTGATTCTTGTGTTGTACTGAGTGATGTTTTCACCTTCTTTCATTTTGAGATCATTAAACTTTCCTCTAAGGCTTTCTTCCTTGGCTCTCAAAACATTTTTGTCACCACCATGCATAAGCTTCAATTTATCCCACATCTGCTTTGCAGTTTTGCATTCTTTGACATCTTCAAATTCAACATCGGAGAGTGAGGAAGAAAGCTCTATCATCATGCCACTATGTTCATGTTTCTCTCTCATTTGTTCAACTTTTGGTGCTCCTGTGGGCAACACATTTAGTTTCTAGGAATTGAGTAACATCATTACTGTATGCACCCTAAAATGGTCGCCTAGACTTTGGGCCCACTTCTCAATTTATCAAATCCCTGAATCAATATTTTCAAATATCAACAATATCAATTATATCAATTTCCTTGATCAAATCATAATCAATTCAATATTTCCTAAGGTTTGAGTCTTATTTAATTTAAAAG
>MU223776.1:9370080-9418889 GCA_018584345.1 Thuja plicata
TCTAGCTCTTCATCAGTTTCTTCATTCTCATTATGACTAGAGATGTGTGAGGATTTCTTACCGTGGATTGAAGCTTTGAAGGCTATTTCATTCTTAGGTTCAATCTTCAATCTTGATATCTCAAATGTAGAGATTTTGCAGATCAAAGTCTCTCTCTTGAAGTCTTTAGAAAAATCCATGGTCTCATCTAGAATGTTGATTTTGCTTTCATCGTCTACTGACAATGTAGTCATTAACTTGTCCATTATGTCTTCTTCTGAAATTTCTTCTCCATTGTTTCTAATTCCAAATACTGCTTCATTTATCCTCTGATTATAAGCTCTAATTTTTTCTTCAGGTAACATTTCAAGACTATTATATTTCTTTTTCCATGTCTTTCTGCACGCATTCTTTGCTTGGATGTCTCCTTCAAACATATCATCCAAATACTTCCATATGGTATAAGCTCGTTCAACTTTCTTGATCTCACAAAATTCACTGTCTGATAGGGCTCTAATAAGGGCTTCTTTGGCAATAGCATTTGCTGTGAATATTTCCTTGTATTTGTTTGCAGCATCATCCTTTGCAAGGTCTTTTAAAGATGGAATATCAACTTATTGTGTAGCAATCTCAAAGATCTCAAAGCCAACACATTGTAGATGTGTTATCATTTTGTTTTTCCAATCTAGATAGTTCTCTCCATCGAACTTAGGACTCTCTTTTCTGAAGTATGCCATCTGATCTACCTTAAGCTATTAGGCTTTCTCTCCAAGGCACTTGGCTCTGATACCAATTGTTAGAATACTTCAGGGATAACTGAGAGGGGGGGGTGAATCAGTTATCAAAAACTTTAAATATTTTGTACCTATTAATCTAGATTGATATAAATTAAATGTACATTTAGATAACACATTACACAACACATCAATTTGGTTATGGGGAAACCAAATGGTAAAAACCCCGGTGGTAATTAGTACCCACAAAGAACTATACTATTTATAATAATCCCTGTTAAAAGATCTTTCAACCCTGTTAGGAGTTGTTCATTACAATGCAGTAGTATAGTGACCTAGTTAAGGGTCTGACCCTGTTAGGCATGGTGGACTCACTGTCCAAGGACTCACTGTCCAAGTGGTGAAGGCTACAACCTTCTGGTTATTTGATACACACTATATCAACAAGGTGAGCTGTTGTTTGTGACACTGCTTGTCTGATCAGTTCCTTTTGTGTGCCGATGCTTTAACCTCTTGTAAAGAACTACAACAATCCTATCTGTATTCTAAAAGCTTCAACTTCAATATCTATATTATCAACATATGATAAATATAGCTCTGCTACTTTAACACTCTGCTCTGCTTTTCTTATCTCTGGATTTCACAACTCTTCTTATCACAAATGACCTTCTATAAGTACATACACCAAGTATGAGATCATGGGACCTATTAGACAACTCTTCATAACATCCTTGTTAGCTCTACTAAGAACGCAAGCATAATTACAACCACGCAAGTATAAACTGAATAGACGCATCACTTCACTAAGTCGGCTTCACCAATTTAACCATAACTTTGCAATCTTCTTGAAATATGTTTGGCACCTTTAGAGTAATATCAACAAATCATAACTAATCATGAATATACACATGCATATCCTGATTATAAGTGCAACTCTAGAAACACGTTACATATGTCGGCCTTAAATCATTATTCCTCCAGAACTGTAACTGTCAATAACAGAATTACATATCTTTATTGAAACATCATATCTGGGTCTGGATGTATGAAAATAGCATAATAAACATGTCAACAACATGTATCTATCCATGAAAGTCTTCATGTCATCATATGGATAAGTACATATAGAAGTACTATTGTGTATTATATGTTGTCATCAATGACAAACATACAATCAATCAACTATTCAGAATCAAATCTCCAATAGATAATCTAACTCAATTGGAAAATACCAAGGCTCACTCCACCTTTCTTTGCTAGTCTCCCAGCTCCATTGTGGGTGACTCATGCTCCCTTGACCCCAGTGTTGTAAACTACTCCTCCAACCATGCAAAACATTGTCATCCCTCATTCTTCTACCCAATAGCCTCTTAATAGGGGCATTATAACCCTAGGACTTTTTTTGGCCCTTCTCAGTGGAAGCTGGTTGCTAGCCCATCCTTTCCCGCTTGTCATTTTTTCCATTTTGATACAGAGACAGGTTTGGGAGGATGCGCATGTTGTGTGTCCCAAAAACACACCCCATTTTGGTCCTCTAACCATGGGGACCCCCCTATTTATTTGTGTCTTTTGGTTTTTTGAGTCTGCCCCTCTCTCAGTTCCTCGTAAGTGGGTCTCTGAATGGGCCTGTTGAGCCAAGTCAAAACATTTTCCACCTTTTTGCGCTTTTGGCATTTCAGAGAACCTAGAGTCCTCCAAAACTTTGAAATGGCCAAAAGGTTGAAGCTCAGCCCTTTTTGTGTTTTGGCCTTAGAAAACACTAAAAAGGCCAAAGGACCAAACCTTCGGACCCTGAAATGCCAAAAGGTGGTAATGTCACCAACGGGCTATATAAGGGCTTGAGCCCTAAGTGATTCTTCACTTTTCATTTTCTCTCCTTTGCATCTTCCTTTCTCCCATGCACTCTTCATCCAAATGCCCTCACTCTTTTGTGGCCGTGTGCTCTTCACCTTCATCATCCGCCACCCCTCACACTCAAAAGGTAGGTTTTTCTCGCTGTCCAATTTTTTTTTTCCTCCGCTGGTTAGGTTAGGTTTTTGTTTTTTTTTATCGAGTCCAGTGTGCTTCCCCCAAGTCCTTAGGGTTTGCACACTTGGGTTTGCGGGGGAGGCTCCCTCTCATTTTGTATTTTTTCCCCATTTTGTTTTGTCCGCTAGGGTTTCTCATCTCACAACCATGTCACAGGTTTTCGGCCTCCAAAAGGCTGAAAACCTTCCACCTCACAAACTGTCACCAAGTGCCTTTCGACTTCTCAGTGATGTCGGCATTTCAGACACTCAAGATTTCTGAAATCCTTGAAATTCCAAAAGGACTGAAACTCTGAATGACTATCTTCCATCTGCAGATTTCAGACATTGAGAGTCTGAGATTCTATTTGGACTTTTGCACCCCAAAAATTTGAAAGGTTTTGTTCCTCATCACTTGTTCCTTTTGTAATTTTTGCCCTTTCAAACCCTGACCCATTTTTTGGCATTCGAAAGCCCGAAAATACTGAAAGTGCAAAATCTTCATTTCTGGCTACTTAAAGAGCTTTCTATTTCTATTTTCTAGATTAAATCAGTTCTTTCCTATTTTTGTAGCTTTGTTTTCAATAAAACCCTAATACTTGCACTTTTATCGTAGGAATGCCTGAGAAATGAATAATGTGTCTAATGAATTACCTGTATAAGGGGAATCACCCCTGTTCGAAGATTGGAAGTAAAAAAATAGAAATCACATACACTGACATCGGGAACATGGACTCGAATGAGTTCCTAGTAAGATGCTCCCAAACAGTAGGAAGATCTGAGGACTGCACTTCACTAGTCCTTTCAGGCCTAGTTAATGCAAAATCCCACCAAGTGGTTATCTCCTCATCTGAGCTAATCATGACCCTTTCAAACCATTACATTCCAGATGAAAGAGTGGTCAGAAACATAGAAGGACAGGTAGTACTGGACATAAGGCCAGACATTATAGAAGAGGTCTTCCACCTCCATAAGGGTATAGACAAGTTATATGACTTCTTAATTGGAAAGGGCCCCATATTGTTTAGAAACAAAGGTGAAGAAGCATACGAGATCATGAATAAAAATTACCTCAAGCAACCACTTTTGAAAAACAAGTTGGATAAGATAGACCTTAGGAGGGGGTATTTAAAAGATGAAATCTAGGTAGCGGTAACATTATTAAGTAGAGTGCATGGGCTATCTCAGTCCATCCAAATTGAGGATTGGATGATCATCTTGATAGATAATATCAGAGGCTGCAAGCCCAGGTTCAATTGGGGAACCATTATCAGTGATAGATTTGATGAACAACTAACTACAATGAGACATAACCCAAAATTCTATATGAGTACATACATAGTATACTTATTAGCCACACGAGTAGATTATCCAAGGTTGACTAAGAGGGGGAAAATCAATGACCGGAATGAATGGCCCCATGTTTTATATCCACAGCTGGTAAGAAGGGAAAATATGCCAGAGGCTAGCCGAGATTATAGAATAGTAAATGATGCCTTCATTTTTGTGATCATTTGATCTATTGAAGGTGACTTCGCGAAGAAGATGTCAGAAGAATTAACTGCCAAGGAGAGGGCCATTGGGGCCTATTACATACAATTCAAAACATTCACATATATCTAGGTGGTAGGGTCTACTTTGTACCTAAAGAATTTTCCCAGGTACCCATGTGACTGGGTGATTACTTTAGAAATGGCCAGCCAGCTCGCAGATGCCTATGAGCATATAACTCACAAGAAGAAGCATTGTTGGGACTTCCCTATTTTTTTGGGCCACTACACACTCCAAGATATGAAGGTTTGCAAATCCTTGGCCTTCGAGTGGCATGAGTGCCCACTTCAACTTATAGAATAGTCTGACCCAGGTTCAACCTAATAGGTACATACAGGCACATTATTGGAAAATTTTATATTCATGAACCACACCATGAAGATCATTGGGTAAATTGTGTAGATGATCATGAGTTCAGAATTAGGGACTATTGTAGGATTTCCCTTACCCTTTCATAGGAGACCTTGAAGACCCCAATTCCCCCAAAGGTTTGGGAAAATTATTCAGATAGGGTGCTGGAAGAAATTTACACTTTGGATAAAATATATGACAGGCCCATCATGAACGCATAAATTGATAAGGATGACAACAATGTCATTGAATTCCGAGCTAGGCATGTGATCCAAACAACCAAAACATGGATCAAAATACCTTATAAGATGGATCCAATCCCAGTGAAGACATTGATAGATCCACCCAAGAAGGTGGATAAAGCAACATGGGCAGAAGTCTACAGTGCCCGAGTATAAGAAAGCACCACCATAGAATCCACATACATTTTATTTCCATGAACATGCGGTAGAGTATGGTTCAAATCCAAGGCACAAATTTCCAAAAACTGGAAATAATGGACAAATATGTCCTCTAGTGGGATCATCACATGCCCCACAAGATGAAGTCCCATCAACTTCTGGCCAATCTCCTCCTACCACTAAAAAGGGGAAGAAAGTATATAAAAGGAGGAGAGCTTCTCTATCTCCACAGCTAGAAACCTTACAAGAGGAGCCAAAAGAAGAAGAAGAAGAAGAAGAAGAAGAAGATGAAGAAGAAGAAGAAGAAGAAGAAGAAGTACCTCTGGTCAAAAGGAAAAGATCTCAGAATAGGAAGGAAAAGGAGACTTCTAGGAAACACATAGAAGATCCTAAATAGAAAGATAATCCCTTCGATTCCTTAGGCTCAGATGAGTTCCAAATATGTGATTTTGAAGGCCTGGAAGGCTTTGTAGACCAGGAAAAGGACACGCCTAATTAAAAAAAAGGGTTTGACATGGGAGCTCCTACATTTATCCATCTGCATGTTCTCAGTCCACCTCCGGCCCAGTTCACCAATCCAACACTAAATGTGCCAATCATAGGGATAAGCTCCAACACAGGCCAAGGGCCTAAAACTCAAGATGCCCCAGCAACTCAGAACATAATAGGGGATAGATCCACAACAAAAAGTTATGCCTCCACTCCACCACCTCATGTTACCATTCCACCAACCTCTCTCCTTCCTCCAATTCCCACTCCACCACCTTTTCTCCCACCTCCAATGCTGACTCCACCTCCTTCAACTTCTACTATTCCACCTCCCATTCAAACTCTTCATATTCCTAGTCCACCACTCACAGTTCCAACACCTACCCCACCTCCATCTATACCCCTAACATGATTTATCTAGAATCCTTAGGGGTCAATAAGTACAGAAGTTGTGTCACCTTTTAAAACCACACTGGAGGCCATGACTGGCCTCAATACAGAAGTGTTGATCAGTTCTTTAGGGGATGAGGGTGAAGGTAAAGATGGACAAGATAGGGAAGCAAAGGAAAATATGGAAGGAGAAGGAAGGGGAGAAGGAGAAGGTCACATAGAAGAAGTGAATGAGGGAGATGATAAAAAAGAGGGGGAACATGATAAATAAACAGGAGCAGTTGACCTTAGGGTCACAAAACTGGGTGTCAATCCTACACATTGCCCCATATGAGCTAGTCACCACCTTTAGTAAACTTACTTGGTTTACTAAAGAGATTCAAACTCAAAAGAGGACTTACACTGATGAGGAAGAGGGTGAAGACACAAGTATGGAATGTTTAGGGAAAGTCTTCCACCAAATAGAGGTCAACATACCTACTAGGACAATGTCCTATGTCACCCAAGACACTAGGGGTCACTGGAAGGCACAAGTAGCAATTTCTTTTGTTAGCACTTATCAAACACAAGCGACCTCCAAAGATTACACACTTGAAGAGTTAGACTTGGGTGAACCTACTAGGGAAGGGAGAAAGACATTAGTAGCTTTAGGGCTCAAGTATGCTCTAGGATTCATGAGCAAGGACAAGGAAACCATAAAGTCCTTAACAGAGTAGAATGAGGCTTTGAAAAATTTCATTCATAAAATGGTAGGTCCTATTGACCCAATTTGCCCAGAGGCCTCATTATAGGCTATATTAGAAAATAGGGCCACCCTAGACTTACCAGCAGGTTTGACCCCCTCCTTCATCCAAGCAAGTACAGACTAGAAAAATGACTTTGAACAATATGGAGAAGAGGCTGTCAAATTGGTATTTAAGCCTTTCCAATTCATCTTGGTTGAAGTAACAAAGGTGATAGATCTAATGGAGAATAAAGGTGGCTTGGATTCTGAGATAACCAAATGGGAAGTCACCCTCCAGGACCTAAAAATAATCAAGAAGCAACGATTCCAAATCCTAGTGAAGATATATGAGGGCGAAGAGTTAGACAACTTTGAAACCTGGATCAAATTCATAGCCAAGACAATTAAGGTCTATGAAAAGTGTTGAGCCCACATATTGGAAAAATAGGAGGAGGTGATGGAATGGGTGAAAAAGATAGATGGTTTCTTCACAGAGATTGACCTTCACTTATATCAGGACCAAGATAAATAGATCCTGTGTCCATCAAAATATGTGGTTCAATAGTTCATAGATATTTTGGCAGAGGTTAGTACCAAAGAGGTCTTACAACAGTTGTTCTACTATAGGGAAGACATGCAAGTAATGTCAAAAAATGAAGAGGAGATCAAGTTATTTGCTTATGAATTGATCATATTCAGGGAGAAGCAATAACAAAGGGTCAATAAAGTAAAGAGGAAAGAGATAAATTATGAAGATGTTCAGGAGATAATACAAAGGCTCCAAGCTACACATCCATAAGTCTTTCCAAACTTACTCTTCAGGCCTCTTCAACAGTTTTGAAAATGACAATTTTCACACTTAGTAATTTTCTCCAAGGCTAAGTTCAACCTTTCAGCCTTTCAGCCTTCAAAAGGGCCAAAAATTTCTGGACTCCAGAATTTGGTGTCAACACTTAGCATTTTTTGGGCACTAAAAAAGCTTTGAACGAGAGGTCGGGGTCCAAAAATCTGGGTGTTTCCAGTGAGATCACTTTTTTGCATGGAGTTTGAACTCTAGATAAGATGGTTTCCCAATTGGAGTTTTTTTGGAAGGACTAAGGGTCCCCTATCAGTTCCCACCATAGAGAGAACCCTAGATGAAGATTCCAAGGGAGAACTCCAAGATCAAGAAGAAAACTTTAGTTGCATGTAGAGAAACCCTATCTTATTTCTCTCTCTTTTCTTGACGAGTTTGATCCTTCTTGGATGGAGAAACTAATTGTAAATGGATTAAAAATCCATGCAATTTTCTTAGTATCAGTTATCAATAGTTTTATTTCAGCAAAGTTTTAGTTTTAGTTTATTTGCATAAGTTTAGACTCTCTGATGCCCTAATTTCAAAATTCAGAGTTTGTAGATTAGAACTCTATATATTGTAATCAAAATTAATGTAATAGGTTTGGATTCCTAATGCAATAAAATATACAATTTGGTGCTTCATTCATGGTGTGAAATTTATGCTATCTATGCGAAAGTGATGAATTTGTGCATGCTTGTTCATTATTTTCAGAGAGCCAATTGTTTATTGTGTTTCGCATCTGCATTTCTTTTAGTTGGAGTTTGTTGTTATCTATCTACCTTGTTGTGATGAATGTGTGGAAGAGATCATCTATCAGGATTTATGATAAATCCATCTTGTGTGTGCACACATGTCTTGGTGGCTTCACAATTTGATAGGTTTTTAAAATATTGCACGAGTGAATATGTTTTCTCTCCAAATGATTGCATCCATCAAGTATAGAATTGTGACATCATCTGGTTTATACTTCATGGGAATTTTCCAAATCTCTCCATCATTTAATTTGCAAGGGAAGATCGACAATGTCTTATGTCTATTAGGATTTCATTTTCAGCAAGTTCATATCATTTCTTGTTACCCTACCCATTTAAATTATGTCATAAATTTGAAATTAATCATCTTGAAAAATACAAAATTGCATCTTTAATCATCTTGAAAAATACAAAATTGCATCTTTAATTAATACCAAAAAAAGTACTAAATTTGATTTTCAATTTGATGTCTTGAACGTACCTACAAAGGCCTCCTTGTGAACATTCACATTTATCTTCAACTGAGTAACCAAGCAGGTTGTGACCTGACCCCAGAGAACCTTGGGAGTAACATTGTTATTATTTCAAGAGAGGAAATTGAATCTCAAAATCCTAGCCGTTGACTTGTGTAAAAATGACGCTTAATAGAAATGGCGCTAGGAGGGCCTCAAGACTGAAAAATTGGATAAAATTTGATCCTTTTCCCAGAATAGTTTGAGCGAGTGCTTAGATCATCTCTAAAAATAAGTGAGTTCATTGAACTCACTCACCATCATAGAGCTTGTAGTGACAAAAGGAAGACAAGAGTGAACTCCTCTCACCATCCTACTGAGTCACAGAATCCGCTTGGACAACAATCACACATCACTGTCCCAACTTTTCCCACATCCATAAATCAAAATAAGAACTTGCAAAATCAAAATTTTCAACAACCTTGGCCAGTGGCTTTCTTCACCAATGCACAAATTTCACCATTGAATTTTGTTGGACAGTTCCATGAATTGCCCAAAAATTTGGAGAGGTTTTTCCCATGTTTCATATATGGTGAGTAAAGGACAATAGAAGAGCATATATGTGCCTTCAAATAAATTCTCAACCGCAAAGAGATTACCCACCAAGACATTGTCTGTCATCTTTCCCCCTACACTTTGGGAGAATTCGCATACAACTGGTACCTAAAATTACCACAAGGATCTATCTCTACATGGAATGAATTTGAAACCAAATTTCTTAATCAATTCAAGTTGTATGTAGATCCAGCTATGATGCATCACCAGTTCATAACAATGAGAAAAGATCCTAAGGAACCCATCACCATGTTCAATCATCATTTCCACAAAATGCATGAGAAGCTAGAAGCTCCTTAAACCATACTGGAGGCGGCCGTCATACAATTTTAACTCAAAGATTTGGATCCCTTCACCTCAATTTTTTGAGAAGACTCCTGCCTGCGGATAGACAATGGAAAAGGTATATAATGAGGCCATAAAATTCACACAAAAAATGGATCCATAAGAGGGGAGCATCACAAACATGCCTATCATGAACAAAGCTACTACCCCACATCCATTTGCAACAAGCAATCAAGCTTTGGCCACTCATCCACATCCACTAAATCTGATTCTGGTAGCCATTCGTAGCCCTACCACCATCCATTACTTATCCTAATTATGAGGCTCACAAAACCACATTTGTAGAACAAAGGTTTATGCCCCAGCCAGAGCCTGATACTCATTTAGCCTCCAAATTAGATTCTGTGAAGAAGACCTTGTCCCAACTCATGAATGAGCTCACCCAGATAAAGTTGAATCCTTCCCAGAACCAAAGTGGGTACCAACAAGCACTAGTTGGTCCAAATTCTTATCCCCAAAATCATAATCCAAGTTTTAACACTTACAACAACAACAAAAATACACAAGATAAGCCATTTGGACAACAAAGACCGAACATACCATGAAACACCCAACCCAAAAATGGTAGTATACCAAAAGACAACGCTAATACTTATGAGGCTACAGAGGCCAATTTTTTTGGGGCTTCAAACCCATGCCAAAACAAAAATAGGTATGGAAGAAACTCCTATTATTTGTATCCCCAAGATCCAAAAGAGCCACCTATTCAGTTCAACACCATTATGTTTGACTCTTATGAATTTGGAAATGGAGAAAATTCAGGCCCTTTCTCGAGAGAAGAAGATTTCATGTTCCCATTCCGAAAGGAAAATGAGCCTGAATACTCAAAAGTCTATGCCTTCTAGAATGATCATCGAAACTCCTATAATATGTAGAGTCAAAAGGAACCTATGACCGATGGCATACCATCGAGTAAATAGACAACTCCACCAGATCCTTGAGCAATCAATAATCCTATGCCACCAAGAGGTTTGAATGCTCCTACCTCATCCCCACCAAACACGTTCACTAGTTAGAGGGGCCCAGCGTGGTCAAATGAAAAATACAGTTCAGTTGAAGAGATGAAAAAAAAAAAGGCTAACATATCAATGTTCGAGATGCTCCAAGGTTTCTCTTCTCAGAGAGAATCCCTCTTGAAATCCTTGGACCACTCAAAACAAGGTACGATGGCTAGCAATGCAAAGACCACTTCTAACATCAAAGCTTCTGAAGCTTTCCTAACAGTTTTCAAAGACAAGATAGAGTTACCACCATTCATACTTAGTTTGCAGATATTTGAGAAGAACCTACACAATTGCCTAATCAATTCTATAAAATATTGTAATGTCAAGCCTTTATCCATTTGCCAAAAACTGGGAATAATCCCACAAACAACCAAAAAAGTAGTGATCCAACTCGACAAGACAAAAGTCAAGGTGATTGATGTTTTCAAGGACATACACATCCAACTAGTTGTTGACCCAAGGATAAAAGAGTACATTTATGTGCACATGGTAGATATTCCTGAAACTTATGGAATGCTACTAAGAAAAGAATGGACCAAATGCTTAAGAGGATGGTTGTCCACAGATTTCATGCAAATATGGTTTATCATGGAAAGGACTGAACAACCAAATCAAGATCAATGTAGAGCCTAAGTTGAAAAGGATGATCAATGACTATAATTCTACTAATGAAGTCATGTTCACATAGACTGATCTAGGCACCTATAAGATGGATGACATTTCCATGTTCCAAATCATGGAAGTTAAGGAATAAGGCCATAGTCAAGTGCAAGGCCTACTAGAACCTGACATCCATGAAGATATCTTTCAAAGCTTCATCAATAGTATAAAAACAAGCATGCAACACCTAGGGAAGGATGTAGACCCTAACATCCTTCTACTTCAAGGATATTGTTGGTTACATAAGGAAAGTCACTCAGAATTCACATGCTCTAATTGCCAAAATGCACTGTCTCAAGTGTTGACCCAAATTACTTCACCAGTCAAGGCCCAAAGGGAGTCTGAAGCAGAAAAGGAAACCCATAAGATGGAAAATAAATGTGATTCTATGACTAGGATAGATAACTTACTGGACAAAGATGCCCCAACCAAAAGTCAAGATAATGAGTCAGATATGGACGCCAACAACCCTAAATTGAATTTGTTTAGTGACTGGAGCACTTTAGATGATGGAGCATGTCCACCATATGGAAAACCATAGGAAGATAAAGAAGGTGAAAGTACTAAATCCCCTAGCACCCAAATTTCCCAGGAGATGGAGAAAGGAGAGTCAACTTCCTTGGGTAGTGACACAGAAAAGAAGCAACAACCTTGAACAAAGAGATTCTCTAAAAGGGTTTTTGACAGCTCAAAACCTGCAAAGAAGTACCAGATATGGAAATTATGCTTTGATGGCACTAAATGCAAACAAGGAGCAGGAGTAGGGATCAAAATCATAAATCTAAGAGGTAAGTATTTTTATGCCACATATAGGTTAAAATTTTTGTGCACTAACAATGTTGCAGAGTACAAGGCATTGGTCCGTGGACCCTTAATAGTGGAAGGAGATTCACAATTGGTCATCAAGAAAGTCTATTGTCAGTATTATTGCAATGATAAGAGGATTTCAGCCTACCAAAATAGGGCATGGGACTTGATCAATGACCTTTAAGAATTCAACATCAAGGCCATCCTGCAAAGGAAGAATGCGGTGGCCGATGCTCTAGCCATATACACCAGCTCGCTACATCAGATGGAGAAGTGTAAAATAAAGAAGTTCTCATTTGAAATTGTTGCAGCTATGGCCATCATAGATAATGTTACCAATTTCCAAGTCTTTCAATATGACCAACACATCCTGGAGTTCATCATGTGTGTAGGAGTGTTTGAGAAACAAATCATAGATGAAGAAAAAGAAGAGGCGGAAGAGGAAGTTAGAAGGGAAGACCTCGATGATCAAGGAATCATAAACTTAAGAACTAATTCCATACCCAAAGGCATGGTGGAACTAGAGAGGATTTTTGATAGTGATGGAACCGCTATGAAAAGACTTCCAGACATACCACCCAATGGAAAAGAGTATGAATCTTATAACCTTGGCACCAAAGACGAGCCCAGAGAATTTCACATTGCAAGGGTATGTACCAAAGAGGAAAGGGATGAGATGGCCCACCTCCTTACAAAGTACTAAGATATCATAGCCTGGAGTTATGAAGAGCTAAAAACATACGACACCTCAGTCATTGTGTACAATATCCCACTGAAGCTAGACTCCAAACCATTCTTCCAATGTCAACGGTCTGTCAACCCTATTATGGATCCCTTGATACAAAAGGAAGTTCAGAATATGCTAGATGCTAGAATTATATTCCCCATAAGACACTCTACGTGGGTTGCAAACTTGGTGTGAGTAAGAAATAAAACTAGTGAGATCAAGTTGTGTATGGACCTCCGAAACTTGAATAAGTCCTCTCAAAAGGACAACTATCCCTTCCCATCTCTTGACTAAGTGTTGTAGATAGTTAATGGGTCCCAAATGATGTCCTTCCTAGAAGGTTACTCTAGTTAAAATAAAGTTATGGTACAGGAAGAGGACAAACTAAAAACAACATTCACAACCAAATGGGGAACCTTCACTTTTTGACGGATGCCTTTTGGTTTAATTAACGTCGGGGCCACTTTCCAAAGGGAAATGGACATAGCTTTTAAAGAGATAGTTGGGAAATGCATTATCATTTACATGGAAAATCTCATAGTATTTTTAAAAAAAAGAAAAGATCACGTAAATGATCTTAGAAAGTGCCTCCAAAGATACAGGGAATATAGGATTTCCCTCAATCCGAAGAAATGCATGTTTGGTATGACTGAAGGAAAGTTGTTGGGATACATCATTTCAAAAGAGGGGATAGTCATAGACCTTGAGTGGGTGAATCCATTATGAGGTTGACACTGCCTCATAGCCACAAAGAGCTAAAATCCTTCTTTGAAAAGATCAACTTCGTAAGGAAGTTCATCAGCGGCTTCGTAGAAATAGTAAAACCCTTGAATGAAATGCTCAAAAAAGATGCCAATATTGAATGGAATATCCTAGTAAATAAATATTTTGAGGAGATAAAGGGCACAATTTCTATGGCTCCTATCCTTGTCAGTCCTGACTATGCCATTCCTTTTAAAGTATATTCTTTCACCTTAGAGAAATCATGCACGGGTATCCTTACTCAGAAGAAAGGCAGTGAAGACGAGATACCCATAGCTTTCATGAGTTTCCCCTTTAAAGATGATGAGATCAAGTACCCCAACCTGGATATAGTCTTTTTCTCTTGTTAAAGTAGTGAAGAAGTTTTGACACTGCATCTTGAGGAGCAAAGTCTTTGGGATAGTCCCTGACGTAGTTGTGAAGTCTCTGTTGATGCAGAATGATCTGGGAGAGTGAAGAGGGAAATGAATGCAAATCCTACAAGAGTTTGACCTAGAAATCCAGCCAATTAAATTAGTACGAGGCCAACGCTTGAAAAAACTAATCTCTAAAGTGGAAGAAGGTCTATTGTGCCAAACTTACGTCGATTAATGTGTGATCACTCATATATGGCATCAAGACATAGTTTACTACCTATTGCAGAATCGCTGCCCAGAGGGGATGAACGAATCATAGAGAAGGGCCTTGAAAATAAAAACAACTCGTATATGCTAAAGAATGGCTAGTTATATAAATGCAATTATGAGGGTTCGTACCTTAGGTGTTTGGATAGGCTCGAAGCAAGGCAAGTCCTAGCAGATTTTCATGACAAATATGGGACAGGGCACAGTTTAGCTGAAGAAACTGCTCCCCAAATCCTGGGGGCAGGATATTTTTGGCAAACATTATTCAAAGACACTGGATAACATGTGAGACCATGCCACACTTTCCAGATGAGTGAACCCAGGAGAGAAATCTGGCGATGCCCTTATAGCCGTTATATGAGGTATGTCCATTCACCCAATGGGGCTTAGATTTTATTGGAGTGATTAACCCCCCTTTGTCTGCAGGACACAAGTTCATTCTGACAGCTACCAATTACTACACATGTTGGATGGAGGCCCAAGCATTGAAGAATTGCACCATGGAGGTAGTGACCAAGTTCTTAGAGGACCGCATCATAACCAAGTTAAGAATGTCATTCTATCTGGTATGTGACAATGCTCCCTCTTTTTCATTCACCTCACTTATGCAATGGGCCTTTGAAAACTAGGTAATCCTCAAATTCTCCTCTAATTATTATCCACAAGGAAACAAAGTAGTAGAGTCTACCAACAAAAAACTTAACTGCACTGATCCAACATCTCCTAGATGACAATCCCCGGGATTGGCACACACAATTGAAATATGCCCTATGGACCGACTGAGTGAGGATCAAGAACACTTTGGGGGCATCCCCATAGCAATTAGTGTATGGATTACAACCGGTCTTCCCTATGAACTTGAAAATCCCAATCTTGAGATTTATGGACCAATACATTGATGATATTAATTTTTTGTTAGTATTCAAACAAGTCTTTTGGTAAGCTTACACTGAAAGACAGTAAAGGTCAAACTGAAGATTAGATTGAGAGATCACCAAAAATGACTAAGTACAGAGAGAACCGATGACACAAGGTAGTTTGTAGACTGAAAACCACAATGCAGAGAGTTAAAGTGGAACCCGACAAAGAAACCCAAAATGAAAGTTATAGTTCAGACTGATGAAATAGATTCAATGCAATCGACAGTAAAAATTGAAGGACAGTCAAGCATGACTGAAAGACATAACTAAAAGTCAGTTGCAGCCCACAAAAAGTGGATCTAACTTCCACGTCAGATAAAGCAAGGGTATTCTATTTATAGGATATTTAATTGTTTTTAAATCCATTTCTTTAGGGACAAGAAACATTAATGTAAGTGTTTTAATCAGTCTAACTGATTTAAAGCACATAGACTAGGAGATCTAGGTGCAAGTTGTAAATGTAATCTTAGAGTTAGCATTGTTTTTATCATCAACTCAATGAAATCAATCCATCTATAAATATATGATGTAATAATTCATTAGAATGTGTGTGGAAGAGAGAGGAGAATAGAATGAGCACATCTATGGATTGAATTGAGAGTTTCAAGAACCAGAGCATAAAATGAAGAATTTGGTTAGCTGAACCAAGAACAGAGGAAATCGATAATCAGAGGTATTATTCAATCATAGTTAAGGTGATATTAGTATGTATATGAACTACATAGGATCTATATCAGAAATAGAAGATTTCAATTACCAGGTCAATTTGTAATTTTCTATCATTCTAACAAGTGAAGCAAAGTGTAAGAAATCATTTCAAGAAAGGTGGATTTAACAGTTCTATATCAAATCTCTTAATCGAGTGCACACTTAACAGTGTTGCTAAAATATTTTAATAGAGTAGACTTTAACAGGTCTCTGCCAATACTCCTAATAGGGTAGATCATCAGAAGTGATCAAAATTGTAAACCTTAACCGGCCCCTTCCATTCTACAGATAGTGAAATTTTATGGGTACCATCCCCACCGCAGTTTTTACTTCCTAACAGGAGTTTTCTGCAATATCATATCTTGTTTTATGTGTCAATTATGTTCATGAATGTTTCTATGAATGATTCATATGTTTATTAATGTTATGAATTGATATAACTCACACAAAGATAGTGTAGATCAGATGGAATGGCTATGCAATTGATTACTAAGGTTAATTGATTAAAGGATAAGAAAAAGTTTTAGAGGTACTAATTCACCCTCCTCTCTTAGTACTACTTCCCATTAAACTCAACAATTGGTATTAGAGCTAAGTCTCTTCTTGAAAAGCTTAAAGGATTAAGAGAAAAGATCATACAATGGAGAAGTACAAACTTGATAAGAATATTGAGAATAAAAAGATTGAGATATAGATGTTCTATGAATAGTATAAAGAAGCTAGAATCAAGATGAAAGAGCTATGGGATGAAAGGAAAGGAATGGCAACTCGAAGCAATGAAAAATATTATCAAGAAGAAGAGATTCTAGATTTCTTTGAGTATTCAGGATCAAATACAAGAAAAGCATCAGATACATCAGAAGAGAACTTCACAAATCTAAAGGAGATCAACCAACATCTGAGAGAGAAAATAAAGATGTTGTGAATTGGTCAAGAGACCTAGATGGTTAGAATGATTGATGTGATGAGTTATGCTAGACAAGATGAAACAGAAAGAACACTAGCTACTGATGACAGGAGGAAGATTATAGAGAAACTGCAAGAAAAGGAGTTAGAAATTCAAATACATGCAGAGCATCACCATGAGCTCACAAATCAAATCATTCTCACGAGTCAAGAAGAAAATAGAATGAATGTTGAACTCATTGAGAGAATATAGATTATTGGTGAACTAAGAGAAGAAAATGAAAAACTAAAGCATGAGGTTAGAATTCAGCAACATCATAATGAAGTTATTAGAAAGGCTGAAGAGAGCAATAAAAGAATGGATGATTTTCTAGAAGGAAAACAAAGAGTCAACAACAACAACGGTCTAGGATTTACTGAAAATGGAGAATCATCAAATCCAAAGAATGTTTATGAAAATCCAAGACCAAGAAAGCTTACATGCAAACACTATGGAAAGCAAGGTCACACAACAAATATGTGCAGAGGCAAAATGAAAGGTATTCCTAAATCCACACCTTCATTCATAAGATTATGTAATAAATGTAACAAGAAAGGACATAAGGCATATGAATGTAAGTCTAAGATAGAATAGCCAAGGAAGGAAACCTACATGGAAAAATACTATCCTACATGCAAGATGAATGGGCACACAAGTCTTGAATGCTGGAAAAATAAAAGGTAGTCATGGAAGCCAAAAGGTCAAGACACTCCATATCAACCAAAGCATATTGGTAATCAATATGTATGAGAGTACAATACATAGACAAATTGTAAAGCATGTGGAAGGTATTGTCACATTTCTGCAAACTATATGAGACTATGGACTAGAAAGTCTAGAGGATGGACTAACCCTAGAATGGCATGCTTACACTGTCATAAACTTGGTCATCCCAAAAAGGACTACAAAGACTAAATGAAAGAGACAAGCACATACCCCAATGGAAACACCATTGAAGATATCTAGAGGGATAGAGACAAGATGTGGAGAAAATCTTCAAGAAATGATGAAGCTGGAACGAGCAATGCAAATAATGACACCCCATCCAATGGATTTGGTGACATCACCAACCCCACCTAAGCAGAACAAGTAAGTATGGAACTGCATTAACCCTAAGCTATTACTTTACATCAATTCCATAATATGATGAAATAATTCCAAATTAAAATAAGATAGATGCATCATGGTTATACTTGTCAAAAAATGTAAAAACTATATCTTTGGGCATATATAGAAAAACCTATCAGTATATACTTGAAGCAAAGACTGCCTACATTTACCGAGAGACATTGGTTATAAGCAGAGTTGTTAGTATTGATCGACCCATGTCGGTAAACAAGCACATGAACAAGTTGTCTGTGTTACCAAAACCTATCGATAAAGGCTAAGTCAACTTTGAATGCTCAGAAATGTTGTAAGCATGACCAATGGTGATAAAGTCTTCACTGATGAACTTAGTCTTCAAACACTGATGAGTTGGTGAGCATTTATTACATGTATTTTAGGGCAATGGATATAAATATGGCATCAAAGTGACTCATTTGTCACAACACCTAGAGCAGAGTGAGCAAAGGCGATTTTGAGCAGAAAGAAACCAAGTTTCAAAGTGATCATGACTTGACCACCAAGCACTCCAAAATAGTTCCAAGATCTATGCAAACACAACAGTAAGTTCTACAGATCGATAACTCTGTTCTTTACACATTTACACAGAAGCCCTAATTTTTGAAAATGGCATCAACATCACGATCTATAAAAGCTAAGAAGGCTAAGAAGGATGAATTTGAACTCATCAAAAACAATGCATGTGAGGAACCCAAATATAAGATTCATCCAGAGGTTACCTCATAGCCCGATGACACTGGTGCGTTCTCACGTATACTAGCTAGGGTTTTTCTTGTTGAGGATGTTCGATCCTTCATACACTGCAAGATTGAAAAAATTAGAACGGTAGATATGGAAGAAGCTTACCAGAACCTTTGTAATGAAGATGGAACACTTAAGGATGAACACAAACACATTGAGGTAAAAGGGCTTACTAATGCCCTAAAGATTCCAAAGGTCTTCAAAACTGACTGTTTCAGTTAGTGCTAAGAAGAATGCACAATATTAAGTTATGGTTTGATGAAATGAAGGAATTCACCCGAGATGTCATCCATGCAGTCACCGGTTACCCCGTAATTGATAAAGTAAAGGTGCTCAAGCATCCATCGAAGGAAAAGACTGAAAATATGACTGGAGCCAAATGGGATGGGCGTGGACTAAAAGTGACAACCATAGCCGATGATGAAATTAAGTTTGGTGCATGTGTACTGGCTTACAAATTCTTCCAGGCTAGCATATTAAATAGTATTTCATCAGGTGGTGTGGATACAACTTACAAAATCATGAAGAAAGGTACACCATTAGACTTGTCTAAGCTACTCCTAAATTAGTTGAAATAAAATCTCAAGACAATCAAGAATGTAAATTCAAACACCTGTAAGTTTGGCTCATTAATCATGTGCATTTTCTTTTATTTTCAAGAAAAGTTCCCATCTGTTGGAGATGTAAAATGGGACAACACCAAGCTGGTAACTGCAAAAATCAATGAGCACATAGATGCTCTAGGAGATAATTTTGAAACTATCATGGATGAATACTTTAATGTATTCAAAGACCAAATGAAAAAGAGGGTAAGAATCCCCAAGAAACTCATCGAGAAATTTAAGAATGAGATATGCTTCATGGTCGACATAGATCGCACTTATATCAAACCTGTAGTAGAAATAATAGCATGGTTGCAACCATTGGAATATGAGATCAACATTGATCTTGCAACAAAGGCAATTGATGCCTTAATCAATGAGCCACTAGACAAAAAGCAACCAAGGTTTGGCACATATGAGGAGGCCAAGAAAAGAATTAAATTAGGCCTAGTAGTCAAAAAGATAGTGAAAAAGAAGGAAAAAATAGTAAAGAATCTCATGAAGATTCTATCTACAGAAGAGAAAGAAGCTGAGCAAGATGAAGAGATAGATCAGGAGGAGGAAATTGAAGAACATGTGTCTATCGGTAAAGATCAAGAAAAGACTGACTCAAAGGAAACAAAGTCAGACTCACCACCTCCTCCACCATCAAAGAGACCAAGAACTACAACTTCTTCAAGGACCAGAAGCTAAACATCCAAAGAATCTACTCCTTCACCGCTTAAGAAAGGAAAAGTCAGAATGTATAAGAGAAAAGCACCTGCACCGAAGAGAGGACAAAATAAGAAGGGTAGAGAATTCATTAGAACCTGAGAGGATATAGAGGATACTAAGCGAGATGAATCCTTAAAGGTAGAAATTGTCAAGGTAAAGGAGCCTGACACCATTGATGACATTTGTGTTTACATTGCAAATTCTGGATCTATTACTGATCCACATATTAGAAAATGGGGGAAACAAAATCAGGAAGATCAAAATAAAATTGAAGAAGCCATGATAGCTAAGGTGTATAACTTCAAATATGTACCCATACAATTTAAAGGAAGTTATGTAACATGGGAACTCTTGGATAGATTATCTGCCCACTGGAAATTTTCTTTGGCAAATGAGAAAGAAATTAGAGATAGTACTTGTCTCTCTAATGCTGCCTGAGTCAACAAAGGTAGAAATACATGAAATGATGGAGAAAGACAAGAAAGGATTCTCACAAAAGCTACGGGCATACAAATTTCTTGAAGGCAAGTTGATTGAACTTGAAAAGGATAGTCACAATAAATGTTGCAAGATCATGACTAGGCTAGTTGAGAAAGGCAGTCCCGACAAAGACCTTCAACAATAAGATGTTGAAAAGGAAGACAAAGATGATACATCCATTGAGCTGGATAAAGAGGAAGATGATACATTAGGGAATAAGAATGTAGATATGATAGATGAAATATGGGATGATACCACAAATGACAATGTTGTGGATACCAATGTCATCAACATTACCGATGACCCAAGAAAGGAAATCAATAAGGATGAAGATGTCACTATTGTAAAAGATACAACCGATGAACAAGACACAAAAATTCATGGAGTACAGGTGATCATTCCAGGAAAACTACCAATATTGATACAAGCTATCAATATCATGCAGGAATCAAGTAAATCACCTGACAAGGAAACTACAAAGGATGCAAGAAAAGAAGTAAATAAAGATAACACTGATGATCAGAAAAACATCAGAGATACTCAGAATGTAACTAACACTAGCACGGTTATAGAAGGAGATAAGGACAAAGATGTGGATACTTAAAAGAATGAGAACACCAAGGCAGATGATGTAAAGAACTAAAATGAAGGAGACAAATCAAAAGATGGAACTCCTGAGAAAAAAGACAAATGTGCTACCAATGATGCTAAGGTGAATGTAGAGACATCTGCAGACAGTCAATGAGCTAAAATCAATGAAAAGTAGAAGAAAGATGCACAAAAAGTCACATCATCAAGCACAACTAAAAAGGCTAAAAAATTAGCAATAGCACTACACTCCACTGATTCACAAAAGAATAAGAAGACAAAGAAGAACAATTTGGAGGTTACACTTGACGAAGTCATTGAAATACTGAAGTGTGACCCCACTACACTTGACATGGATGCACTACTAGAATATGGAGAGATATACCAAAGGAAGGCATTACAAGAAAAGCTAAATAAACAACATAAGGAATCAATGGTACTAGAGACAACATGAGACATTCTACACCAGATTGTACCAGATATTGATATTGATCAAAGAAAGCCCATAATTGATCAACTAGATATCCTCACTGATGCCATCACAAATCAAAATGTTGATGCTAAGAAAGCAGTTGAGGAGAGAGAAGAAATGAAGTATCAATAAAAGCTTCTAGAGAACATCAGCTAAGAAGTGGCTGAAAATAAGGTAAACCTGTCAGAATTCATATCAAAATTAGATCCCATTATATTTGAAGCTATAACCTTAATCCAAAAGCTAAGCACAATTGAAAATTTCACTCAAGAATATAGTGACAACATAGCTAAGCTGGATACAGATCTAGAAAATAGTGCTAGTAGCCTAACAACCGATGGAGAAAATGCAGTTAAATTGCATTATGAAAAGATCATTGAAGTAAAATGGTTAAGGCAAGAGCTATGGGAAGTAGAGACACAATTCAGAGAAGAAGAAACTGAGCTACAGGCTCAACTTCTTTCAAATCTCACACTGCTACAACAACATATCAGTTCTGCACGACAACTGATAGCAACTCCCGAGATGTCTATAGCCAACAACATCTATGATATGCATACCAAGATAACACTTGAGCAAATGACTCTAGACAACCTGAAGGAGCAATGGGATAAAATAATGGAAGACATGAAGTCTTCTCATTCACACATTTTTGATAAGCTCTAAGGTAATTGATCTTTGCCCTTAATATAAAATAAAGGGGGAAATGACACTTGTACAAAACATGTTATGTACATTTAGTAAAAATGGGCAAAAGGTAGATATGTATATGTATATTCATAAAAGGAAAATGATAAGAAGAAGGAAAATATATCATATGTATAGATATACCGGCATATACATAGGGGGAGTCATTAAATGACTAAGGATTATATATTGTATATACTTAACATTTTGTTAGTATTTTGTACATATTAGTTTTTGATACTAATGTCAAAGGGGGAGATTGATGACATTAATTTGTCATTATTATTCAAAAAAAACTTTTGGTAAGCTTACACTGAAAGATAGTAAAGGGAAAATTGAAGATCAGATTGGTAGATCACCAAAAACTACTAAGTACAGAGAGAACCAATGACACAAGGTAGTGTGTAAATTGAAAACCACAATGCAAAGAGTCAAAGTGGAACCCGACAGAGGAACCTGAAATGCAAGTTACAGTGTAGACCGATGAAACAGATTCAGTGCAACCGACATTAAAAACTAAAGGACAGTAAAGCATGATCGAAAGACAGAACTGAAAGTCAGTTATAGCACACAAAAAGTGGATCTGACTTCCATGTCAGATAAAGAAAGGGTGTTCTATTTATAGGATATTTAATTGTTTTTAAATCCATTTATTTAGGGACAAGAAACATTAATGTAAATGTTTTAATTATTCTAACTGATTTAAAGCCCATAGACTAGGAGATCTAGGTGCAAGTTGTAAACCTGATCTTAGAGTTAACATTGTTTTTATCATCAAATTGATGAAATGAATCCATCTATAAATAGATGATGTAATAATTTATTAGAATGTGTGTGGAAGAGAGAGGAGAATAGAATGAGCACATCTATGGATTGAATTAAGAGTTTCAAGAACCAGAGAAGAAAAATAAGAATTTGGTTAGTTGAACCAAGAACAGAGGAAACCGATAATCATATGTATTATTCAATCATAGTTAAGGTGATATTAGTATGTATATGAACTACATAGGATCTATATCAGAAATAGGAGATTGCACTTACCAAGTCAATTTGTAATTTTCTATCATTCTAACAAGTGAAGAAAAGTGTAAGAAATCCTTTTAAGAAAGGTGGATTTAACAGTCCTATATCAAATCTCTTAACTGAGTGCACACTTAACAGTTTTGCTAAAAGCTCTTAACAGAGTATACTTTAATAAGTCTCCACCAATACTCCTAATAGGGTAGACCATCAAAAGTGATCAAAATTGTAACCCTTAACCGGCCCCTTCCATTCTGCAGATAGTGAATTTTTGTGGGTACCATCCCCAACACAGTTTTTACTTCCTAACAAGAGTTTTCTACGATATCATATCTTGTTTTATGTGTCAATTATGTTCATGAATGTTTCTATGAATGATTCATATGTTTATTAATGTTATGAATTGATATAACTCACACAAAGATAGTATAGATCAGATGGAATGGATATGCAATTGATTACTAAGGTTAATTGATTAAAGGATAAGAAAAAGTTTTAGAGGTACTAATTCACCCCTCCCCTCTTAGTACTACTTCCCATTAAAACCAACATACATAGGAGGAAAGGATTGAGTACAAGTAAGACTTATGAACTTCCTCAACCTAGAGAAGAAGAGAACCTATGCCCTAGAGCATGTGTCAAAGCACTAGGCCATCATCAAGTGGTGGTTCAACAAGAGAGCCACCATTAAATCCTTTAGGATCTCTGACCTTTTCCTTAGGTGGTATAAGGTGAAAGAAAATTTAGGCAGCCACACCAAATTCCAAAAATTGTGGACAGGCCCTTATCAGATATCAGAGATCTTGGGAGAAAACACTTTTAGGATCATCACTTTAAATGCAGAGGTGACCCCATTTCTAGTCAATAGGAAATTTATCAATCATTAATTTGGATCCTAAGTGGGACTGCCTTCCATCCTTTGTATCATAGCCTTTTTCTTTCTATGTTTTTCTTTCCTTCATTTGTTTGTTTTCTCTGTCATCAGTCCTTTCCTCCATCCTTGGTCGCCTCCTTTTGTCGGGGCTCATTTTGGTTTGTGTCAAGTGTGTCTTGGATTCATTCCAAGTGGTCCCTAAATGGGAGTAGACATATTTATTATTCAAATTCTCCAAGGAAACATACATCACACAGAACACTCCAAAAGACAAAGTGGTGACATCTATCATTGACGAACAGGAAGATGCTTAAAGCTTGGTCATCCTAAATCACCAAAACACATTAAGAGATGACACCCAAGAACATTGGTTTCTCAAGTGTTTGTCAGTTGCAACCAACATTAGTGCATGGATTTGGGTACCCACCGATCCCAGAACCCAAGTCTAAATTAATGTGAAGGCAGTGAAAAAAAGAAAGAAATAGATGAAGAAAGAGAAGCAAGAGCACACAAAAAGAAAAGTGGCCCGAAGAGGTCACAAGTGTGAAATCTGGGTGGCACAGGCTACCTGTTGCTCAAATCAATTAAAACTAAAGTATGAACCTAAATGCATGGAATAAATATACATCCAAATTATGGTACGTTTCATGCACCTAGAAGAAAATAAGAACAACTATCCAAAGAATAGAACTCTTAAGAAAAGGCTATAGCCTAGCAGAAAAAAAAAACTAGGGTGACTATGAAAACTTCTACCAGGGATATGAACACCCGACTGGCAGTAGAGAAAGGTTATACTTGGGATTTGAGGAAAATTTTTTTAGGGCTATGGACGCCTAACTAGAAACAAAGCTCTTTTCACGAAGCCCTGGTCTACATGGCGAAGGTTGGTAATAGCTGATGAACATTAAGGTTACCACAATCGAAGGTCAAGGAATGAACAAAAGTAAACACAGACTAGGAGACCAACATAAAATTGAGAATTGAAAGTCATTAAAAGATCATCAACACATACATCTCTTGGTTTTTGTTCCACTACAAATTTACAACCCAGAAGAGTCTTGATGATCAAAAATACCTTGCTCATTCCTCCTTTTTTGTTGGGGCTATTTTTTGTGGGTCCACAACACACACCCTATTTTGGTCCTTTGACCATGGGGACCCCTCTCTTTTTTTTATGTTTTGGTTTTTTGACTCTACCCCTCTCCCGGTTCCTCACAAGTGGGACTCTAAATGGGCCTGTTGAGCCAAGTCAAAATATTTTTTGCCTTTTCACCCTTTCGGCATTTCAGAGGACCTAGAGTCCTCTGAAATTATGAAATGGATGAAAGGCCAAAGCCCATCCCTTTTGGTGTTTTGGCCTCCAAAACACCAAAAAGGCTGAAGGACCAAAGCTTCAGACCTTTCATAGTTTCAAACCCCAAAACACTGAAAGGTGGTGACATCGTCCATGAGCTATATAAGGGCTTGAGCCCTACGTGATTCTTCTCTTTTCATTTTCTATCCTTTGCATCTTCCTTTCTCCCACATGCTCATCATTACAATGCCCTCTCTCTTTTGTGGTCGTGTTCTCTTCACCTTCATCATCCTCCACCCCTCGAACTCCAAAGGTAGGGTTTTTCTTATTGTCTAGTTGTGTTTTTCCTCCACTGGTTAGGTTAGGGTTTTGTGTTTTTTTTCCCAATCCCATGTGCTTCCACCCAAGTCTTTAGAGTTTGTGCCCTTGGGCTTGCAAGGGAGGCTCCCTCTCATTTTTTAGTTTTTCCCTATTTCATTTTGTCCCCTAGGGTTTCCCATCTCGCAACCATGTCGCAGGTTTTTGGCCTCTGAAAAGCTGAAAACCTTCCACCTTGAAAACTAATGCCAATTCCTTTTGGCTTCTTGATGATGTCAACATTTCAGACCCTCAAGATGTCCAAAATTCCTGAAATGCTGAAAGGACCAAAACTTTGAATGGTTGTCTTCCATCTACGAATTTTGGACATTCAAAGTCTGAGATTCTGTTTAGGCTTTTGCACCCTGAAAGTCTGAAAGGTTTTGTTCCTCGTTGCTTTTTCCTTTCACACTTTTATCCCTTTCAAACCCCGACCCAGTTTTTGGCGTCCAAAATCTTGAAAAAGGCCAAAAGTGCAAAATCTGCATTTCTAGCTACTTAAAGAGCTTTCCACTTCTGTTTTCTAGATTAAATTAGTTTTTTCATATTTTTAGAGCTTCCTTTTCAATAAAACACTGATACTTGCACTTTTATCATAGGAATGTCTGAGAAACAAAAATATCCAATGAAGTACCTAAACAAGGAAAATCATCCCCTTTCAAAGATTGGAAATAAACACATAGAAATCATAGAAACCAACATCGATAACATGGACACGGATGAGTTCTTGGTAAGATTCTCCTAACCAGTAGGAATATCCAAAGACTACACTTCACTAGTAGCCCACCCAATGGGTTTCTCCTCATCTGAGTGGACCATGACTCTTTCAAACTATTACATTCTAGATGAAAGAGTGATCAGAAACACAGAAGGACAGGTAGTACTGGACATAAGGCTAGACGTCATAGAAGAGGTCTTCCACCTCCATAAGGGTATAGACAAGTTCTGTGACTTTTTCATTGCAAAGGGCCTCAGATGGTTCACAAACAAAGGTGAAGAGACATACAAGATGATGAATAACAATTACCTCAAGCAACCACTTCTGAAAAACAAGTTGGATAAGACAGACCTCAGGAGGGGGTATTTGAAAGATGACATACAGGAATCGGTAATATTATTAAGAAAAGTGTATGGACTATCTCAGTTCATCCAACTTGAGGATTAGATGATCCTCCTGATAGAGAAGATCAGAGGCCGCAAGTCCAGGTTCGATTGGGAAACTATTATTAGTGACAGATTGGATGAACAACTAACCACGGTGAGACATAACCCCAAATTCTATATGAGTACATACATAGTGTACTTATTAGCCACACGGGTATATTATCTAGGGATGAATAAGAGGGGGAACATCAATCACTAGAATTCATGACCCCATTTTTTATATCCATAGTTGGTAAGAAGGGAAAATATGCCAAAGGATACCCTAGATTATAGAATAGTAAATGATGCCTTCATTTTTGCATTCATCTGATCTATTGAAGGTGACTTTGTGAAGAGGATGTTGTAAGAAGAAGTTTCCAAGGTGAGGGCCATTGGGGCCTATTACATACATTTCAAAACATTCACATATATCCATGTGGTATCATCTACTTTAAACCCGAATAAGTTTCCCAGGTACCCATCTAACTGGGTGATTTCTTTAGAAATGGCCAGGCAGCTCACAGATGCCTATGAGCATATAAATCACAATCAGAAGCATTGTTGGGACTTCCCTATTCTTCTGGGCCCCTACACACTCCAAGATGTGAAGGTTTGCAAATCATTTTCCTTTAAGTGGGATGAGTGCCCACTTCAACTTTAGAGAAGAGTCTGGCCCAGGTTCGACCCAATAGGTACATACAACCACATTATTAGAAAATTCTATATTCATGAACCACACCCTTAAGATCACTCGGTAAATTGTGTAGACAATCATGAGGTCAGAATCAAGGACTATTGCAGGATGTCCCTTACCCTTGAAAAGGAGACCTTGAAGACCCCAATTCCCCCAAAGGTTTGGGAAAATGATTCAGATAGGGTGCTAGAGGAAATTTATACTTTGGATAAAATATAATACATGCCCATTATGAACATAGAAATATATAAGGATGAGAATGATGACATTGAATTATGAGATAAAAATGTAATCCAAACAACCAAAACATGGATCAAATTGCCTTATAAGATGGATACAATCCCAGTGAAGACATTGATGGATCCAACCAAGAAGGTAGATAAGCAATGTGAGGAGAAGTATACAGTGCCCCAGTATATGAAAGAACCACCATAGAAGCCAAGCACAATTTATGGCCATGAACGTGCAGAAGAGTATGGTTCAAATCCAAGGCACAAATATCCAAAAAATAGAATGATTGGACAAATATATCTTCTAGTGGGATCATCATAGGCCCCACAATACGAAGGCCCATCCACTTCTGGCCAATATCCTCCTACCACCAAAAAGGGGAAGAAAATGTATAAAAGGACAAGAGCTTCTGCATCTCCACAACTGGAAACCTTACAAGAGGATCTAGAAGAAGAAGATTTACCTTTGGTCAAAAGGATAGGATCTCAGAAGAGGAAGGAAAAGGAGACTTCTATAGAACACATAGAAGATCCTAAAGAGAGGGATAATCCATTGGATGCCTTCGGCTCAGATGATTTCCAAATATCTAATTTTGAAGGCCTGGAAGGATTTGAAGACCAGGAAAAGGACACACCTGATTCAATAATAGGGTTTGACATGGGATCTCCTACACTTATCCAACCGCATGTGGTTCTCACTCCACCTCTGGCCTAGTTCACCAATCTAGCACTAAACGTGCCAATCACAGGGATAAGCTCCAACACAAGCCAAGGGCCTGAATCAAGATGCCCTAGCAGCTCAGAACATAACAAGGGATAGAGCCATAGGAGAAAGTTCTGCTTCCACTCTACCACCTCATTTTACCATTCCACCAACCTCTTTCACACCTCCAATTCCCACTCATCCACCTTCTCTCCTAACTCCAACGCTGAATCCACCTCCTTCAACTTCTACTCTCCCACCTCCCATTCTAACTCTTCCTATTCCTACTCTACCACTCATAGTGCCTATTCCTACTCTGCCACTCATAGTTCCAACACCTACCCCACATCCATCTATGCCCCTACCATGATTCATCTTGAATCCTAAGGGGTCAATAAGAACATAAGCCATTTCACCTTTTACAACCACACTAGAGGCCATGATTGGCCTCAATACAAAAGTGTTGATCAATTCCTCAGGGGATGAGGGCCAAGGTGAGGATGGATAAGATAGGGTAGCAGAGGAAAACATGGGAGGAGAAGGAAGTGGAGAAGGATAAGGTCATGAAGAAGAAGTGAATGAGGGAGATGATAAATAGGAGGGGAACATGATAAAGAATCAGAGGAGCAATCGACCTCGGGGTCACAAAACTTGGCATCAATCCTACACATTGCCCCATATGAGTAGTCACTACCTTTAGTATACCTACTTGGTTTACTAAAGAGATTCGGACTCAGGAGAGGACTTACATTGATGAGGAAGAAGGGGAAGACACAAGTATGGCATCCTTAGGGAAATCCTTCCACCAAATAGAGGTAAGCATACCAGCTAGGACAATGTCCTATGTCACCAAAGACACTAGGGGTCATTGGAAGGCACAAGTAGAAAATCCTTCTGTTAGCACTTCTCAAACACAAGAGACCCTTGAAGATTACACACTTGAAGAAGTAGACTTGGGTGAACCTACAAGGGAAGGAAACAAGACATTGGAAGCTTTAGGGCTCAAGCACGCTCTTGGATTCATGAGAAAGGATGAGGAAACCATAAAGTCCTTAATAGAGAATAATGATGCTTTAAAAAATTTCATTCATAAAATGGTAGGTCCTATTGATCCAAGTTTCCTAGAGGCCTCATTACAGACTATATTAGAAAAGAGGGCCACCCTAGACTTATTGGCAGGTTTGACCCTTCCTTCATCCAAGAAAGTGCGAACTGGAAAAATGACTTTGAACAATATGGAGAAGAGGTCGTCAAACTGGTGTTTAAGCCTTTCTAATTCATCTTGGTTGTGAAACCACCTAGATTTGGTCTGCTCTAACCATAGACCCTATTTTCCCTAAGTGTGATCATACCCCCAATTATGTCCAATCGACCCTATTACTGCTTGGCATAATTCATTCGAATCAGATTTAATGTCCTAGGTGATTTTTATCACTAAATTATATTAACTACTTTAGCCATACAATTCAAATCAATACAAACCAATAAAAAATAAACCAAATTCAAAACCTGGCTATAGTATTTAATCATAAAGGAATTAAATAAAATCCTAAATCGATTTCTCACTTGAAAAAAGAAACAATCCCCTAGCCTAATTAATTTAATTAAATTGGCTATAGTCCTATTGATTATTAAAAATCATTTAAAAGCTTAAATAATTGATATTCCTATTTTTGAATGAATTAAATAAGTTTAATTCATTTCATTAATATTCCTCTAAACCCCAATCTAACCCACCTCAACCACTTTAACTTTGGGTTCAAACTCATCCGAACCTATTCCCCCCATGCTAAGCCTAATCCTAATCTTAATCCTATCCTAACCCACATCCTAATGTTGTCACATTCCTAATTTTATGATTAGGAACTCAACCCACTTGAGAAAGTCAACTTTCTCTAGCTTGACTCCCTCTAATTCAAATCAAGATCAAATCAAGATCAAGATCAAGATCAAATCAAATCAAATAAAATGATTTTTTTAGCTCAAATCACTCCTAATTTCTTCTATAAATAGAATGAGTTTTAAGCTCACTTGGCCCTGAACTTGGAAGTATTTTATTGTATTGTTGCAATTCTCCTAATTTTGAAGAGTTGATAAGCATCCTTATGCGGCCCATATTTAGAGAATTGAAGGACCAATCTCATGTTGCTCATGTTTTAGGGATTTGCATAGTGCTTTCTAGCTTATTTCTTAGTCATATTGTTATACTCTTAATTTCTAGAGCTAGAATGCATGTTTTTGAATCATTTAGATTAATTTTCATTTGAATCTTCAATTCTTAGGTTGTATTTGTCACTGGAATATGCATAATCTGAGGGCTATTATGTCATTTTTCATGCTCCTCCTAGATAGGAAGCAATAGATCAATTTTGGTGATTGCTATGTTTGCTAACTCCTTGTTTTCACTAATGCAATGATTTATTAAAGTGTTGTGTCTCTTAGCAGGTACAAAAATCACACACATATCTCTGGCGCCCACCATGGGGCCCACTTCATAGGTTCCTTTTCATTTTTTTGCTTGCAAACTAACCCTCTAAGCTAATGTGTTTTTGTTGTTTGAGTATGTTTTGCAAGCTCTTATTTTCTTTTGTAGGTTGAAAAAGGCAAGAAGACTATATTCCTTCTATCTTCTTTCTACTTTCTCTCTATTACGCTTCCATGAATACCATTGATACACAAACAGGTCTACAGTCAACAAAAGTCAAAGTCAACAAAATTCAAAGTCAATAAAAGTCAAAAGTCAACAAAAGTCAAAAGTCAACAAAAGTTAAAAGTCAACAAAATTCAAAAGTCAACATTTCTTTTTCAGGCTTAAAATGAACATGCACAAAATCTCAGATTTTACTGGTTTTTGAAATTGTAATTTGAGAAGTCTAACCATTAATCTTTGGATGTTTTCTGTCTTTGTCCTTTAAACAGCTTAACTCCCATTTGTAGATTACTGTTGGAGACTAAAAATTAGAAAAGAACTATTAACTTGTGGGTTTGCAAGTGGCCAATCCCCCGTCTTGACTTCTATTTTGTTATTCTTTCAAACTAAAGACATTTTCTAATCACTTAATAAATCAACCAGGGGATTATGCTCTTTTCCTTCAAGGAAAATCAGAAACTCAGAAGTTCATTTAAGATTTGAGAGGAATTTGGGGTAAATAAACAAAGCAAACTCATCATTTAATTCATTTGGGAAAAGTAATTGAACAACACAAGTCACCTAACTTTTGTGGGATAAATGAACTTCATTGTCTAATTTGGGATTTGTAATTGAACAAGAAAAGAACTAAAAATTGCGGTCAAAGAACAAACAACCTTTGCTTTCAAGTACTTGTATTTTCATTAAACTAGGAATATCTAAATCAGGCTCAACATAGCTTGAGGGAATGAACCTTTGACTGAAGTGTTTTGGGAGAAAACAACATGGACTAGGAGAGTATGCTCTTCTTCTTTCAAAGAATCAGAAATGTAGAAATCCTAAGATTGCCAATCCTTTGTATGCTTATTAAACGGTAGAGGGCCTGCCGGTTAAGGAAAACATCTCCTGGGAATGACCCAAGTGAGGAAAGGTTTTACGCCAACCCTTCCAACTCACTATAAATTATTGCTTCCTTGTAGGCTAAAGCCTCGGAAGATGGAGCCGGTTTTGTTCATGGAATTTTGACATCATTCCTTGAACATGCTTGGGTATGTGTATAGTGGAGCCGCTTGAATATTTCTTGCAAGACTACACATATTCAGGTACTCATAGGACTATACACCTCAATTTTTCCTTGTGCAATTCTATGGGGGACGGTTTCCAATAGATTGCCTAATAATAGACAACATTTCAACTGAAAGAATTCCTGATTCATCCCCGAAAGGGTGATAATCTTTGTGTAAGGAAAAAAGTAATTGCCCCAAGACACTCATCATATCATTCCCTCACTTGCATTTGGAGTCAGCTAATACAGCATCATGAATGGAGCCATTGCGTTCTTGGTGATGGATGTATTCAGATTAGCATTTGAGTGTGTACCTGAGTCAATGAGAAAAGATTTTCATCCTCCACCTAGAGAATAGGAAAAAGATGAGTGTCTGTTTCACCCTCCTAACAATGCAAATTTGTTTGACGTGCTTGCAAAATCATTAAAAAGATAAACTCTTCAAATAAAGCAACAAAATTCAAACCTTGGTCTACATGTGTTTTTCAATCATTGAAAAATCTCAAAAACATGATCTTCAAACTTCACGCACTTTCAAAATGAAACTGACAACATTTGAACAGTCGAAACTTGCATCATTGCCTCTCAAAGGAAGATATTTTATCTTTGACCCCCTTTTGACTCTTTAGTATGTCCTTATTGCTTCTTTTGGTCTCAATGTGGCTATATCAAAAACTTTTTCAGACATCTACCTTGCATGTCCCGTTGGACTCTTATAATCTGTCTCAATACGTGTGGTCTACCCACTTTTTACAACAACTTGGTTCCCAACTCACTATCAAGGCATTCTAATCCTCTGATGCTGGAATCATTTACTTCCACCCAAACAAAAACAACACTTCTACCTAGACACACTCACTTGAACGATTTGAGACTCTACCTGACACTATTGGGAAACGTTGACAAAAGTTGAGACATAACCACATGGTTAACACAAGAAGCAACAAGTACACATCTAAAGGATTGGAAGTACCTCCTAAATCAACACACTTTCTAGGAGAAACATCTCATAGTTCCGTACTTGATCTAGACTCTCCACAAATGGATAGAAACACTTGTGAATGGAGTGCAGCTTTTGAAGAATATGACAATAGAAAGAGTTAAAAGCATGAAGATCTAGATGAGAATGAAGAAACCACCTTTGAATGTGATCCATTTCGAATGGATAGTGAGGGGGAGATCCCTAAAGATGATTATGAAAAACTCAAATAGAGTAAGAGGCTCCACAAGATATTGGAAAGGATAATTGATTAAAATAAAGAGAAATATTTCCTCCATCTAGCGTCCATGGGTGTCAAATTACCTAAGGATTACGATGTGGAACAACTCAAAGAAAAGGAAGTACCAACTCCTATATCTATCCTTTCCAAATAGCTAACATTGATGCAAACAGAGCTTACAAACCTCAAACAAGAGAAGGCTAAACCGAAAACAAAATACTCTTTGGATGCCATTTGTCCATTTCCTTTTAATAAGAGTATCACTATGATCCCGTTTCCTCCCAACGTGGCAAGACCAAAATATGACAAGTACATGGGAGAAACTGACCCACATGACCATGTGAGGGAATTTTGTTCTTTGAGCATAGAATACATGCATGAACCTGCATACCTCATGTGAATCTTTCCATGAAGCCTAGGAGGTAATGCCATGGAGTGGTTCTCAAAACTGAATCCGAAGGTCAAAACATTCAAGGAGTTAATTCAACAATTCATCCAACATTACTCCTACAACATCCAACATGATGTGACTATGATGGACCTATGTAATACCAAATAGAGAACTGGTGAATCATTTACACACTTCCTACAAAGGTGGAGGAAGATCTTTGCACGATGTTCAAGGGCCATTCCTGAAATAGAGAAGATGGAGATCTTTGTTAATAATCTGGTGCCCAAATCAAACTATGCATTACAAATGCAAGACTCACCAAGCCTTGACATAATGATTAAGAATGCCCTCTGTATTGAGGAAGTCATGGTCAAAAGAGGGGAGATCACTCTTCAAGGTGAAAAAAAATCAAACCACTCCAACTCCAAGCCTAAATGGTGGAAGAAAAACAAGAATGTTGTCAACGATGGTATAGTAGATGCATCCAATGTTGGTCCTAAACCTGGAGTATTCAACCTAACCAACAGTATGCAAGCGAGCAAGGATTCCTAGGTAACAACTCCCATACCCAAAACAAAAAATGATAATGACAAGGGACAATCATGGACTCCCAAACCTCATAGAACATTCACTCCTTTGGGAGAACCTCTTGAGACTATTCTCAAAACACTTCTGGATAACAAAGTTCTCACTATCCTAGATTCCAAACTATGGGAACCAATGGTCAAACCTAGATGGTGGGATGATAACTCCTACTATGTCTTTCACAAGAACAAAGGACACAAGACTAACAATTGCCTTAAGCTTAAGCATGTCATTCAAGACCTCATTGAAGGAGGAAATATCAAAGTAGTTGGTCACACTACCAATGAAGATCATACTGCATTCAATAAACCCTTTACTAACTATGACAAAGGAGAAACATCTAAAGGGAAAGGTAACGAAGTCAACTACACCTATTCCAAAAATGACAATGTGATCAATATGCTCGACATTAAGATTGAGTCAATCAATGTGGTCACAATCAAAGGTATCTCATTCCACTAAAATGTTGTAACACGGAGCCAAGCATAGGTCACAATTAAAGGACCCCCAAAACTAGCATCAACATCCAAGGTTCCTATCATTAGTATTCCCAAACCAGTAGAAAAACATGTGGTTACTATCCCTAGAGAAAAATATAACTTGGTAGACCAATTGCAACGAACCTCTGCCAAAATTTTCATTTTTGAGTTTCTCAAAATATCCACAGTACATAGGGAAATCCTAGAATAGTCTCTACATGTTGCTAACGTCCCAAAGGATATTGATATAGACAAACTCCAAGCAATGGTCAATCACATCTTAGCGCCACATTACCTCTCCTTTTCTGAAGAGGATGATAATTCATTGACACATCCACATAATCAACCCCTCCATATTGAAGTCCTTATTCATAAGTCCTGTGTTAGATGCATGTTGATAGATGGAGGCATAGGATTGAATATTTGTACACTTGATCTAATCAAGAGACTGGGTCTCTCAGAACAAACAATTTACTCTAGAAGAAAAATAACTATCAAAGCTTATGATGAGGAAGAAAGATCCTCCAGAGGTCTTATTGTTCTATCTATCAGAGTTGGTCCAATCAAGAGGAACTTCACATGTCAGGTACTGGATCTACCCTTTCCCTACAATATCCTGTTAGGGAGACCATGGATTCATGAAATACAAGCTGTACCATCTACTTACCACCAGTGCATAAATTTCCCACATAATGGAGTGGAAGTGACGATTCCTGCAGATGCTAACTACACTTGTAATAATATCAAAGTTGTTAGCATGATCTCGCATAACAAGGAGGCTATTGACACAATTAATCCTGAAAATACCAAGGAAATGGTTATGAAGAGTTTTGGCAAAACCTTAAAACTTGAAGAAACAAGTATGGAAGAGTACAAGCTGGACCTGACTCCCTCACTGACAAAACTTCTTGTGTCACCAAGGTTCTATGGAAAACCTTCCTTGACATTCACACCTACAATGTCCAAGGAGCCTGAAGTACACAAAGAAACTAGAATGGTAAAGGAATCCACATATTCTTTAGATAATACAGAAGAACAGACAGTCTTGGACTGGCTTTACAAAGGAGAACTAGTAGAAACTGAGGTCAAACATGTAAAGATATCCCCAGAATAGTATGGCAAGGGATATGATTTCCTCAAAAAAATGGGATACAAAGGAAAATGACCTCTAAATGACACAATATGAGGGCTTATTGAGCCTATACCCATGGAGTTCCAAAATACCAGAGACAAGAAAGGACTAGGTTTTAATACTAAAACTGATAAACCCATTTCAAAAGGGAGTCTACACTCAGATAAAGGGAGTTATGAAATAGATGAACTAGAGCAGTGGTCCTATGAAAGATTATTACATGTTGGCACAGAGGATCCCAACTACCAAGGAGAACACTATATACCCAGCTTTGAGGTACCGCAATATCTTCACACCCCATTGTTAGCACAACCTCCCATTCAAGAGGTAGGAGACACCATAGAAATAATTACTCAAGAGACACCCCGACAACAGGATTTACATCCTAACTAGGGGAAATTGGTCACAATTTCACATGTGCTTGATCTACCCTAATTTGATGCATAGGTAGATAACTAGGTACATTAGATAACCATTTCTGAATGCTTAAATAGATCTGATGATGAGGTCATGGACTCTGATGATTATGAATGGGAAGAGCTATCTGTCGCCATTGAAGATATTGGAATAGATACAATTCACATGTTTGTGGCACTCTTAGCTCCTCATAAACAGTCTAACACTACTCCCAATAACACTGATAATCCTAAAGTAGAAGAAGGGTTCCCTCCCCCGATCATTAATGAAGAAACTGGTGATTACATAATTCTAGAGGAATTTCATAGGCTCCAAGCAAGAAGTCTCCTTTTACAGAGAGATGATGATGAGATTTTTACTGATAGGTCACTAGAGTTTGGTCTGCATATAACTAAAAATGACCCTTTTAATGATGACCTCACTCTTATTGATCTAAATATCAAACAAATTGACTTAATAGACCGTGTCATGTCGGTTAATGGTCTTGATGCTAACACAATGTTGTCCTTCTCAAAGACTAACTCCCTAACATTGGTACTTACAGACCTAATTGATTGGACTGAAACAAATCCTATCCTCAACTTTTCTAATGACCACACCCTAGCTTGTTATCTCAATTCTTGTGAACATTACCCTTCTTCCACCAATGCAAGGAGTGAGAACATGTCACAGGAGGATATCAGGCTTCTCAGTCAAAAACTGAAAATTAAAAAGAAAGAGAGGATTGATGGTGAAAACCACTCTATGGCAGTATCAGATCACAAAATAGTAAAGAAAAAAGATGTATCCAATGGTGAAAACCTCTTAGAGGCATCAAAGGATGAGACTCTTGAAGTACTAATTGAACCAACACAGCCATTAAATTTGGGCACTATTGAAAATCCTCAAATAGTCCACCTTGCCCAATCTTTATTAGAAGAGGAGAAGACACAGTTCACAGAGTTCCTGAAAGAGAAGAAAATCAACTTTGCATGGTCTTATACCGATATGCCTAGTCTAGATCCTAATCTAATCATGCGTCACTTATCTATAGCTCACAGGATCAAGCTCATGAAACAAAAACTTAGAAACATGCATCCTCATGTTTCATTATTAGTAAAAGCAGAGCTGGAGAAGTTGTTAAAAGCTGGATTTATCCGAGTCATTGCCTATGTAGGGTGGATCTCCAATGTGGTCCCTATGTCTAAAATTGATAAATCTATTAGGATCTATACGGACTTCAGAGACTTGAATAAATCCTGTCCAAAAGATGACTTCCCTCTACCTAACATTGACATGATCATAGACCTCATAGCAGGCTACCAGATGCATTCTTTAATGGATGGATTCTTGAGCTATAATCAAATCAAAATTGCCCCTAAGGATTAAGAGAAAATTGCATTTACATGTGCATGGGGCACCTTTTTCTAGAACATCATGCCATTTGGATTAAAGGATGCCGGTGCAACATATCAAAGAGCCATGATGACTATATTTCATGACATGATGCACAAGAACATGGAGGACTACGTGGATGACACATTGGCTAAATCCAAAGAAAGAGGTACTCACATTGCTGACTTAAGATAGATCTTAGATCATATGGAATAGTTCCAACTCAGGCTTAACCCAAATAAATGTGCCTTTGGGGTCCAATCAGGGAAGCTCCTAGGATTCATAGTATCAGCAAAAGGAATTGAGGTAGACCTCGCTAAAGTTAAGGCTATACTAGAGATTGCTCCTCCATGCAACATCAGTCAAATGAGGACATTGCAAGGGAGACTTCAATCAATTAGGAGATTCATGTCCCAACTTGTAGATAGGGCATAGCCCTTTACTAAATTACTACATTAAGGGGTTACCTTCAAATGGGACGAACACTGTGAAGAAAACTTCAGAGAATTGAAAGGATACCTAGCTACTCCTCCTATTCTTATGGCACCTATTCATGGAAAGCCCTTACTCTTATACATTTCAACTACAACTACATCCTTAGGTGTATTTCTAGCACTAGAAGATGAAACAAAGAAATAAATAGCTATCTACTACATTAGTAGAACACTGGTCGCCTACGAGCTCAATTATAGCATTATTGAAAAAGCATGCTTAGCAGTCATCTTCGCATCACAAAAATTGAGGCACTACATGCTCTCTCATATAGTGAATCTCATTGCTAAAATTGATCCTCTAAAGTACCTTTTGAGAAGAACAACATTAACAGGATGTTTGGAAAATGGGTCCTGATTCTAAGTGAGTTTGACATTGAATATGTTGAATGGAGAGCTATCAAAGGATAGGTCCTTGTAGATCAATTGGCTGATTCACCACTCTAGGATGATGAAACTTTAATAATTGAATTCCATGATGAAACAATCATGCATCTAACTGAATATCCATGGAAGATGTACTTTGACGGTTCATTCACTCAAAAGGGCTCTTGAGCAGGGGTTCTATTCATAATGCCTCAAGGCTACAAGATTCCCAAATCTTACAAATTGATGTTTCCATGCACCAACAATATTTCAGAATATGAAGCATTAGTAAACGGTCTTAAGCTCGCCATGGAGTGGAAAATTGTAGAGTTACATGTGTATGGTGACTCCCAACTAATTATCAATTAGGTCAATGGGGAGTATTAAATGAAAGATGAGAAGTTGATGCCCTACAAGCAACTAGTTGATGAACTGAAGAAGTACTTTGTCTTCATCACATTCCAGCAGAGACCAAGATTAGAGAACAAAGTTGCAGATGCTATGGCTATCTTGGCGTCCATGTTAAAACTGGAAGAACATCAATTCCACTATGACTTCTTGGTGGAATAACTATCCTATCTATCCTTTGATACCCCTAAATACCAGGTAATATGTGCTTTGAATGCCCGAGACCAATCTTGGTATGATAATATCATTGCTTACCTTTCTAACCACACCATCCCTACCAATCTATCCAGAAATGAGAAAAGATCCATGATTAGGACAACATCACGTTACGTCCTCATCACTAACAACCTATATCGACGAGGTCTCTATGGTGCACTTCTTAGGTGTTTAGAACATGAAGAGTCTGATCTAGCATTAAAAGAAGTTCACGAAGGTGTATGTGGATCACACTTGAACGACTTTTCATTAGCAAAGAAACTTCTCAGAGTAGGCTATTACTGGCCTACCATGGAAAGAGATGCTATTCAGTTTTCTAAAGCATGTCTTAAATGTCAGACACATGGAAATCTTATCCATGCTCCTGCCAGAGAAATTATACCTTTCATTACACATTGGCCATTTCAGCGATGGGCCTTTGACTTGGTTGGACAAATACATCCCAACTCTTCAAATGGACACAAGTTCATCATTACGGCCACTGAGTATTTCACAAAGTGGGTCGAGGTCATGCTGCTAATCAAAACCACTAGCAAATAGGTGGCTATGTTCATTCTAAACTAAATTATTTGTAGATATGGGATACCCTCTTCAATTGTAACAGACAATGGGGGCCAATTTAAAAATCGAGACATTGATGACCTTTGTGAACAGTTCCATATTACTCAACATTTCTCCTCAATCTATTACCATCAAGGTAATGGACAAGCTAAGGCATCTAATAAAAATATTCTAAAAATCCTACATAGAACTGTGAGTAAGTCTGGCAGAGACTGGCATCTACAACTCAATCTGGTACTATGGGCCTACAGAACAAGAATCTGAACACCTACTGGAGCCACACCATTTACTTTGGTCTATGGCACTGAAGTAGTACTACCTATTGAGGTTGAAATCCCATCTTTGTAGATATCTTTACAAGGTCTTGTTACTGATGAGTAGTACCGCATAGATAGGGTAAATTCTTTGGACCTACTAGATGAGCGCAAACAACATGCATTCAATCACCTCAAAGTGTATCAAGTGTGAGTGTATATTTGTGCACCTATTATCTGTAACACAACACTTCAATAAGTCATTATGTTAGTGAAAAACAAGGGTTAAAGAGCATATAAACCATAACATTGACTTATTGCTTTCTAACTAGGATGAGTGTAGCATATAACATAAAAGCCCTCAGATTTATGCTAAATACCAGTGACATAAAGAACCTAGCATGAAAGATTTAGTTTAAAACAAGCTAATATTCAATGAACAATGCATATTAGCCTAAAAATGGACATTCTAACAATGTATGAGCATAAACTATGAAATGAAGCATGAGTCTAAGTCTATTCCAACAGCATAACAATGCATTTACAATATGGGATGAAGGATTCTTTGCTCTCAAAAATGGATTCTATTTATAGAAGAATGGGATAGAGAGAGGGGAGACAAGGCTCATTAATGAGTTGAGGGACTCATTAATGGTGGTGTAAGAGCCATTAATGCCTTGGGAATTAATGAGGCATGAAGGAGACATGGGCTTAAGGAATCTTCATTAATGAGGCATTAATGAAAGCCTTAAAGAAGCATGGGAAGGGTGTAAGAGGGTGGCTTGAGAAGGGGGACTTGAGAAAGGAATCTTGAGATTCCTTGACTTTCTCAAGTGGGTGGAGTTGTCAATCATTCCCTAATGGAATGTGACAACATTAGGAAGTGGATTAGGGTAGAATTAGGATTAGGATTAGATTAGCAAGGGTGAATGGGTTGAGAAGGGTTAGAACCCAGGATAGAAGTGGTTGAGATAGGTTAGGTTGGGGTCTAAAGGAATAATAACTAAAGGAATTAAACTTATTTAATTCATTCAAAAATAAGAATTTAATTATTTAAATAATTTAATTGCTTTTTAATAATTAAGGGGACTATAGCCATTTTAATTAAATTAAATAGGCTAGGGGAATGGATTAATTGCAAGTGGTTAATTCATTTAGGGATTTATTTAATTCCTTTATTATTAAATATTATAGCCATGTTTGAATTTGATTTGATTTAATTGGTTTAAATTGATTTGAATTGTTTGGCTACAATAGTTAATATAATTCAGTGATAAAAATCACCTAGGACATTAAATTAATTTGAAGAATTATGCCAAGCAGTAATAGAGTCATTTGGACATAATCAAGGGTATGATCACACTTAGCGAAAATAGGATCCATAGTTGGAAAAGACCAAATTCAGGTGGTTACATTTGTCCCTCTTTGGATTGATGTGTGAGCAGCGCATTTATTGAAAGAAAGTTTTCAATTTTGACTTCAGAAAGATTGATAATCCCATTCTTGGTTTTTGAATGAAATGTTGATGAGATCAGTCTCGCACTTGATCGAACAAAACTAATAGAATTGATTTTGAACTTGGTTGTCGTCCAAAGATCAATAAAAGATATTAAAGATACCAATTCTAAACTTGGTTGTCATCCAAAGATTGATAATACTGATTCTAAACTTGGTTGTCGTCCAAAAAGCTAGTATGAAGCTGCCAGGAGATTTACTAAAATCCTTTTAAAATGAGGAAACATAAGATATCCACCTCATGAAAACCAAAGATTTCTATCCAATAGTTTTGACTTTAGTCAAGGAAACTGTTATGCCCCTAGTTTGTTTGATAACGAAGTCATTTTTAATGCTATTTTCAGAAAAAATTTAATTGATGATAGTGTAATCATGCCCGCTTAGGAACAAAATCAAAGGAAAAGAATAAATCCCTTAGTTGAAAGAACGTATCACTTGCAGGGAGCGGTTAGGACAAGAAAGAATGGAAGAGAAGAAGTGAAAAAGAAGGTGTGTTTAAAAATAAACACACGAGTACCAAGTTAATCATGTGAAAAATATGAGTGATAAGACTAATAAAATGATGTTAGATCAAGATGTATGATAAAATGTGCAATTTTGACCGATGTTTGGAATAAATGAAGCAAATCTACAGTTTTTGAAATTGTTGTAAGAATGGTACTGTGCTGTTGAAAACATCTTATGCACCTTTGATTTAGTTCCTGATGGATCAGAAGGAGAACATAAATGTAGTTGTAGTTTCCCAGGAGGAGTTTCAGAACTCCTAAATGTCTCAAAAGACCAATATAAGCCTCCAAATTTACCATTTTACTATTCATTTTCACTTTTAGCCATAGTAATTCAGAGAGCTCTACAGAGAAGATGGTAGTCCCTATGAGGAAGCACCGCTTTGAGATGAGCCATTGACATCAGCATCCAGCCGACTACCCACCGTTGGTAAGTGCTCGATAAACTACCCTGTGAATTTTGCAATTTTCAAATTTATGCATTTTTGTGGCTTTTAGAGCCCTTTCAATTTAGGATCACATCCAGGATTCTAGATCGCATCCTGTGAATCTCGCGTCGCATTTGGTTTTTCCCAGATCACATCTGATTTTTCTGAATTCCTACGTCGCATCCAGTTTTTCTTAGATCGCATCTATTTTTTATTATTTTTGGCATGTTTTTAGTAAAAACTCATCAGTGCGTCGCACCCTATTTTCTTAGGGTTGCACCCCGCATTTAGGATCATATCCCATATTTTAGGGATCACATTCTATAAACTGAGTCGCATCCTACATTTCTAGGATTGCATCTTGCAGAATGGATCGCACCCTTCTGTTTCAGAATCGTATCTGGTTAAGAGACTTAGAATTTCAATCTTTCTAACTTGTTTGCATGCTGCAAACTTGGAATTACTTAGCTGATTAGGAGTCTACCCCTTTGTTGTAGATAGGATACTGATGTATTATCATTTTTGTCCAAAATAGGCCCAACTTGAGGTAGTCACATTTCATGGCACTTACCCTAGTCATGTGCTTGCATTGTCTGGATGGTTGTTAGATGATGAGTAGTCTACTGTGATCTGATGTTGATTGCACTCGTTGATGGGTTTACCTAAGACCGGGGTAAACCATGGGTTGTTGACTGCTCTGGCCAAGAGATGGCACTCAGAGCACAACACCTTTCATTTACCAACTGGAGAGATCATAGTGACCCTTGAGGATGTCTGGAGGATACTTTGGGTATTAATGATTGGGCATGAGGTACAATTTGAGTCAATGGCGGCCGTAGCGATTGGTGCTGCATGGAGATATTTATAGGACGACACTATAGATCAGAGATATCTATCTTGGGATTACATGGTTGATCATTATGATCATTTATCTATTTATTTAGTAGGTCTAGTAGGTGGCATCCTAATGCCTAACAGGGGCCAGCACAGATTCATGGTCGGCTAGGTAGACATGATAGAGTAGATGGTTACCCACCATCGGAGATTTGCATGGGGTAGTTGTATCTTAGCCCATATGTATAGAGAGCTGCATGAGATAGTATACCACTATACTTGGAGCATGACCGTAGGCATTCTTATTCTCCAGATCTGGGCCTGGGAGCACATCCCTTTGACACGGCCGATTGTAGACAAATCGAGGGCACCAGATCAGCCCTATTTTTATATGTATGCAGGTCTTCTTCAGCAGCCCCATCTGGGCAAGATCAAGTACTGGCACCGCTTGTTTGATGATATGACAGAGGTCATTTGGCAGCCATATTTAGATTGCGAGGTGTGGACCTCAGATGCCTGATAGGTACCCTACTTATATCAGAGTCGATATCTCATTGGAAGAACTAGATATATTATAGAGTGGTTCATGATCACCAGAGTGTTGAGGTAGTATGGGTGTCGACAGGGTAGGACAGAGGACATTACTGTATATGCCCATACCAGAGACAAGACACCATTATGGGGTGCACAGTTGACGTATGAGATAGCACACTAGGAGATCCAGGATATGGTGGCAGTAGAGTGGGATCTCCATCCCAATGTAGCTGATGTAGGTGTGTCAGATGGATATGCTACTGAGAGGCTTCAATACCCCTTTCCTTGGTTAACTGTGCCTAAGGAGATCATTCCTCGCATAGAGGAGCCCTTAGACTATGATCCTGATGATCAACCAGCCAGGGGTAGGGGTGGCGCACAGAGAGATAGGGCTCCTGGTGGGCATGGAGGGAATGATGGTGGTAGGGATGGTGGTAGAGATGGTAGGAATCATCCTCCCAATGATGATCATGATAGAGACGATAGGGGTGGTGGTGGTGAGGCTTTCGATATAGGTAGAGCTAGTGGCAGTGGGCAAGGTAGACGCTAGAGGTTTAGATTAGTGGCTCATCAGAGAGATACTGGACCTTTGCGTATAGGAGAGCGACAGTGATAGAGGTGTCAGGGGTCATAGGATAGACCAAAAAATAGAGGATAGGATAGGTCCCAGGAGTAGGATATAGGTAGAGACAAAGATCCTCTGTCTAGATGTGAGCAGGAGAGGGAGCAGCTCCGAGCTAGGATTACAACATTGGAGACCCGAGTTACTACTGTCGATGCCTTAGTGGAAAATAGGGATATACAGCTTGAGTGACTAAGAGTAGAGAGGTATAGGTAGGGTGAGATGCTTAGAGCTAAGAGGGATGCACATGCTCGGACAGCGGTTCATCAGGGGCAGAGGGCCACTTATTATTATGCCTTGTATCATGCAGCAGTGCCTGAGGGCCAGAGAGCTCCTTCTTTTTCTTGAGTGACTAAGCAGTCAGAGGGGGCCAGGCCACCTCTAGTGGCTCCTTTTGTACCACCTCCTCCTCCTCCTCCTGATCAAGGAGAGGGGGCAGGACAAAGTTGATAGCTTGTACCATTTATATGTATATCTTGATCTTACATTTGTGTATCTGGATCCTGCTGAGATCCCCCTTTTTTGTATATGACTTTCATACATGTATATCTAATTCATTTTGACTCACTGATACTCTGATACTCTTTATGCATATTGTTCCATATTTGATTTGTACCATGTTATGATTATATATATCTGATGTAGCTTCTTGATTCTGACATGTTTCATGAGTTCTTTTTGCTTTTATAGATGTGGTAAATGTATCTTGCACATGTGATGATATCTTGGTCTCTTGATGAGTTAGTTTTTAGATGATAAGATCATATTATGATTGGATGTGATGAGTCATTACTAATATAAATATGTTTTTAAATGATACTCATGTGAAAATACAAATGTATGTTTCTTTTGATTTTCCCTTATGAAAAATAGATGTATGGATGCACTTAGGATGAAAAAGTAAAATGCAATACATGGATGCTGTATTTTTGTATTTTCCTATTTCTTCTTTTCAATGAATGCAAAATGTATGCTATGGATGTGAAATGATATAGATATCAGTAATATGGATGATGTAATTAACTTGATGTTTAGAAGAATATAGAAAGCATTTTTTAGCACAAAAAGTCTTTATGTGTTTACTATTTTTATAAATGTATCATGCAATCTCTAAATGCAACTATATGCAGATTCTTAGGACTTTGTCACTGGTATGCAAATATATAGCTCTTTATCATCATTGGGCACTTTTTGGAATGGATACCACCTGATAGTACAACCATCACTAATACCCACTGATATTATGAAAGTATGAATACTATTTTTTATTTAAATGTCAGAAATAGACTTAGGCATCAAGGCAGAGGAGCCAGGATAACAAAATAGTCACCTTCTTTTACATATACTAGATTCTGTGTAAGGAAAGATATTGGACCTACAAGGACCTTGAAAATTCATATCCTTGGGTACATTATACTTTGTATACCTTAGTGACAATCTGGATCAGAAAATAGACAAGGAAAATGTTTCAACCTCACCGTAGTTTACACATAACAAAGATTGAGATAAATGTGGCTATCCACCCATAGTGGCAGATCTTACCATAAACATCCAAGTTAGGTGAAATTTATAGGATTATTTGGAACAATCACGATACTTAGAAAACTAAGAAAACATTATTCCCCCTATCCTTGTCACTCTTTGTCTTTGTGCAGACATCCTTGAGTAACTAAGAAGACATAATAAATCATCAATTGAGAATCAATCAAATAAAATTCATAATTACTTAGATGCTCCTAGTTGAAAACATCATCAAGACATTTAAAGAATCATAATCAAACCAATAGAAAACTGTGTGTTTTAAGTAGTACTTGTTCATTCATCTGTCAAACACAGTAAAGATTCATCAATCAAAAAATTGGAATACAAGAAATATGGTGTTCCATGTCTGTGCATTGATAGGATAATTCATTCAAGTTTGCAATCCAATAGAGTCCTGTAGGAACTTCGTTAATGCAAATTTCATGTCTGAATATGTGATATTTTGAAAAGACACCCTTGTTTTGGAAAGTGACATTGTTGTGCATGTATCAAGAAACATTATGTTCATGAGGAAAACCATCCTAGAGTGACCCAGCAACCACAACCTACCATACTAGCAAAGACGCCCCCAGTGCAGAATGATGTATTCCTAAGATGTAAGGATAGAAAAATCCCAAGCAAGGATAAGATAGTCATTTAGGAAGATAAAGTCAGTGTATGAGTACAAGCAAAATTATAAAGGCCTAGTATCAGTAGTACATTGATAGATGGAGCGCAGAACACAAGTGATGTCTGATTGCCAGGTTTTCACCACTTGGCAATATCTTTTTTTTTTTTGCTACCAAGATGCCTGTTTTACCAGGGGCTCATCAAGGCACTTTTCTCTTTTTCAATTTTTTTGCTATTTTGGCTTTTTTGAATGTTTTTGGAGTATCAAGGTGTCTGTTTACTAGGACCAAAGATACCTTTTCTGTAGGACTTTTTCCACTATTTTTGGATTTCTTCAGGATCAATTTTCTGAATGTTTTTGGTATTTGGCAAGAAATTTTTGTTGTATAGGCTCTGCTAGCCAAACATCAAGCATAGAACCACTTCAAATGAAGAGTATTGATTGGATCTAGAAGAACATCTCCCTCAGGAATAACTAATTGATAGGCTCTAGTCCCAAAAGTGGCAGTGATAACATAAGGTCCCAGCCAGTTAGGTTCAAACTTTCCTTTCTGTTCTTTGTTAGGATAATTCTTAGGATTCCCTTTGAGAATGAGATCTCCTACTTCAAATTTGCATGGTTTAACCTTCTTTTTGTAACCTTTGGAAATATGTGTCTGATACACTTTGAGGTGATTGAATGCTTGTTGTCTATACTCATCTAGTAAGTCCAAAGAATTTACCCTATCTATGCGATATTGCTCGTTAGTAACAAGACCTTGTAAAGATATCCGCAAAGATGGTATTTCAACCTCAATAGGTAGTACTGCTTCAACACCATAGACTAGAGAAAATGGTGTGGCTCTAGTTGGTGTTCTTATGCTTGTTTTGTAGGCCCATAGTGCTGGATTCATTTGTAGATACCAGTCTCTACTATACTTGCTTACAATTCTATGTAGAATCTTGAGAATATTCTTGTTTGATGCCTCAGCCTATCCATTACCTTGAGGATAATAGATTGAGGAGTAGTGTTGAGTAATATGGAACTGTTCACAAAGGTCATCAATGTCTTGATTTTTAAATTGGCCCCCATTGTCAGTTACAATTGAAGAGGGTATCCCATATCTATAAATAATGTAGTTCAAAATGAACATAGCCACCTGTTTGCCAGTGGCTTTGATTACTGGCATGGCCTCAACCCATATTGTGAAATACTCAGTGGTTGTAATGATGAATTTGTGTCCATTTGAAGAGTTGGGATATATTCTCCAACCAAGTCAAAGGCCCATTGCTAAAATGGCTGTTAGAAACACTGAGAGGGGGGGTGAATCAGTGTTTGTCTATAAATTATTTTTCAACAACTTAAACATAAATCATACATACATAGAATGAAGCTTAACATAAGAACTCATAACACATGATATGATTACGGGGAAACCTTGATCAGAGGAAAACCCCGATGGGAATTAGTACCCACAAATATTGTACTAGGTATAATGAACCTATTAAAGTTCCTTTGCCCTGTTAGAAGCAGTCTTTACAATTTGAGTACAATGACTTGGTTAAAGGTTTGACCCTATTAGGAGTCTTTTACAAAACCCTGTTAAAGGTATATGGATCACTGCCTAGGCTCACTGCCCAATAGAATGAAGGCTACAACCTTCTGAAAGATGATATGCACTATATCAAAATGAACTGTTGTGATGACACTATTGTCTGATCAGTTCCGTGTATGTGTGAATGCTCTTACTCTCTTAAAGAGCTATATCATATACTGACTTCATTATACTACCCCTCTATATCTTCCTCTTACATAATAATCGATGCTTGTAACATATCTTTACATTACATACTTATATGTTCATATCCGAATAGGCGTGACCCAAAACAAAACTCTAGTCGGCCCTAAAACAAAATATACAATGCTTCCAAACAAGTTGGTGTAACACCCCAAAATTGGCATCTTGCAACCCTAACCAATTTTTTTGCATTTTTCATTCTTCTAAATCATCAAATTCCTATTGTACTAGGCAATTCTAAGTTTTCACTGACTCTACTCGACCTGAGTGTCAAATGCAGAAAATCCTAAAACTGTATTAATCATACATCATATTTAATTCCTAAATATCTATTTGGCTAAACA
>MU223776.1:9431125-9443467 GCA_018584345.1 Thuja plicata
CTTCCACATCATCCAGTATGGATTTGAATGGATGCCTCTTGAATACAAATCTCTTCCTCTCTGCTATATCAAACACAACTGGGGTTGCCATACTTACTTGGAACTTTCTTAAGTAGGGTTTCATGAATTTCTGAAATGGCATGACAGCTAGGGTTCCATTCCAAACTTCTTGTCCATTCACTTAACTGCCAAATCTATTATGCTTCCATGCCATGATGTCTAGTGCTCCAATGCTCTCCAAATTTTGTGCTCTCAAATGCAAGTGTGAAGAAGATCAAACACTTACTCTCTTTTATACAATCTACTGCATTTAATGTTTGCAACCATATGAAAATTACTCAGAGATTTTGAAACTTAGATCCTGATGCATTTTAGACAATGCGTGAATGCACATAGCAATATTATGTTCTTGTAACCATGATTTCATATGTGCATACTCAGAGGTGAGTATACCAACTGTGCAGGGGTCCTGAGCTAGAATAGCTCCCCCTAAGACCAAGAAGGTCTATTCAAGTAGAAGTAGAGGGTGCATCCACTGTGGATGCATCAACTACTTTGATAACATCATTTTCCTTCTTTAATTCAACCCAAATTTTTCTTGAATATTCATTTGCTTGAACAAACTTAACTTCTCCTTTCTCTTCAAATAGTGATTTCTTAGGATCCTCTTACTTTTGAGTTTTGGATCTACAAAACCTTGAGATGTGTCCAACCTTTCCACATGTGTGACAAATGATAGGAGGTATGATGCTCTTATTCATCATGATGCATTGCTTTGTTGTGTGTCCATTGTAGTTACATATCTGACATGTAGTGTTCTGTAGATTCCTTTGAGGTTGATTTCTCTAATTTTTTTGATTCTACTGTGATTGATTTCTTTGATTTTTTCTACAATGTATAACCCTGTGACCAAATTTAATACAAGAGAAATAATAACCATTAAAAGGTCTTACCTCTTTGCAATCTCTTGCCAAATGACCATGTTTGTTACATGCATAACAAGTTATGTTAACTTTCTTGATTTCCCTTTTAGGTAGATCTGCTTTAATCTCTTCAACATTTTCAACTTTCCTTGCTTCTAATGATGCTTCATGAGGTTTATTTGTTTCTTGTAATGAATTGACTTCAGTTTGTGTTATATTGAATCCTAGACCAGTAGTGTCACCTTTTATCTTTTGTGCATTGAGATGAGATTAAAGTGAATTAGAACTTGTGTGGATTTTATCAATCTTATCCTTTTCTTCTGTTAATTCAGATTCCAATTTCTTTTTTATGTTTTCTAATTCTAGAACTTTCATGTTTTCTTTTAAAAGTTCATCATCTAGTTGTTTGCTTTCTTTGATCTTTTCTTCAATAGAAATTTCACTGTCTGTGAACTGTTCATGTAGATTCTCAACTTTATCTTTTAGAGACATATTCTCTTCATTGAGATTTTTGACCATTTTCCCTAAGTCACTTGTAGAACAATCTTTCAAATCTTTTCTTAGTTTCTTGATAAGCATTTGTGAGTCATCAACTTTAAGTCTAAGTTCTTCATTTTCTTTTTCAGATCTATCAAGGTCTTCAAGAGCTGCTTCAAGATTCTTTTTCAAATGTTTTGCTTCTGTTGAGTCCATGATCTCCTCAAGAGGTTAAAATTATTTGCTAAGGACCAGAGCTCTAATACCAATTGTTAGAAACACTGAGAGGGGGGGGGGTGAATCAGTGTTTGTCTATTAATTACTTTTCAGCAACTTAAACATAAATTAAACATACATAGAATGAAGCTTAACATAAGAACTCATAACACATGATATGATTATGAGGAAACCTTGATCAAAGGAAAACCCCGTTGGGAATTAGTACCCACAAATATTGTACTAGGTATAATGGACCTGTTAAAGTTCCTTTGCCCTGTTAGAAGTAGTCTTTACAATTTGAGTACAATGACCTAGTTAAAGGTCTGACCCTGTTAGGAGTATTTTACAAAACCCGGTTAAAGGTATATGGCTCACTACCTAGGCTCACTGCCCAATAGAATGAAGGCTACAACCTTCTGAAAGATGATATGTGCTATATCAAAATGAACTGCTGTGATGACACAGTTGTCTGATCAGTTCCGTGTATGCGCGAATGCTCTTACTCTCTTAAAGAGATATATCATATATTGACTTCATTATACTACCCCTATATATCTTCCTCTTACATAATAATCGATGCTTGTAACATATCTTTACATTACATACTTATATGTTCATATCCGAATAGGCGCGACCCAAAACAAAATATACAACACTTCTGAACAAGTCAGCTCAGGTGTGTTTACTACAATGCTAATTACATTATTACAAACATATAACCAAAGGTGCTTAGCCATTACATTACAAAATAATTCATGTTGATCAAAATAGTAGTCGGCTCCCATGCTCTGTCTTCTAGACTGCTGGTCTACTGATCTGTCTATAACTTTGTTGTACTATTGTTCCATACTATACATGTCTAGATGTAGCATGTACACATGTCATACAACATATATCTAAACGTGCATACACTAACTCAATCTCTCACACATGCACTGATGTGCTGATTGTTGAGTATCTTTGTCTGCCCTGTTTTCCATACTTAGTCATCTTGTCTTTCATGACAAAAACTAAACATGACTTTGTTTCCATGATGACAACACAAGAATGAGTCATGCATCCTCAGGAAGTCAACTTGCCAACAATGGCCAATGTGTTATGAAAGGTATAAGTTCTCTGGCAGGATCATGGATAAGATTTCCATGTGTCTAGCATTTAAGACATGCTTTTGAAAATTGAATAGCATCTCTCCCCATGGTAGGCCAATAATAGCCTACTCTAAGCAGTTTCTTGGCTAATGAAAAGTCATTCGAGTGTGATCCACATACACCTTCATGGACATATTTTATTGCTAGATTGGACTCTTTGAGTTCTAAACACCTAAGAAGTGTACCATCAAGACTGCATCGATATAGGTTGTTAGTTATGAGGATGTAATGTGATGCTTTCCTAATCAGGGATCTTTTCTCATTTCTGGATATATTGGTAGGAATAGTTTGGTTAGAAAGGTAAGCAATGATATTGGCATACCGAGATTGGTCTGGAGTATTTAAAGCACATATTACCTGGAACTCAGGGGTATCAAAGGCAGGATAGGATAGTTCTTCCTCCAAGAAGTCATAATAGAATTGATGTTCTTCTAATTGTAACATGGATGCCAAGGTAACCATAGCATCAGCAGCTTTGTTCTCTAATCTAGGTATCTACTGGAAGGTGACGAAGATAAAGTACTTCTTTAGGTCATCAACTAGTTTCTTGTAGGGCATCAATTTCTCATCTTTCATTTGATACTCCTCATTGACTTGATTGATAATTAGTTGGGAGTCACCATACACATGTAACTCTACAATCTTCCACTCCATAGCTAGCTTAAGGCCATTTACCAATGCTTCATATTATAAAATATTGTTGGTGCATGGAAACATCAATTTGTAAGATTTGGGAATCTTGTAACCTTGAGGAGTTATGAATAGGACCCCAGTTCCAGAGCCTTGTTGAGTGAATGAACCATCAAAGTACATCTTTCGTGGATATTTAGTTAGGTGCATGATTGTTTCATTAGGGAATTCAATTGTTAAAGGCTCATCATCCTGGAGTGGTGAATTAGACAATTGATCTACAAGGACCTTTCCTTTGATAGCTCTCCCTTCTACATATTCAATGTCAAACTCACTTAGAATCAAGACCCATTTTGCCAAACGTCCTGTTAATGTTGTTTTGGTCAAAAGATACTTCAGAGGATAAATCTTAGCAATGAGCTTTACTGTATGAGAGAGCATGTAGTGCCTCAATTTTTGTGATGCAAAGACGACTGCTAAGCATTCTTTTTCAATAATTCTATAATTGAGCTCATAGGTGACCAGTGTTCTACTAATATAGTAGATATCTCTTTCTTTATTTGCTTCATCTTCTTGTGCCAGCAATACTCCTACGGATGTAGCTATAGCTGAAATGTATAGGAGTAGGGGCTTTCCATGAATGGGCACCATAAGGATAGGAGGAGCACCCAGGTATCCTTTCAATTCTCTAAAGTTTTCTTCACAGTGTTCATTCCATTTGAAGGTAACCCCTTTATGTAGTAGCTTAGTAAAGGGTTGGGAACTATCTACAAGTTGGGAAATGAATCTCCTAATGGACTGGAGTCTTCCTTGCAGTGTCCTCATTTGACTGATGTTGCGTGGAGGAGCCATCTCTAGTATAGCCTTAACATTAGCAAGGTCTACCTCAATTCCTTTTGCTAAAATAATGAATCCTAGGAGCTTCCCTAATTAGACCCCAAAAGCACATTTCTTTGGGTTGAGCCTGAGTTGGAATTATTCCATCCAATCTAATATCTTTCTTAGGTCAGCAATGTGAGTACCTCTTTCTTTGGTTTTAGCCATTGTATCATCTATGTAGTCCTCCATGTTCTTGTGCATCATGTCATGGAATATTGTTGTCATGGCTCTTTGATATGTCACACCGGCATTCTTTAGCCCAAATGGCATGATGTTCTAACAAAATGTGCCCCATGTGCATGTGAATGTGGTTTTCTCTTGATCCTCAGGGGTGATCTTAATTTGAATATAGCCGGAGAATCCATCCATTAATGAATACATCTGGAAGTCAGCTATAAGATCTATGATCATGTCAATGTTTGGTAGAGGAAAGTCATCCTTTAGACATGCTTTATTCAAATCTCTAAATTTTGTGCAGATCCTAATAGATTTATCAGATTTAGAGACAAGGACTACATTGGAGATCCACCTAGCATAGGCAATGACTCAAATAAATCCAACTTTCAACAAATTTTCTACCTCTTCTTTTACCAATAGTGCAACATGAGGATGCATCTTTCTAAGTGGTGCATGATTAGACTAGGATCTAGCCCTGGAATATCTATATAGGACCATGCAAAGTTAACCTTCTTCTCCTTTAGGAACTCTATGAACTGTGTCTTTTCCTCTTCTAATAAGGATTGTGCAAGATGGACTATTTGAGGATTGTCGACAGTGCCCAAATTTACTGGCTGTGTTGGTTCAATTAGTACCGAAGACCTTTCCTGAAAGTGTTCGGGGAGGATATCAAGAGTCTCATATTTTGGCACCTCAGAGAGGTTTTCACCATTGGATACATCTTTTTTATTTACTATTTTGGGATCTGATACTACCACAGAGTGGTTTTCACCATCAGTCCACTTTTTCTTTTTATTTTTTAGTTTTTGACTAAGAAACTTGATATCCTCTTGTGACATGTTCTCACTCCTTGCATTGGTGGAAGAAGGGTATGGTTCACAAGCATTGAATTAAAAAGCTAGGGTGTGATCATTGGGAAAGTTGAGGATAGGAATAGGATCTATTTCAGTCCAATCAATTAGGTCTAGAAGTACTAATGTTAGGGAATCAGACTCTAGGAAGGACAACATCGTGTTAGCATCAAGACCACTAACCGACATGACACAATCTGTTAAGTTAATTTCTTCGATATCTAGATCAATAAGAGTGAGATCATCATTAAAAGGGTCATTGTTAGTCATATGTGGATCAAACTCTAGTGAGTCGTTAGTAGAAATATCATCATCATCTCTCTGTAAAAGAAGACTTCTTTCTTGTAGCCTATGAAATTATTCTAGACTTATGTATTCACCAGTGTCTCCATCAATGATCGGGGGAAGGAACTCTTCTTCTGCTTCAAGAGGGTCATTATCATTGAGAGGAGTGTCAGATCATTTACTAGGAGCTGAGGGAGCCACAAACATGTGAATTGTATCTATTCCAATATCTTCAGAGGTGATAGATAGCTGATCCCATTCATAGTCATGAGAGTCTATGACATCATCATTGGATCTATTTAAGTATTCAGCAATGGTTATTTGATGTACCCGATTAGCTGCTTGTAGATAAAAGTGGGTTAGATCAAGGACATGTAAAATTGTGACCAATTTCCCCCAGTTAGGATGTAAATTTTGTGGCCGGGGTATCTCTTGAGTAATTATTGCTATGGTGTCTCCTACCTCTTGAATGGGAGGTTGTGCTAGCAAAGGGGTGTGAAGATCTTGTGGTACCTTAAAGCTGGGTACATAGCATTCCCCTTAATATTCAGGATTCTCTATACCAACATATAATAATCTTTCATAAGGCCATGGTTCTAGTACTATCTCATTTTTTTCATCGCTCCCTTTATCAGAGGTCAGGCTATCTTTTGAAGTAGGTTTGTCAGATTGAGTATTAAAACCAGGTCCTATTTTATCTCTGGTGTTTTAGAATTCCATGGGTATAGGTTCCATGAGCCCTTTTTTAGTGTCATTTAGAGGCCCCTTTCCTCTGTAGCCCATTTGTGTGAGGAAATAATATCCCTTTCCATACTGTTCTAGGGATATCTTCACATGTTTGACCTCAGATTCCACCGGTTCTCCTTTGTAAAGCCAGTCCAAGACTACCTGTTCTTTTGTGTTATCTGAAGAAGATGTGGATGCTTTTATCATGCCAGTTGCTTTGTGTACTTCTGGCTCCTTAGATGCTAGAGCTGTGAATGTCGATGAAGGTTTTCTGTAGGATCTCAGTGACACTGGAAGTTCTGTCAGTGAGGGAATTAGGTCTAGCTTGTACTCTCCCATACCTATTTCTTCAAGTTTCAAGGTTTTTCTAAAACTCTTCATAACCATGTCCTTGGTAGTTGTAGGAGCACCTACATCTATAGCATCTTTGTTGTGTGGGATCATTCTACCTGCTTTGATATTGTTACAAGTGTAGTTAGCATCTGCGGGAATCGTGTCTTCCACCCCATTATGTGGGAACTTTATGCATTGATGGTAAGTGGATGGTACAGCTTGCATCTCATGAATCTATGGTCTCCCTAGTAGGATATTGTAGGCCAATGGTAGATCCAAAACTTGATAGATGATGTTCCTCTCAATTGGTCCAACTCTGACAGGTAGAACAATAAGACCTCTGGAGGATCTTTCTTCCTCATAATAAGCTTTAATGGTTATCTTGCTTCTAGAGTCAATTGTTTGTTCTGAGAGACCTAGTCTCTTGATTAGAGCTAGTGTATAGATATTCAATCATGTGCCTCCATCTATCAACACATGTCTAACATGGGATTTACAAATGAGGACTTCAATATGGAGGGGTTGATTATGCGGATGTGTTAATGACTTGTCATCTTGTTTAGAAAAGGAGAGGTAGTGTGGCGCTGAGATGTGATTGACCATCACTTGAAACTTTTCTATATCAATATCTTTTGGAACATTAGCAGTGTGAAGAGCTTGTTCTAGAATTTCTCTATGCACTGTGGATATCTTGAGTAACTCAAAAATGGAAATTTTGGTAGAGGTTCATTGCAATTGGTCTACCAAGTCATATTTTTCTCCACGAATAGTGACTATGTGTTTTGCTACCATTTTAGGAATAGTTACAATAGGAACCTTGGATGTTGATGTTAGTTTTGGAGGTCCTTTGATTGTAACTTGTGCTTGGCTCCATGTTACAGCATTGGTTTGGAAAGAGGTGTTATTAACTCCCTTGATTGTGATCACATTTACGGATTCAGTTTTGATGTCTAACTTATTGATCACATTATCATTTTTGGAATAGGTGTAGTTTACCTCATTACTCTTCCCTTTAGATGTCTCTCCTTGATTGTAATTAGGAAAGGGTTTGTTGAATGTTGTATGATCCTCATTGGTGGTATGTCCATCTACTTTGATCTTACCTCCTTCAATGAGGTCTTGGATGACATGCTTGAGCTTGAGGAAATTATTAGTCTTGTGTCCCTTGTTTTTGTGAAAGACACAATAGGAATTATCATCTGACCATTGGTTCCCAAGGTTTAGAATAAATAATTGTAAGAACTTTGTTATCCAATAGTGTTTTTAGAATAGTCTCAAGAGGCTCTCCCAAAGGAGTGAATGTTCTTTGAGGTTTTGATGTCCATGTTCATCCCTTTTTATTATCATTGTTTGTTTTGGGGATGGGAGGTGTTACCTTAGCATCCTTGCTTTCTTGCATGCCATTGGTTAGATTAAATACCTCAGGTTTAGGATTAATGTTAGAGGCGTCAACCACTTTGTCATTAACAATATTCTTGTTTTTTTTCCACCATTTAGGCTTGGAGTTGGAGCTATTGGTCATGTTTTCATTTTGAAGGGTGATCTCTCCCCTTTTGACCATTATTTCCTCGATACAAAGGGCATTCTTAATCATCCTGTTGAAACTAGGAGAGTCTTGCATTTGTAGAGCATAGTTCAATTCAGGAACTAGATTATTAATGAAGATCTCCATCTTCTCTATTTTGGGAATGGCCCTTGAATATCGTACAAAAATATTCCTCCATCTTTATAGGAAGTGTGTGAATGATTCTCCAGTTCTCTATTTGGTGTTACATAGGTCCATCATAGTTACATCATGTTAGCTGTTGTAGGAGTAATGTTGAATGAACCGTTGGATCAACTCCTCGAATGTATTGACATTGGGGTTTGGTTTTGAGAACCACTCCATGGCATTACCTCCTAGACTTCCTAGAAATAGTTGCATGAGGTATGTAGGTCCATGCATGTATTCTATGCTCAGAGCATAGAATTCCCTTACATGGTCTTGTAGGTCAGTTTCTCCCATGTATTTGTCATACTTTGGCCTTGCCACGTTGGTGGGAAACGGGACCATAGTGATACTCTTGTCAAAAGGGAATGGACAAATGGTGTGCAAAGAGTATTGTGTTTTGGGTTTCTCCTTCTCTTGTTTGAGGTTGGTGAGCTCCATTTGCATCAAATTGAGTTGTTTGATGAGAATAGATATCAGATTTGGTACTTCCTTTTCCTTGAGCTTTTCCACATCATAATCTTTAGGTAATTTAACACCTGTAGATGCTAGATGGAGGAAGTACTTTTCCTTATCCTCATCAATCATTATTTCCATTATCTGGTGAAACCTCTTGCTTTGTTTGAGTTTTTCATATTCTTCCTTAGAGATTTCGTCCTCACTACCGGATTCAAATAAAGGACGTTTGAACTTGGGTTCTTCTTCTCCATCAGTATCTTTGGGTTTTTGGCATTTTCCATTGTTATAGTCCTCAAAGGCCTCACTCCATCTGTGAGTATCACTATCCATTTGAGGGGAATCTAGATTGAGAAGGGAACTACGAGAATCTTCTCCTTGAAAGTGTGGAGTTTTAGGAGGCACTTTCGATCCTTTAGATGTGTACTTGTTGCGTCTTGTGTTAACCATGAAGTTGTTCCTCAACTTTGTTAACATTTCCCAATAGTGCAAGTGAGAGCTTTAGATTGTTCAAGTGGGCATGTCTAGGTAAAAGTAACTATTTTTTATTGGTGGATGTAAATGATTCCAGCATCAGATGGTTAGAATGCCCTGATAGTGAGCTGGGAACCAAGTTGTTGGTAGAAAGTGGGTAGACCACATGTATTGAATTCATCGTGAAAGACTGACTAAGCATGCAAGGTGGACAATTGAAATGTGTTTTGAAATTACAACAGGGAGACCAGAAGAGACAACAGGAACCAGCTAAAGAGCTAAAAGGGTATCCTAATCAATAAGACTTTCTAAGAAAAAATTTTACAAGTACCCACTCTCCTGAATGCGAGCTCCCAGATGTGAGCCTTTGATGATACTAGATGCGATCCTAGAATCTGGATGCGACTCTATGCTAACTAAATGTGATCCATAATACCAAATATGATCCTAAATACTGCATGCGACTTGGGAAATCTAGGATGCGATCTTATGATGGTTTTGTTAGTTTTGGTCAGTTCTAAAATGTTCATTTTTGAAGTGCATGAAGTTGCTTGTTTCTAGATTGTGTTAAGAGCTTTCGTAAGGTGTGAAAAACACTTGTACTCCAGGGTTTGCAATTTGTTGATTGTTTTGAGCAGATTATCTTTTTAATGATCTTTTGAACATGTCAAACTATTTTGCATTGTTATGGAGGTGAAAAAAACACTCATCTTTTCCTTTTTTCTAGGTGGAGGATGAAAATATTTGCTCATTGACTCAGGTACACACTCAAATGCTAATTTGAATACAGCCATCACCAAGCATGCAATGGCTCCAGTCATGATGTTGTATTAGCTGACTCCAAACGCAAGTGAGGGCACAATATGATGAGTGTCTTGGGGCAATTAATTTTTTCCTTGCACAAAGATTATCACCCTTTCAAGGATGAATCAGGAATTCTTTCAGTTGAAGTTGTTGTATATTATTGGGCAATCCATTCAAAACCATTCCCATAGAATTGCATAAGGAAAAATTTAGGCGTATAGCCCTATGAGTACCCGAATATATGTAGTCTTGCAGCCAAGATTCAAGTGGCTCTTCTCTACATATACCCGGATATGTTCAAGGAATGATGTCAAAATTCCATGAACAAAACCGGCTCCGTCTTCCGAGGCTTTAGCCTACGAGGAAGCAACTATTTATAGTGAGTTGGAAGGGTTGGCATAAAACCTGTCCTCACTTGGGTTGTTCCCAGGAGATTTTCCTCAACCGGCAGGCCCTCTACTATTTAAGTATATGTAACCAGGATTGGCGAGCTTTGGATGTCTAGATTTATGATTCTTCCAAAGAAGAAGAGCATACTCTCCTAATCTAAACCGTTTTCTCCCAAAACACGTAAAGCAAAGTTCATTCCTTCAAGCTATGTTAAGCTTGATTTAGTTTGTTCCTATTTAAGAAAAATAGTATGCTTGAAAAGGAAAGTTGCCTTGTTCAATTAGCCACAAAATTTTAGTGACTTGCTTGTCCAATTACTAATCCAAATTGAATTAAATGATTGAACTTGTTCTTTGATCCCACATATTTAGTGCTTTGATTGTCCAATTTCTGAATCCAAAAAAAATTATACGATGTAGTTGTTCATTGAACCACAATATTTAGTGACTTGTGTTGTTCATTTACTATTCCAAATAGAATTAGGTGATGTGTTTTTCTTGTTCAGTTAACTCCAAATTTTGTTCAATCCATAAACTGATGTATGAGTTTATGATTTTCCTTAAAAGGAAAAGAGCATAATCCTCTAGTCAGTTTAGTGATAGATTGGAATAGGTATCTTAATTTGGAAAGCGAGTAAATAGAAGTCAAGATGGGGGGTTGGATAACCTGAAAAACCAAGTTAGTGTTGTTTATGTTAACTCCCACAAAAACTTTCAAGAACAACCTGTAAATACTTATTAGGCTACAAGACACCAAAAACACAACTTGTCAAAATGTTAGGGTTAGGCAAACAAAATGCACAAACTTTCTAACAAGATGCGAGCCTAAAATTTTACTAAATGCAATGCAGTATACTGTATGCAAGCTTCCTTAACAGATGCAATCCCATGCTTACCAGATGCAAGATTGAACTGAAAATGATCTAGGAAATCTCGGATGCGAGCGTCATTTTCTGCAGTGCGATGGCATATCCCAGATGTGATCTTGAATGGTCAAAAACAAGCCTGTAACAAAATTCTGGGCATGCAAATTAGTGAAAAAGTGTTAGAAAATGAGGCCAAGTTGGAAATCGAGCCCCACGGTGGGCGCTAGAATTGTGTGTGTATATTTGTGCACCTGTTATCTGCAACACAACACTTCAATAAGTCATTATGTTAGTGAAAAACAAGGGTTAAAAAGCATATAAACCATAACATCGACTTATTGCTTTCTAACTAGGATGAGTGTAGCATATAACATAAAATCCCTCAGATTTATGCTAAATACCAGTGACATAAATAACCTAACATGAAATATTTAGTTTAAAACAAGCTAATATTCAATGAACAATGCATATTAGCCTAAAAATGGACATTCTAACAATGTATGATCATAAACTATGAAATGAAGCATGAGTCTCAATCTATTCCAATAGCATAACAATGCATTTACAATATGGGATGAAGGCCTCTTTTCTCTCAAAAATGGCTTCTATTTATAGAAGAATGGGAGAGAGAGAGAGAGGGGAGACAAGGCTCATTAATGAGTTGAGGGACTCATTAATGGTGGTGTAAGATCCATTAATGCCTTGGGCATTAATGAGGCATGGAGGAGACATGGGCTTAAGGCATCTTCATTAATGAGGAATTAATGAAATCCTTAAAGAAGCATGGGAAGGGTGTAAGAGGGTGGCTTGAGAAGGGGGACTTGAGAAAGGAATCTTTAGATTCCTTGACTTTCTCAATCTCAAGTGGGTGGAGTTGTTAATCATTCCCTAATGGAATGTGACAACATTAGGAAGTGGGTTAGGGTAGAATTAGGATTAGGATTAGATTAGCAAGGGTGAATGGGTTGAGAAGGGTTAGAACCCAGGGTAGAAGTGG
>MU223776.1:9443517-9462581 GCA_018584345.1 Thuja plicata
ATGAATTAAACTTATTTAATTCATTCAAAAATAGGAATTTAATTATTTAAACAATTTAATTGCTTTTTAATAATTAAGGGGACTATAGCCATTTTAATTAAATTAAATAGGCTAGGGGAATGGGTTAGTTGCAAGTGCTTAATTGATTTAGGGATTTGTTTAATTCCTTTATAATTAAACAGTATAGCCATGTTTGAATTTGATTTTATTTAATTGGTTTAAATTGATTTGAATTGTTTGGCTACAATAGTTAATATAATTTAGTGATAAAAATCACCTAGGACATTAAATTAATTTCAAGAATTATGCCAAGCAGTAATAGAGTCATTTGGACATAATCGAGGGTATGATCACACTTAGGGAAAATAGGGTCCATAGTTGGAACAAACCAAATTCAGGTGGTTACATCAAGCATGTATGTCCAAAGGCTACAACAAGAAGTTCAAACGACACAAATTTGAAGTGGGAGATCTCGTCCTAAAAGAGAATCCTAAGAACCAGCCTAACAGAGAACAAAAAGGAAAATTTGAACCTAACTAGCTGGGACTTTATGTTATCACTACCACTTTTGAGACTGGAGCTTATCAACTGGCTACACCTAAAGGAGACATTCTTCCAGATCCTATCAATACTCTACATTTGAAGTGGTTCTATGCTTAATGTTCGACTAGCAGAGCCTGTATAGAAAAAAGTTCTTGCAAAATACCAAAAACATTCATAAAATTGATCCTGAAGAAATTCAAAAATATTAGAAAAAGTCCTCAGGAAAGGGTATCCTTGGTGAAAACCTGGAAAACAGGTGCCTTGATACTACAAAAACATTCAAAAAAGAAAAAATAGAAAAAAAATTTGAAAAAGAGAAAAGTGCCTTGATGAGCACCTAGTAAAATATACATATTGGTAGCAAAAAGAAAAGAAAAGATCTTGCCAAGTGGTGAAAACTTGTCAATTAGGCATCACTTGTGTTCCATGCTCCATCTATCAAAGCATTGCTGATACTAGGCCTTCATAATTATACCTATGCTCATATGCTGACTTCATTTCCTAAATGGCTATCTTATCCTCACTTTGGATTTGTCTACATTTACGTCTTAGGAATAATTCATTCTGTACTAGGGGCATCTTTGCTGGCATGGTAGGTTGCGGTTGCTAGGTTGCTCTAGGATGGTTTGCCTCACTAACACAATATTTCTTGATACATGCAAAACAATGTCACTTTCCAAAATAAGGGTTTCTTTTGAAACATCACATATCCAGACATGACATTTACATTAACAGAGTTCCTACAAGGCTATATTGGATAGCAAACATGAACAAATTGTCCTATCAATGCATAGGTGTGGAAACACCATATTGCTTATATTCCAATTTTTTGATTGATGAATCTTTATTATGTTTGACAAATGAATGAACTAGTACTACTTAAACACACATTTTGATATTGGTTTGATTATGATTCTTTTATGTCCTAATGATGTTTTCAACTAGGGGCATCTAAGTAATTATAAAGTTTATTTGATTGATTCACAATTGATGATTTCTTATGTCTTCTTAGTTACTCAATGATGTATGCACAAAGACAAAGAGTCACAAGGATAGGGGGCATAATGTTTTCTTGATTTTTTGCGTATGGTGATTGTTTCAAATGATCTTATAAATTTCACCTAACTTAGATGTTTATGGTAAGAGCTACCACTATGGGTGGATAGCTGCATATATCTCGATCTTCATTATGTGTAAACTATGGTGAGGTTAAAAGAATTTCCTTGTGTATTTTCTGATCCAGATTCTCACTAAGGTATACGAATCATAATGTACCCAAGGATATGAATTTTCAAGGTCATTACAGGTCCAATATCTTGCCTTACAACAGAATCTGGTATATTAAAAGGAAGGTGACTATTTTGTCATCCTAGCTTCTATGCCTTGATGCCTAAGTCTATTTTCGACATTTCAATAAAATATAGTATTCATACTTTCATAATATCAGTGGGTATTAGTGATAGTTTTACTATCAGGTGGTATCCATTCTGAAGAATGCCCAATGATGATAAAATGCTACAATATCTGCAAATTAGTGACAAATTCCTAAGAGTCTGTATGTAACTGCATTTAGAGATTGCATGATGCATTGTTTTGAAAGAAAAACATAAGGATTTGAGCTCAAACTCCTTTCTATTTTTAAATTCATCTAAAATCCAAGTTATTTACATACCCATGCTTCCCAAAATCTTTGATCTATCAGGAACAAAATTGAACTCATATTTTTCAATGGGGTTAACTTGGTACTTGTGTGTTTCCTCTTAAACACACCCGTGTTCCTTCACTTCTTCTAATCCATTCTTCCTTATTCTACCTATTCCATGCAAGTGATACATTCTTTCAACAGAGGTATTTCATTCTTTTTCCTTCAATTTTTTTCCCGAGGGGGCATGATCACACTATTATCAATCAAATTTTTTTCTCAAAACAACATTAAAATGACTTCGTTATAAAAAAAAAACTAAAAGGCATGACGGTTCCTTGACTAAGTTGGAATTGTTGGATTGAAGGCTTTGGTTCTCACAAGCTGGATATCCTATGTCTACTTTTTCTTAGATTCTTATTAAGCTCTTGACAGCTTCATACTGACTTTTGGATGACAACCAAGTTTGGAATCAGTATTATCAATCTTTGAAAGATAACCACGTTTAGAGTTGATATCTTTAAGATCTTTGCTTATTGACCTTTGTTCGATCAAGTTCAAAGTCAATACTATCAGTTTTGTTTGATCAAGTGCGAGACTGATCTCATCAACATTTTGTTCAACAACTAAGAATGGAATTCTCAATCTTTCTGAAGTCAACATCAAAAACTTTCTTTGAATCAATGCGCTTCTCGCACAATTCAAAGAGGGGAAAATGTAACCGCCTAGATTTGGTATGCTCTAACCATAGACCCTATTTTCTCTAAGTGTGATCATACCCCCAATTATGTCCAAACGACCCTTTTACTGCTTGGCATAATTCATTCGAATCAGATTTAATGTCCTAGGTTATTTTTATCAGTAAATTATATTAACTACTTTAGCCATACAATTCAAATCAATCCAAACCAATCAAGAACAAACCAAATTCAAAAAAAGGCTATAGTATTTAATCATAAAGGAATTAAATAAAATCCTAAATCGATTGCTCACTTGCAAAAAGAACCAATCCCCTGGCCTAATTAATTTAATTAAATTGGCTATAGTCCTATTGATTATTAAAAAGAATTTAAAAGCTTAAATAATTGATATTCCTATTTTTGAATGAATTAAATAAGTTTAATTCATTTCATTAATATTCCTTTAAACCCCAATCTAACCCACCTCAATCACTTTGACTATGGGTTCAAACTCATCCCAACCTATTCCCCCCATGCTAAGCCTAATCCTAATCTTAATCCTATCCTAACCCACATCCTAATGTTGTCACATTCCTAATTTTATGATTGGGAACTCAACCCACTTGAGAAAGTCAACTTTCTCAAGCTTGACTCCCTCTAATTCAAATCAAGATCAAGATAAAATCAAATAAAGATCAAATCAAATCAAGATCAAATCAAATCAAATCAAATCAAATGATTTTTTAGCTCAAATCACTCCTAATTTCTTCTATAAATAGAATGAGTTTTAAGCTCAATTGGCCCTAAACTTGGAAGTCTTTTATTGTATTGTTGTAATGCTCCTAATTTTGAAGAGTTGATAAGCATCCTTATGCTTCCCATATTTAGAGAATTGAAGGAGAAATCTCACGTTGCTCATGTTTTAGGGATTTTCATAGTGCTTTCTAGCTTATTTCTTAGTCATATTGTTATACTCTTAATTTCTAGAGCTAGATTGCATGTTTTTGAATCATTTAGATTAATTTTCATTTGAATCTTCCATTCTTAGGTTGTATTTGTCACTCTAATATGCATAATCTGAGGGTTGTTATGTCATTTTTCATACTCCTAGATAGGAAGCAATAGATCAATTTTGGTGATTGCTATGTTTGTTAACCCCTTGTTTTCACTAATGCAATGATTTATTGAAGTGTTGTGTCTTTTAACACGTACAAAAATCACATAGATAGGTTGAAGTAAAAAACTTGATAGATCTGATTAAGAACAAAGGTGGATTAGATTCTGAGATAACCAAATGGAAAGCCACCCTTTAGGACCTAAAAATAATCAAGAAGTAACGCTTCTAGATCCTAGTGAAGATATATGAGTGTGAAGAGTTAGACAACTTTGAAACCTGGATCAAATGCATAGCCAAGACAATTAAGGTATGCGAAGAGTGTTGAGACCACATATTGGAAAAATAGGATGAGGTTATGGAATGGGTGAAAGACATAGATGGTTTCTTCACAGGGATTGGCCATGACTTATAACGAGACCAAGATAAATAGATTTTGCATTGATCAAAAGAGGTGGTTCAACAATTCAAAGATATTCTGGTAGAGGTCAACACCAAAGAGGCTTTACAATAGTTGTTCTACTCCAGGGAAGACATGCAGGTAATGTCAGAACATGAAGAGGAGATCAATTTCTTTTCTTCTGAATTGACCATATTTAGGGAGAAGAAAGAATGAAGGATCAATAAAGTAAAGAGGAAAGAGATAAATTATGAAGAAGTTTAGGAGATAATACAAAGGCTCTGGGCTGCACATCCAAAAGTCTTTCCAAACTAACTCTTCAAGCCTCTTCACCAGTTTTGAATATGACAATTGTCACACTTAGTAATTTTCTCCAAGGCTAAGTTTGACCTTTCATCCTTTCAGCCAATGTAGGTTTTCAACCTTTTGACCTTCCCAACAGTTTGGCCTTTCGGCCTCCTAAAGAGGAAAAAATTTTGGGCCTCTAGAATTTTGTGTCAACACTTAGCATTTTTTGGTCACTAAAAAAAATTCAAAGGAGAGGTTGCGGTCTGAAAATCTGGGTGTTTCCAGCAAGATCTCTTTTTTGCATGGAGTTTGAACTCCAAATCAGATGGGTGCCCAAATAGAGTTCATTTTTGAAGGACTAAGGGTCCCCTATCATTTTCCACCACAAAGAGAACCCCAGATGAAGATTCCAAGGGAGAACTCCAAGATCAAGAAGAAGACTTCAGTTGCATGCAGATAAACCCTATCTTCTTTCTCTCTCTTTTCTTGACAATTTTGATCCTTCTTGCATGGACAAACTAATTGTAAATGGATTAAAAATCCATGCAATTTTCTTAGTATCGATTATCAATAGTTTTCTTTTAGAAAAGTTTTAGTTTTAGTTTATTTTCATAAGTTTAGACTTGTTGATGCCCTAATTTTGGCATTCAGAGTTTATAGATCAGAACTCTATATATTGTAATCAAAAGTAATGTAATAGGGTTGGATTCAATGCAATAAAATATACAATTTTGTTCTTCAATCATGGTTTGAAATTTCTTCTATCTATGCAAAAGTGGTGAATTTGTGCATGCTTATTCATTATTTTTAGAGAGCCAATTGTTTATTGTGTTTCAAAAAAATTTCTTTTAGTTGGAGTTTGCTATTATCTATCTACCTTGTTGTGACAAATGCATGGAAGAGATCATCTATCAGGATTTATGATAAATCTATCTCATGTGTGTGCATGTCTTGGTGGCTTCATGATTTGATAGGTTTTGAAAATCTTGCACAAGTGAATATGTTTTCTCTCTAAATGATTGCATCCATCGAGTATAGAATTGTGACATCGTCTGGTTTATACTTCGTGGGTTTGTTCCAAATCTCTCCATCATTCAATTCGCAAGGAAAGATTGACAATGGTTTATGTCCATTAGGATTTCATTTTTAGTAAGTTCATTTCATTTCTTGTTACCCTACTCATTTAAATTCTATCATAAATTTGAAAGTAATCATCTTGAAAAATACAAAATTGCATCTTTAATTAAAACACCAATCTTTGTTAAATCAAAAAATAACAAAAAAAAGTACTAAATTTATTTTGCAGTTTGATGTCTTGAATGTACCAGCAAAGGCCTCCTCGTGAACATTCACATTTATCTTCAACTAAGTATCCAAGCAGGTTTTGACCCAACCCTGGAGAACCTTTGGAGTAACATCGTTATTCTTTCAAGAGAGGAAATTGAAACTCAAAATCCTACTCATTGACTTGTGTAAAAAATTTTCTAAACAATGTCGATCCATGCATTGACGTCTTTGATTTGTTGAGTCCCAACATGCGTCTATGGTGACATTGAACAGGGACCAACATTTGCAGAGACATTGATCCAGGACCACCATCTGAGTAGATGTTGATCTGGGGATAATTGTCTTTGTAGATGCATGTCCTTGAACCAACATCTCCAGTATGAAATTAAATCTACCCCATTAAATACCCACCTAAACCCTTGTGAAATCATTAAACGTCTAAAAAATATTAAATTCTAGGTCATGGTATCGAGACATACCACCTCTACCAACTCTTCCAAACATCTTTGAATCCTGACACGCTCCCCCAACTTCCTCCTAACCCTCTTCTCAGCCATCTTTTCACTCAAAGCTCTGATTATCTTCTTATTTAGCATCACAAATAATCTTCCTACCCCCCTGGATCCTACTTATAGCCCCATTCTCCTACCATTTTCTCTCGCTGCTCCTGCAACTATCCCCACTGCTGAAATTTCATACTTTCTATGTATATTGGTGTCATAAATGCCTCTCATGCCTCCTCCACAACAGAAAATTAAAAAATCCAAAAACTTAAAAAATCTCAAAAATCCCAAAAATACCACAAAATCCTAGAAAAATGCTCAATTTTTTTTTCATTTAACCCAATCCAAATTTGCAAGTTTCTCCATATCCACCTTTCACATTCATGTTTTCATTTATCCATACTCCCATCAAGCACAATCCTCCCAAGTCCTAACAACCCACATTTCACATTATCCAACCCGATCACCACTCACATCTACTCGTTGTCCCAATCACACCACGCTTAACCCCATCACACTGAGGTTTTTCTGGACACAATAACTACAACTAGTTTTTCCCCCAATCAATTCTAATATCAACCTTCCTAGTTCCTTGTTCTATCAATGACAATTTCCAACAAATACCCACTTTGACAAACAATCCAATCTTGGCCTGCTAGGGTGCATCCTCCCTGTGTCAGCTTATCAAATCCTTTATCACACAATCCCATTCATGGAAAGAAATTTGGATTGAATTAATTCTTGGTCATGAGGCCTTTCTCTTGATTTTATCTTTTGTGTCAATTGAAACATACTCATAACCACCTAGATCTTCTATATCCTGGCATGTCATGAATGGTGTCTATTGGTACATGTGTCTGATGACATGTAACTGATTGAATTTTTGAAGATGTTAATTTGATGATCATGCAAGGCATTAAATTAGTTAATGTATTGTATTGTCATTGATTTGAACTTGATATAATTTGTATGGTCGTGGAAATATTGCCAAAGACTTCAAAGAGCCGATGAATCAAAGGCTATGCTATCAGTAATGCATACAAGTCAAGTATTTACTAAGTCACTACATACACCGACAGAGTGCACATCGACGGTCAGAGTAAAAGAGCGGAGTCATAGTGTTACTTGGCAAGCTAATGAACAACATTACCGATGAGTAGAGTTACAATATTTCCCGATGAGAAAAGCACAGAGTAACCCGATGGAAATAATTTCAGCGTTGTTCGATGGAAAAGACAAGGACGGAGATCCCAATGATAACTGAAGTCACACTGACGGAACTATCAGTTATCACCAATGAGTAACTGAAGTGTTGACCGACAGAATAAAGAGTTCATAAAATGACAAAATTCTTAGCTATCAAGAAGCTAAAGATAGAATTAATGAAATACTTATCATTGTTTTCATCATCTAGATAAAGCCAGAGATAAGTAATTAATTTAAAGCTGATTTGTCCAGTTGGCAAGAAGATCTCTTTGAGATAAATCATGAGTTTTCTTTAAATCTATTAGCAAGAATTGTGGAACACACCAAGAATCAAGAAAGCCAAGAAAAGTGGAAATCATGTCTATATAGAGACAAACCCAATTCATAACGAATTTTGGGGTGAACAAGAGAATAGAGGAAAGATGCTAAAGAAAATCTGAAGGACAAGAAAGTCTTCTTTTAGTCTTGATCAACAAGCTGAGGAAAGAGCTAGATTCTGCAAACACCAACAAATAGTGAGACAAGCGTCACAAAGAAGAATAGTGTGGAGCAAAGTTATAAGTGACTATATTGATCTGAGAGGTAATGGACTTACAATAGATCTAAAAATTTGCAATTGAGTTATATGTATGAATAGGTCTTTAGTGTTTCAGTTTAACCATTGAAGTATAAAGCCTCTTAATGGAGAAAGACTTAAAATTCTTTTACAATTGAGATACATCCCAAGGAGTATCAAAAAGTTTGATCATAAAAGTAGCATTGGATATGCCTGATACCTATTGACAGGCCAAGTGAGTGTTTGATCAATGATGGTAGCATTAGATGCCAGATACTAGGTGACAAACTACTTATAAATCCTCTAACAAGGTAACACCTAATAGTGTGTTTGTAACCTTTAATAAGGTTGTCTCTTAATAGGGATCACTTCAGAAGAGTGAAAATTTGGGGTACCAGTCCCAGTGGTTTTTCTCTTAACAGGGTTTTCACATTAAAAATCTATGTGTTATGTGTTTATTTTTTATTACTTTACTATTTTACATTTCACATATACAATTCTGGATTGATCGGTATACTCTGCATATTTATTGTGTTTTTCTAAATAGTTAACTGCTTATCGGTAATCATATAGAAGAGAGATTAACAAGGAGATTTGACAAGTAGAAAATTGATAAAATTATTTCAAGGCATTCATCTTATAAGATAGAAGATAACTAGAGACATAATCTATGGCTATAAGTTTTAAGGGTTGATTTAAAGATTAATTTTTTAGGCCACTGATTCACCCCCCCCCCNTTTTTTAGGCCCCTGATTCCCCCCCCCCCCCCCGCCCCCCTCTTATTTATTACTAACAATTGGTATCAGAGCTAGTGTGCTTAGAAGGAAGGTTTCATGACCTAAGATAAAGATCACAAGATGAATAGACGAGATGTGCCCAAGTTGAACAAAGATAATTTTTCTTCATGGCAAAGAAGAATAAGACTCCACTTATCAGGTATTGGTAATGATGTTACTCAATACTTAGATGTTGAACATGTGTTTCCCACAGGAGCACCAATAGTTGAACAATTGAGAGAGAAGTATGAGCACAACTTCATGATGATAGAGCTTGCTTCCTCACTCTCTGATGCTGAATTTGAATATGTCAAAACCTGCAAGGCTGCAAAGAAGATGTGGGACAAATTGATGCTGGTACATGGTGGTGACAAAAATGTTTTGAGAGCCAAGGAAGAAATCCTTAAAAGAAATTTTGATGATCTCAAAATGAAAGAAGGTGAAAACATCACTCAGTACAATACAAGAATCAAAGAGGTAGTCAATTCTATCCAAGGAGTTGGAGGTGTACTAGAAGAATATACAGTGGTAAGTAAAATTCTAAGAACCTTACTGCCTACTCATGCTATTAGAGTATCTGCCATTCAAGAAATGAGAGCAGTAGCAAATAGCAATGTTACTATAGACAGTTTGATTGGAAGACTGATTTCATTTGAGATGAATAACTTTGATAATATTTTCTTACCAAACATAGAGTCTGCATTCAAAACCTCTATGAGAATAAGCAAATCAAGTCATAAAAAAACTATGAGAAAAGATAGTGATAGTGAAAGTGAAGAGGATGATCTTGATGAAATTGAAGAGCTTGTGGCTAGAAGAATGCAAAGAGGCAAAGGTAAATACAAAGGTAAATTACCACTTGTTTTTTTTTAATTGTAAAGAGATTGGACACTTTGCTGCAAGATGTCCTAATAGAAGAAAAGATGACAGAAGTAATGACAGATCATTTGAAAAGAATTCTAAGAGAGGTGATTATAGAAGCTACCGACAATCAGAAAGAAGAGATACCCGAGACTACAAGAACTAAGGAAAGAAGGCCAGTTACCTAGAAAAATGCAAAAATGATGATACTGACACCGAATTTGATGAAGACATCGAGATGGCGTTTGTGGCAGTAAAGGATGATTTAGATGATGATGAAGAAAGGTATGTAGAAACTACACTCATATCTAAAGTTAGTAAAAATAATGTCTAGATCATAGATAGTGGCTGCACTCACCATATGACCGGTGATAAGCAAGATTTTGAGACTTTTGAATACTATAAAGGTGGTTCAGTAAGAATGGGTAATGACACACCTTGTCCACTTGAAGGTAGAGGTACTATAATGTTGAATAACCAGATAAAATGTGAAAATGTTTATTGGGTAAATGGATTGAATTATAATCTATATAGTGTTTCTCAGTTGAATAATTTAGGTCACAAAGTAGCGTTTGAAAATAAGAAGGCAAAGATCTTCAATAAATCAAGAAATTTGATTGGTACCGGTGAGCAGACAAAAGGTAAATTATTCTATCTTAATGATACTAACACCACTTGTTTGATTTCTACAAATGAAGACATATGGTTGTGGCACAAAATATTATGTCATGTGAACTTTGACAACATGATAAAGATTAGCAAAAAGAGAAATGTTAGAGGCTTGCCGACGATGACCAAGCCTGACAACATCATGTGTAAGAATTGTCAAAAAGATAGGTCTCTACACCAAGAACACCACAAAAAAATGGAAATGTTGAAAGAAGGAATAGAGCCATATTTGATTGTGCAAGGACATTGATGATAGAGAAAGGCATCACCCAAATCTTCTGGAGGGAAGCTATCAATACTGTTGTTTATACATTGAACTGAGTACAATTGAAGAAAGACACCAAAAAGACAGCTTATGAGCTATGGTATGGATATACACCAAATTTTAAATGTAAAGATAGATGAATTTGCAGAGAAGAATGAAGAGGAAAGCACTAAAGAACCAGAGGACTACAATAGTTTTACTTACAATGAGAAACCTGACACTCTACCCGACCAACAATGTAGAGCTCTCGAGCAACAGATCATTGCACCTGAGCATCAGGCTGCAAATACCGACAATCATAATATTGCTCAGGATGATGCATAAAGTGATGGAGAAAAGAATGAAGAACAAAATTATGATCAAGCTAATAGACAAAGAGTTGAACCTATACTTGCAAGATATGTCAAAAGGAACCATCCACGGAACCAGATCATAGGAGATAAACATGCTGGTATGAGAACCAGAAGTAGGTCTATAAATACTAGATGTCTTATTTAATGCTGCACTAGATAATGATGAATGGATAAGTGCTATGAATGAAGAGATTGAGAAGATAGAGAAAAACAAGACATGGACACTTGTACCAAGACCAGATGACAATAATGTCATCGATACAAAATGGATATTCATGAATAAGCTGAATGAGAATGGAGAAGTCACCAGAAATAAAGCAAGACTAGTATGCAAGGGGTATGTGCAAGAAGAAGGGATAGCTTATGGAGAGACATTTTCACCTATTTCAGGGATAGGAGTGAGAATATTACTTTCTTATGTTGCATGTAAAGGATTCAAGGTATATCAAATAGATGCCAAGTCTGCATTCCTAAATGGAATACTTGAAGAAGAGGTATACATAGAACAACCAAAAGGGTTTGTTGATCTAGACAAGAGGGACATGGTGTGTAGAATACACAAAGCCCTATAAGGATTGAAACAAGCACCCTGAGCCTGGTATGAAAGAATTCATTCCTATCTTATAAGTATTAGATTTATAAGGACTAGTGAAAATAGTAATCTTTATTTGAAGGAAGATACTGATGCTAACATTTTGATTGCCGAGATATTTGTTGATGACATCATATTTGGAGGAAATGATATGCTATGCAAATCATTTGCAAATGAAATGAGAAAAGAGTTTGAGATGTCTTTGTTCGAAGAGATCAAGTTCTTTCTTGGTTTATAGATCATGCAACAAGATGAAGGTATTTTTATTACATAATCCAAGTACATCAAAGAAGTACTAAAAATATTCAAGATGGAAGAATCCAAACCAGTTGGAACACTGATGGCAACTGGATGTAAGCTGACAAAGGAAGACAAGTCATCAGAGGTAAATTAGACTTTGTACAGATCAATGATTGGAAAACTCATGTATGTTGTACACACTAGACCAGATATTGCACATGCAGTAGGAATAGTTGCAATATTTTCTGCTAATCCCATAGAATCACATATGACTATTGTGTAAAGAATACTAAGATATGTGAAGAATACCGAGAAATATGGATTATGGTATAAAAGAGAAGGAAAATTTGAACTTAAGGTCTTTACTGATGCTAATTGGGCTGGAAATATTGATGACTGGAAGGGCACAACTAGAGGAGCATTCTTTATGGGTGACACACTTGTCACATGGATCAACAAGAAGCAGGGATGCATCTCTCAATCTACTACAGAGGCAGAGTATGTTGTTTCTTCTACAAACTGCTCAAATATTACATTGATCAAACAGTTACTGGAAGGTATGCATATGAAAATTGTAGAACCAGTAATTATCTATTGTGATAATACAAGTGCAATAAACATTTCCAAGAATCTAGTCATGCATGCTAAAACAAAGCACATTGTCATCAAGTATCATTATTTGAGAGAACAAGTTTAGGCAAAGGAGGTGATACTTGAGTATGTGCAATCAAATGAACAATTGGCCGATATCTTCACCAAGCCACTACCCAAGGATGCATTTGAATACTTGAGAAAGAGATTAGGGGTCAGACCCTTGTCTACTAGTCAGTAAGTTGACTAGAAGGCTACATCAGACTACATATTATCAGAATATCATTCATGTTGATGCAAGCAGAAAGATGGACTTTAAAGATACATCTATACACAGAAAGGAATTTATCTACTATGAGAACCAGAGTTATTATTGATGGATTGGGAAATTTAAGGAATATATTATGGCTAGAAAGGATCCATTTGACATTGCTTTCAAATACTTTTTTTGTAAAATCTGTGTTTGCAAAGATGTTTGTTTGGCATTGCTGTCAAAGGGAGAAAGTTTATCCATTATCATCTCAGGAAGAGATTATATCCATAGAAGTATCCAAAGGGAGAGATGTAACTAGAAAGGGAGAGTACACACAAAGGAAGAGAATTGTTGACAAGAGACATCATAAGAAAAGAGAAAAATCAAAGGGAGAGATTTTGACACAGAAGGAGAACACATCACATCAGAGAAAGAAAGATTCTATATCTATCTAGTGAAGGGATTGAAAACAGAAAGAAAAATGCAAGAATCAAATCAAAGCTATTTGAACTTACCGATAGCTAGACATTTGTAATAGTTACATTAGAAAAGCTTGAATATGAAACTGTATATTTCATATTGTATTAGTAATAGTATAGTATGATAATATAGTATGTTACCATCAATACCAAAGGGAGAGATTGATGACATGTAACTGATTGAATGTTTGAAGATGTTAATTTGATGATCATGCAAGGCATTAAATTAGTTAATGTATTGTATTGTCATTGATGTCAACTTGATATAATCTATATGGTCATGGAAATACTGCCAAAGAATTCAAAGAACCAATGAATCAAAGGCTATGCTATCAGTAATGCATATAAGTCAAGTATTCACTATGTGACTACATACACTGACAGAGTGCACACCAATGGTCAGAGTAAAAGAGTACAGTCACAGTGTTACTCGATGAGCTAATGCACAACATTACTGATGAGTAGAGTTACAACGTAGAAAAGCATAGAGTAACCCAACGAAAAGAATTGCAGTGTTGCCCGATGGAAAAGATAAGGATAGAGATCATGATGACAACTGAAGTTACACCGATGGAATAGTCAATTATCACTGATGACTAACTGAAGTGTTGACTGATAGAATAGAGAGTTCAGAAAATGACAAAATGCTTAGCTGTCAAGAAGCTAAAGATAGAATTAACAAAATACTTATCATTGTTTTAATCATCTAGATAAAGCCGCAGATAAGTAGTTGATTTAAAGCTGATTTGTCCAGTTGGCAAGAAGATTTCTTTGAGATAAATCAGGAGTTTTCTTTAAATATATTGGCAAGAATTGTGGAACACACCAAGAATCAAGAAAGCCATGAAAAGGGGAAATCATGTCTATATAGAGACAAACCCAATTCATTACGAATTATGGAGTGAACAAGAGAATAGAGGAAAGATGCTAAAGAAAATCTTAAGGAGAAGAAAGTATTCTTTCATTCCTGATCAACAAGCTGAGGAAAGAGCTAGATTCTACAGGCACCGATGAACAGTGAGACAAGCATCACAAAGCAGAACAATGTGGAGAAAAGGTATAAGTGACTATATTGATTAGAGAGGTAATGGACTTACAATAGATCTAAAAATATGAAATTAAGTTGTATATATGAACAGATCATTAGTGTTTGAGTTTAACCATTGAAGCATAAAGCCTCGTAAACGAGCAGGACTTAAAAGTGTTTTACAATTGAAATACATCCCAAGGAGTATCAAAAAGTTTGATCATAAAAGTAGCATTGGATATGCCCGATACATATTGACAGGCCAAGTGAGTGTTTGATCAAGGATGGTAGCATTAGATGCTAGATACTAGGTGAAAAAATATTTCTAAATCCTGTAACAAGGTCACACCTAATAGTGTGTTTGTAACTTTTAACAGGGTTGGCTCTTAACAGGGCTCACTTCATAAGAGTGAAAATTTGGGGTACCAGTCCTAGTGGTTTTTCCCTTAACAGGGTTTCCATGTTAAAAATCCATGTGTTATGTGTCTATTTTTTATTAATTTACTATTTTACATTTCACATATACAATTTTGGATTGATCGGTATACTCTGCATATTTACTGTGTTTCGATAAATAGTTAACTGTTTATTGGAAATAATACAGAAGAGAGATTAATAAGGCAATCTGACAAGTAAAAATTTGATAAAATTATTTCAAGGCATTCATCTTGTAGGACAGAAGATAACTAGAGACATAATCTATGGCTATAAGTTTTAAGGGTTGATTTAAAGATTAATTTTTTAGGCAACTGATTCACCCCCCCTCTTAGTTATTACTAACATCGTCATTTGTAGTATGATATGTTTTTTGGTGTTTAGTACATATTTTTCATTTCCACAGTTATGATAATCCCTAGCTTCCTTGGGGAAGGGTCTAGTACACTTTCCACCAAGTCTGTAATAACGCCTTGGGTGTACTTGGTTTCCCTATGAGTGTCACCACATTAGTTTCTATCATCTCCGCGTGATCTACTTCCATGTTCCTAAATCTACCTATTTTATCTATGTCTAGTCCACACAAAGGAACCTGTTATCTATATTTTCTAACACCTGATGCATACCTCCTCTTACAATATCAAACTAGGGTGTGCTCTTGAACATTTAACACACTTTATTCCCTAAGTTGCGTTAGCTGCATTTAGATTCATGATTGCATTTTTATTTTTGAAAAGGCTTCTATTTATTCTGTATCCCCTCCCATCCTTTCCCACCCTTTTCCTTCTTTCTCCTCTCCCTCCTGTTTGCGTCTTTTTTGAGAAAGTTTTATAATGCTTTGCTTATTCCATTCTATTCTCGAGGGGGCACAAACTCATATCATCGTTTCTTATGCATGACTCCTAGACACCTAACTTATTCTAGGGAAACTTATTTTCTTTTCTTTGACACAATGCCACTTGTAGCATTGCATCAAAGAGGGGAAAAATGGAGACGTCTAAAAATATTAATTTAATTAATATTTCCTATTTATTCATTTAACTATTTAATTTAATCAATTAAATAGTTTCCCTTCTAGTATTTACATATAATCTAAATACTATCATAATGTATTCAATTTAATATATTTATCTTACAAAACCACTTTTAATAAATTCATATTTATTAAAAATCCCTCACAGTCCTAATTATTCTAAACCATGATTAATTCAAATCCAATTTGAATGATAATCTAAACCCTGCCTAAAAACCTACTAATCCAATCTAGAAGCCTACCCTACTCCTACCCTACCCCTACCTATCCCACTTTCTAAACCTACTTTCCCACTTAATCACCCACTAATCACACTTAAAAGGTGATTCCTAACCTTTTTAGTGATAATGGAATGCTCACACATGTGTGAGAAACTCATCCCAAGAGAGCTATCCAACTCTCTTAAATGCAACCACCTTCTTGTCCCCCAGACATTTCCCTAGGGTTTCTCACACTTGTGTGATCAACCTTGCGCCTCACAAAGCATTATATGCTCAAATTGACCTCTCCTCTAAGCCTATGTGTCTCTTGTGTGGATCCTATGTGCATGCTACATGGGTTCCACCTCATCCAATCCCTTCTATTCCCTACAAAAATATATAAATAGGAGACCTTTTTCCTTGCATTTCATCTCTCATTCGTGCATTATTATCATGTTAGAATAGCTCTAGAATTTTATAGTGTTTTTATGCTTTCAATCTTAGTTCTTGTTTAATCCATTTAGCTATCACATGTTAGGATAATTTGGTAATGAATATATTTTTCTTCTTGTACTACATATCATAGTGGTTTAATCTCAATTTGTAGGAAGCTTTGAGACTAGTTTCCTCATACTAGTTCTTGAATCCTTCCTCATCAATTAGCTCTTTCATTCTAGTCTTTCATCCATAATCAATCAAGACTTGTCACTTTGGGATTAGTTTAGTTGTTTTTTTGAGAGAGCACATCCACAATCCTTCTCTTGATCAAATCAAATAAGTTTTAAATAAGGTGCAACTTATTTTATCTCAATCTGATGTTATGAGTGTTTATCTTGTTGTTTCATGTGTATTCATGATTTGGATATTTATATGTGCAGACCCACTAACATTTGCATGTTTACTTTAAGTCTCTTAGTAAGGTCTGTAGCGTCCCCTCAATCAGTTTGTACGCATGTGAAACACTTAAGTCTCTAGTGGACCATGTCGACTCCTTAGGAACTATTCACCCGATTCAAAATATCATCCACACACCTCGCTTGAACTTGGAGGGATAAGATGTGAGTTTTATATACATCTTGTTTATATATAGACCGAGGTATTTACCATTTTGAGGACATCCTCTAAAGGGAAAACACTCCCTTCAGACAAGCCTCTCTAAAAAAGATAGCAAATTTTGAGCATTTGCAACATTTTTCTCTTGCACCAACGACCATGAGAGGCAATGGGAGAGGATAGTGTATTTTTTAAGGGAGAAATTTACAAATGTGCAAGCTCACCAAACACTTGAAATATGGGTTTCATTGATTCTTCAAGTTAGGCAATGTTTTCTAAGTCTAAAACATAAGAAAAATCATAAGTGGGTTTATTTTAAGCACCCAATTTAAGTGTTTTTTCTCTTTCAATTTTATACCCAAAACAAAATGCTAGTTTGTGTTGGTTCTTTTTAGCCTTTGTTCAATTTTAACATGCACCTAAAATTGAAGTGTGAGGTTTGAAGATTTTTCTTTTTAGCCTTGTTTATTTTATGCACCAAAATCCAAAATAATGAACTGTTGTGTAGCATACAATGTTTATTTTAAGCCCAAAACCAAGAGTGAATTCTTTTTAATTTTTTAAAGTTTTAAGAGCATGATCCCACCCATTCAGGGTGTGTTCCCACTAACCTACACAAAATTGGAAAAAAAAATTATGGAAGAGTGATCCCACTAGAATAGGAAACGTTCTCGTGGGTCTGTCTGAAACCCAAAAAATGTAAAACCTGAAACATACATGTGTCTTACCCAAACCTACTAGTCGCATCTCCGTTGGTTAATTATGTTCCCACCAGGTCAGACAATGATCCCTCAAAGATAGAAAACCATACATAAATAGATGAGATTAACATTTTTTGAATTTATTTCACTCTTCCTTAAGACTTACAAGAAAAATTCTCACTGGATCAGACTATGCTCCCTTCATTCTATGGCAGAGAGAAAGTAGACAAAAAATATAAGAAAAAATGGTCTCGGGTGGCGACAGTGGGCCTATCTGCAAGATCATGATCCCGTAGTTTTAAGATGTGTTCCCACTATTCGTACTCATATTCTTGTCTATTTCTATTTTTATTGTTGTGTAAAATATGAAAGCACCATCAGGAGAAAAAATATTCCTTCTTTTCTTTTCCAACCTCCAGACAAAAAAATTCTCACAGAAAACCACTAAAAACAATAAATTTGTTAGTTTAAGGGGTTTGTATGTGTGTATGAGGAATCCTTCAACCTATTGGGAGCAAGCTCAAATATGCAAACGTTAGCGGGTTAGCACATAAATCATATCAAAAAAGCATGCAAGAGATCAAGCAAACAACAAGGACACCAAATAACATTAGATTAAGCTAAAAATGAGTAAACAAATGCACCCTAGTCTACTCATTTTGATTTGCTTATTTAGATTATATGTGGGTGTGCTCTCTCAAACACACAATTACTATGGATCCCAAATGCAAAAATGCAAGATTATGAGAACAAGAAGAAAGATTCAAGAGCTAGTATGAGGAACTAGTCTCAAATATTCTTGCAAGATGATAATCTAAGCTATGGAAATGAAAATTATATGCATATGCTAATGCAGAAACTAAGATTCATTTATCAATTAGAACCTAACATGTGATTTCTATGATGATTTAAGCATGGAAAGCATGAAACTAGCATCTAAGAACATTAGCATAAAAACAACTATGAGATTCTAAGACAATTCTAGCATGATAACAATGCAAATTGAGAGATGAGAATATGAGAGGAGAATGCCTCTATTTATAGAGTTTTTGGAGAGAGGAAGGGGCTTGGATGAAGTGGCACCTATGTGGCATCCACATAAGAGCCACACAGGAGACACATGGCTTTGAAAAGATGGCCAATTTTGAGTCAAAATTGGCATTAATATTGAGTAGCTCAATATTTCAATTGAGGAGACAAAGTTGTAAGAGAGAATTTAAGAGGAATGGGTGCCCATTTTGGAGAGAAATTCCCCATGTGGGTGAGCATTCCATTAGCCTTAAAAAGGTTAGGAATCACCCATTAAACATAATTTAG